>LR812534.1:43387561-43772561 GCA_903798195.1 Danio kyathit
TTTTCTAATGTATGTCTAGAAGGAATATTTGACTTTAAAAGCCTATTTTAGTCTGTACAGCAGCTTTCATTGTGATGATTTTACAGCAAATGTCATTGTTTAGTTTTTTCTGGACAGCGGTTCACTGGAATGTTCTATTCTCTTCTAAGTGTGTCCAGTGTGTGTGCTGTATATGTGTGCAGTTGTGTGTGTAAGCTACACTGTCATTTTCTTTTAACAGATCTAAACTTGAGTGTGTATTGTCTCACTTCAACTGGCCACTGGGATGCCAATGATTCCCACGTTCCCCACATGCCTGCACTCATATAATGAGCGAATGTTTCACGCTTTAGCAGATCTAAATGGCGAGGCTAGAGCTGTAGGAGATGATCACCCACGGATAGAGATGAAATGACCTACCCACACTGACCACAGACATTGGACATACACACACACACACACACTTAAGATTAACTTCTTTACATTTTTCATTCTAGTAGAAAAGTAAAGTGCATTTTGCAATCAAAATGTCTGAAAGGTAATTTATTTATCTTCACTTATTGTTTTTGATTTTAAATATTTTTATAGCATCAAGTACTGGCCCCCCTGAATTATTAAAACCCCCTGTTTATTTTTTCCCCAATTTCTGTTTAACGGAGAGAAGATTTTTTCAACACATTTCTAAACATAATAGTTTTAACAACTCATTTCTAATAACTGATTTATTTGATATTTTCCATGATGACAGTAAATAATATTTTACAAGATATTTTTCAAGACATTTCTATACAGCTTAAAGTGACATTTAAAGATTTAACTAGATTAATTAGGTTAGCTAGGCAGGTTAGGGTAATTAGGCAAGTCATTGTAAAATGATAGTTTGTTCTGTAGATTATCGAAAAAAAATATATAGCTTAAAGGGGCTAATAATATTGCAAATGGCTAAAATGGCGTTTAAAAATTAAAAAATGCTTTTATTTTAGCCAAAATAAAACAAATAAGACTTTCTCCAGAAGAAAAAAATATTATTAGACATACTGTGAAAATATCCTTGCTCTGTTAAACATCATTTGGGAAATATTTACAAAAGAAAAAAAATCAAAGAGGGGCTAATAATTTTGACTTCAACTATATATATATATATATATATATATATATATATATATATATATATATATATATATATATATATATATATATATATATATATATATATATATATATATACAGGGCTTGACATTAACTTTTTTGATCACCAGTCACGGTGGCTAGTAGTTTTCCATCATTACTAGCCACTCGCCATTTTCACTAGCCAGAATTTTATTGTTGGGAAAATATTTTTTATACACATAAATATGACTTTGACATGCTGAAATTACTTGATTTAGATTTTGCGTTATCTCCACATGCCTCATTCCTTTCACTTTTTGTGTGTCGTGTATGAGCTTGCTAAATGTTCATGAGCTAATGGGTCATGGTTTCATAGTATTACAATTAGTTTTTATTTCACATCGTTTTTTAAAGCTCAAAATGAAGGATTTACCAAATTTATCTCTGACCACACCAAACATGAACAATTAATTATTTCTTAGCCACAAATTTTAAATGTGGCAACCCAGTGGCGCAGTAGGTAGTGCTGTTGCCTCACAGCAAGAACGTCGCTGGGTCGCAGGTTCGAACCTCGGCTGGGCTGGGTCAGTTGGCGTTTCTGTGTGGAGTTTGCATGTTCTCCCTGGGTTCGCGTGGGTTTCCTCCGGGTGCTCCGGTTTCCCCCACAGTCCAAAGACATGCAGTACAGGTGAATTGGGTAAGCTAAATTGTCCATAGTGTATGAGTGTGAATGTGTGTGTGGAAGTTCCCAGAGATGGGTTGCGGCTGGAAGGGCATCCGCTGCGTAAAATCGTGCTGGATAAGTTGGCGGTTCATTCCGCTGTGGCGACCCCGCAAGGGACAAAGCCGACAAGAAAATGAATGAATGAATGAAAATTTTAAATGTGTCAAAACAAGCAAAATATAGCTGTTTACTATACTTTTTATTTAACAAAACATATGTACAGTAATCTGTCCTGGCTTAAGGTCCCAGATCACCAGTTAACTACACATAAATGGGGAGTAATCTCCCATTAAAGCAATGTTATTGTAAAAAATGATAATTAAACCACATTACGCAAAAGAAAGCAGGTAAAAAACATACCGTGTGATAATGAAAGGATTATAACGCACACGGTTAACGTTAGACCCATACAAAAAAAAAATCTGTTCAAATAATGGTGAAAGCGAAAGCAACCGGTGCTGCTTACAAAAATACAAATCTGGAGCTCTTGAAAGCAGAAAGACTGTGGGTGCATGTTCATCACTTTTAGTCTATTTGAAAGAGAACTGATCACATTAGCTGTGTTTCTAGACCCAGTTTCTTCACGCAAGTAAAAAATCGCCTTTGCATGCATATTGGACTATCCCTATTGTCCAACCCTGCTTTTATGAATTATTATCCGGGAAAATTATTTTCAACCAGCCAAATTTCAAATTTCAATTATTTGAAATCAGAATTATTAGCCCCCCTTTGAATTATTTTTTTTTTTTTATATTTCCCTAGTAATGTTTAACAGACCAAGGAAATTTTCACAGTATGTCTGATAATTTTTTTTTGTTTCTGGAGAAAGTCTTATTTGGTTTATTTCAGCTAGAATAAAAGCAGTTTTAAGTTAAGTTAAGTTAAGTGTCTTGAAAAATATCTAGTAAAATAATATTTGCCGTCATCATGGCAAAGATAAAGAAATCAGTTATTAGAGATGAGTTATTAAAACTATTATGTTTAGAAATGTGTTGAAAAAAATCTTCTCTCCGTTAAACAGAAATTGGGGAAAAAAATAAACAGGGGGCTAACAATTCAGGGGGGCTAATAATTATGACTTTAACTGTATATGGTGCATATCAAGCACTGAACAGATTTCATTTTTATTATTATTAGTAATAATAATACTAATAATATTACACAATAATTTATTTTATTTGTTATTTTTTGCAGCATAGACTAATAAAGTTTGTGCATATCAAGCATGTTCTAATTTTATGCATTCAGTCATTCATTTAGCTCTTTTTTACTGCAGTGTAACAAAAGATTGTGTGACCTATTGTGTCATTTATAGTATCTTTTTTGGTTTGTTTTTGCTCTTGTTCTAATTTGTAAATTTTCACATGCATAGCTAAGGACCTAAACACTCTAAACTTACCCAAAATTTCAGGGTTGAGATGTGTATGGATCTAGCTTTCCTTGAGAAGAACATCCATCATAGTACAACAACCCTCATTACAAAAGATTTAGGAGTTGACTCAAGACTGTAACTGCAAAAAGACTGTTTTAAACCCTTCTGCAGTACAGCTGTTAGTCAGCTGTGTGTGTGTGTGTGTGTTTGTGTAGGTTTCCTCATCAGCTCTGCTCTTCAAAGGGATGGAGTGCTGTCCCTCCGCCTCCCCCTGCGCTCGCTCCCAATCCCGACTTCTTTGTCTTTGTGTTCCATATTTAATGGGATGGCACGAGCGTGGTGAGAAGGTACCTGAGGGTGCTGGCCGTGCCCACTGAT
This sequence comes from Danio kyathit, assembly GCA_903798195.1. Lineage (NCBI taxonomy): Eukaryota > Metazoa > Chordata > Actinopteri > Cypriniformes > Danionidae > Danio > Danio kyathit. The sequence continues at coordinate 43,391,125 of LR812534.1, forward strand.
GTGGAGTGTCTCCCCCATCTCTCCATCCGTCCGTGGCCCTTTTAAGACAGACCTTGAGTGGGGGATCAAAGAGAGCCATTGATGTTTTCCTTGGAGTGGAGATTGAGGACCCAAGTGATACCCCACACCACGTGGACCCGTGCCACTCTCAAACCAACACCTGTGTATTTGTTTGTGTGTGCGCACGCATTTGCGGGGCACCAGAAACACTCCGATGTGCCCTGTGTCGAAAGCAGCTTGTACTGTACAGTCCTGATTAAGACAGAAAAAATGTGGCCAACTTGCCTATTCTTTTCTAACAATCTCCTTTTCTCTTGTCTTCTTTACCCGGAGAAAGTGAGATTATTGGCAACTGCCAAACTACCTGGCAGATTTTATTGCTCGCTCTCAATCACTTGCTTGTAAAGATCCAGAACACATGTACCTTATTGATCACTAATCAATGATCAATTAAGCAAGCCATTTGTTCAATTAAGAGCCTACTGGCCCTTGCTGTTCTGGTATTTGACTGGAGGAACTGCCGCAATGGAGAGGCTTCTACCATTGATCTAAAGAAGACTCCTTCGGGGTTTTAAACTCTTTGGACAAAACATGAACAAATGGGTTTTGTGCCTCAGAACAAGTGGTTAGCAGTCTTGATGTTTTCATAGCAATGTATGGCTCATACAGTATTGGGTGAAAAAAATTGGTCATGTAATCAACAGTTTAGAAAATTTGTGTATAAATAAACAATGTCTGCTCACAAATATCCACAGTAAAATGAAGTATAGTGAGGTCAAAATTGGGCTTCATTCCAAATTAACAGCATTCTTTTTTTTTACTTTTGTACACAAAAAGGTCTTCATGCAGGATGGATGGAAAGCTAAGTGTAAAAATGGATGGATGGAAATCTGGTGGAAGGATAATTGGATGGATGGATAAATAGATTGACAGAGGGATCGATGGAAAGCTAGCAGGAGGGATGCATGCATAGATAAATAGACGGGTGAGTAAAAGCTGGAGAGAAGCATTATTGGATGGATAGACAGACGGATGGATGGATGGATGGATGGACTCATGGATAGATGGATATATAGAATGATAGATGGATGAATGAATGGAATCATGGATGGATATACAGACTGATGGATGGACAGATGGATGGATGGAAAGCAGGCAGAATGGATGGATTGATGGACTCATAAGTGAATGGATGGGTGAATAGACCGACGGATGGATGAATCGATCGATGGAAGGATGGAAGCCAGAAAGCCAGAAAACCAGATAGTTGATGAACAATGGGTGTATAGATGGATAGATGCATGGATGCATGGACTCATAGATAGATGGATATATAGACTGATGGATGGATAGACAGGCGGATGGATGGATGGACTCATGGATGGACTTATGGATAGATGGATATATAGAATAATAGATGGATGGAAGAATGAAGGAATGGAATCATGGATGGATGGATGGATATACAGACTGATAGATAGACGGATGGATGGATGGAAAGCAGGCAGGATGGATTGAAGGACTCATAGGTGGATGGATGGGTGGATAGACCAATGGATGGATGAATCGATCAATGGACGGATGGATGGATAGAAAGCCAGATAGTTGACGAACAATGGATGTATGGATGGATAGATAGATGGATATACAGTATAGACTGATAGATGGGCAGATGGATGGATGAAAGGATATCCAGACGAATGGATAGACGGATGGATGGATGGATGGAAAGCAGGTCGGATGGATTGATTGATGGATGGATGGGTGGACTGACAGATAAATGGATGGATGAATGGAACGATGGAAGGATGGATTGATTTATGGATGGATGGATGGACTCATGGATTGATGGGTATATAGACTGATGGAGGGATGGATGGACTCATGGATGGATGGATATACAGACTGATGGATAAACGGATGGATGGAAAGCAGGCAGGATTGATGGATTGATGGACTCATGGATGGATGGATGTATGGATGAATTGGTCAATAGATGGATGGATGGATGGATGGATGGATGGATGGATGGATGGATGGACAGACAGATGGATAGATGGATTAAAAGCCAGATGGCTGACGAACTGATGGATGGATGGGTGGATTGGCAGATAAATTAATGGATGAATCGAATGATGGAAAGATGGATCGATTGGATAGATGGACAGACGGACGGATGAATGGATGGATGGATGAATGGATAGACAGACAGATGGATGTATGGATGGAAAGCCAGATGGCTGACGAACTGATGGATGGAAGGGTGGATAGATGGATGGAAGTACTGTTAGATAGACAGACATCTTGAAAATTATCCCACATCTAGAATATTTTTGAAACCTGCATAATAACAAATGCAGTTCTGTGAATGTGTGTTGAAATGTTGTTATGGCCACTCAGACTGCCTTTTTCTTTATAGTCTGCCCAGACAGATGGGGGCGCTCTGCACCTCCTTTCCTTCATGCCACCCTTGTTTCTTTTTCTCAAAATTTGGACATTTTGTTTTTTTAGGTCAAATAGTCAGATCTCTCCGAGCAGAAGAAGACCAAGGGGTGTCTCCCTGCCCATTTGGCCCCCCCTCTATTTTCTCCCCATTAAACCAGTCAGCGACAATGGGATCTGACAGAGCCAAGGGAAACAATCAGGGTGGGGTCACCGGCAGGGTGACCCCAAAGAGGCGCGGGGGAACGGGGCCCCTGCGAACTGCCACCCACTGTCATCCCATTCCACAGTCCTGCTAGCCTGCCCACTTCTTTGTTACGCCCAGTCACTGAGAGAATGGGGACACTTTAGCGCTCCGCTGTCCCGCAAACTCTCTCACTGTCTCTCTCATATCTAGGCCTTTTCCTCACAGTCTTCTCAGTCTTGACTTTTTCTTGGCTGTCTGTTTTTCTACCCCGTGCTTTAGCCGATGGAAGGACATAAAAGAATAAGTTGCTGGATGTCAGGAACTCAATCCTCTGTCTTTCTCCTTCTGTCTCTCTTTCCCTCCTCTTTCTTTCCGTCCTCCCCCTCCTGCCTATCAGCCATGTCTGTAGATTGACGCAGTGTGTTTTGTGTGTGTGTGTGTTTATATGGCGAGAGTGAGTGTGCGTGCCTGTGTGCTTGTCTGGTTTTTGTGCGGGACCGTGGATAAAGTGTGACGAGAGGAGAGTGAGAGGGAGAGAGAGAGAGAGAGAGAGAGACAGGCAGAGGGAGGGAGGCTGTCTGTCTGTGTAAGTGACAGTTTGGAAGCTTCACACTTTGCTGCCCCTGCGTTGTCTGTCTGTGCACAGTGGCCGGGTTCCCACGTGAAAGTGCTCTCTCACACTGGCACGGACCATCTGACCGTTAGCACAGCCACGTCCAGCTCTACACCAGCTCAGCTGAGCGCATCCATTCGCCCGATGCTTACCAGACATTATACAGACACACTGACATTCATGAGAACCTTATACTTTTGTTTTATTCTGTCTGTTTCTTCTCAGGAGTTGTGCTGCGTAAATCAGTGGTGAAATCTCTTGTGAATGGTCAAGTGGCTGTTTACTGTAGTAAAAAGTTTCAATTTTATTGATTGTTATCATTTTACTGACCATTATAAATTAAAGATTTGTTTTGCAATTGACTTAATTCATTATTCATGCATTAAGCCAAGTGTGCTTATAGGTGTTTATATTAGTTGGCTATACAAAGTAGTGATTATACAGATGTGTTTTCGACTAAAAGCAGGAGTTTTATTTCATTTGGTCATTCGTTTTTAGCAACAGTTATGTTTTGAAAATATAAATTATTTTAAAAAAAGATTAAATGAGTAAAATACCAGTTGTGATTTCATAAACATGAATAATATCTATTCAGTGTATTTGCTGTAATTCAGTCTATTCGGTGTAATATTCTGACAGTATGATAACCTTGGATAAAAATATCACGGTTTGACTGTATTGTGATTACTGCTCTAAAATATATTCTTTTTAAATGTCTGGGTAAAAAACAAAAACTTTTTCCCCTTTGAACACAATATATTTTATTTTGAGAAACATTTAAAGTATTTTGGAGCAGTAAACATGTCAGGCTAAAAACATTCAAATGAATCATTGACATCTGCTGTCTTCATTAGTTACAAAAACAAAACATTTCTTTACAATTTAAAACTGCATCTTTGGCTATCTTTTCAGCTGGAGATACTATTGTCCTAAAAAAAAAACCTAAATAAAAAATTATACATTTACCATAGGCTGCACGGTGACGCAGTGGGTAGCATGTTCCCTTCACAGCAAGAAGGTCACTGGTTCGAGCCTTGGCTGGGTCAGTTGGCGTTTCTGCGTGGAGTTTGCATGTTCTCCCCGTGTTTGCGTGGGTTTCCTCCAGGTGCTCCGGTTTCCCCCACAAGTCCAAAGACATGTGGTACAGGTGAATTGGGTAAGCTAAATTGTCCGTAGTGTATGTGTGTGAATGAGTGTGTATGAATGTTTCCCAGTGATGGGTTGCAGCCGGAAGGCCATCCGCTGTGCAAAACATATGCTGGATAAGTTGGCGGTTCATTCTGCTGTGGCAACCCCAGATAATAAAGGGACTAAGCCGAAAAGAACATTGAATTGAACATTTACCATAGGAACGGTAAAGCAGAAACCTTTGGCGGTTTTAAAACCTTGACTTTTCCAAACCGCGGTATACCTTGAAAATGGTTATTGTCTCATGCCTACCTGTCAGTCAAAATCAAAATGATGTCGCCAGCTACTGGCCTGACTTTCATAATACTGCATGTTTAGTCATTTTGATGGATCCATGTGAACAGGAACTTACAAACTTACAGGAACGTACAAATTGTAGCTAGTTACTGATTACAAAATGCATGATGACAGTTGTATTAATTAACCTAGTCTTGACTTATTTTAGATAATGTATTCCGACTACTTCTGAATTACTTTTAGATTACTTTGACCTATCTTGTTTAATTTCAGATGCATGGATGACAAATTAATGAACATAACACGTACAGTACATGGTCATTCTATATTTTGAAAAATTCAAAACTAAATGATATGGCAATAAGTAAAAAAATGTAAAAGGTAAAGTTGTATGAATAGAATCATTTCTAATAATATAATATGTAAAACAGCTTTAATCTAATTGTAAGCATTTTAAAACCTAAAATAATGCATTTACAAATATAAATAAAAATCTGAATCATATTATGTAATCCAGATAACACAAGATTAGTTATCCAGGCCTGTACACATACTGTATGCTGCTGAGTAGAAATAGAGTTATGCTGTTTCAGTGTAATTCTAGCTTAAATTCGCCAAAATAACAGTCAAGTATGTACATGAAGTATAATTACTGAATCACTTTATACTTTGCATTTACAGTCAGCGTTTTACAAACTTGTGTTTTGCATTCATTTGGTGGATTGTTACTGAAGACCAGACTGGATCTGAGCAGAAACTGGCGCAGACACAGCTTCACTTTCCTGGCTCTGAACTTCATTTTAATTTGACTGTGTCAGATCGGCTTTTGTGCAGTACAGTTTGATGATGGTAGATTATATTAAAAACAAAAACAGATCCGATGAGGACAGGAATTCCAGGGTAAAGTGCCCTGCTGGGCTGGCATGAGGTGAGGGAGAGAAGGGGGTACGGATGGAGGGATGGAGCGTGTGGGGGAGGTTTGGGGGGGTGATGGGCCCCTGCAGACGAAGCTGTGGGGACAGATGGCGTCCCTCGCAGGCGCTGAGAGAGTCCCGGTTTTTCACCTGCAACCCCATGGGAAAAACGGCCTCCTGCGCACATGCAGCCTCCTGCAGGCTCATTCCTGGAATGCTCCACCATGGATGGAGAGAGAGAGAGAGAATGAAAGATGATGTCTGAATGAAAAAAGCAAAGAAAACATGCCTAAAACCTCCTTGGTCAGAAAGGACATTGCACCATATTGTTTGTTCTTATTTTGTAACATTCAAAAGTACCAACAAATAGTTTGTAAATACTATTTGATTTGAATATAGAATTTTTTTTCTTTTTTGTGTTTTTTTGGTTGCATTATTTAAAATAAATAAATTACAGTAAAAGATTTATCAAAATACATTTATAATGCATAGTATTAAATTGTATTTATGCATTATGTCCTTGTTGTTTGTTTGTTTTCATATTTTAAAATATAATTTTACAGAATTTAAATTCTGTTAGCCGATTCTAATTTGATGGCCCTGAAACACATATACAGTGTTTTTGTATTAATGTTTCATTTCTTTGCTTACTTTTTTCCTTCATATTTAATAATTTGGTTGCGTGTTATTGTCATTTTCAGTCATAGTTTGTGTTTGTTTATTTGTTTTAATATGTCAGTAGTTGTCTATGTTTATATTGAATTTTTTTATATACTTATTTTAATTTAAATGAAAATGAGAAATATTGTCTTGGCAGGCTGGTCTCTAAAATAATACATTACACAATTACATACATAATTGTAGCTATGAAGTTATTTACAGGGAATTATAATAACCCTGGTTAAAAATAAAGTACATACAAATAAAGAAAATAAAAATACTTAAAATCTGTATTTTACATCTGATACCATCAAGTTGCTTTTTTTAAGAATAAAATTAGGCACACTGGAAGAAAAATCAACATGTATAGAAAAACTATCTAATGTACAGACATTTCCATCCCCATTTCCATTCATTCCAAGCCTAAAATCTACGCTGTGCGTTGCTGTAAGACAATGTGCATACTACATATCAACATGGCACATTTAGCCATACTTTTTGCAAACTTTTCTTAGAGTGTAAATTATAACTGTTTTAAAGTTAATACACTCTAAAGTTCATTGTGGACTCTATGTAGCAGACAGAAATTCACTAAAACCAAAGAAATGCCTCCATGTATCTGTCTGTCCAAAAGCAATCTGTCATCATGCCATCATTCATCCGTTTGCATCCTCTTAGACTGGTTTTAGTTTCTTTCTTGTCACCTTTCCACCTTTCCTCCCACCCTGCTTTGGCCCCTGACTGTTGGATCATGCAGATGGTGTTTTTGAGGGTTGTGAATGAGGTCAGCCGGGGTCACCATGAGGAGACAATACCTCCAGCACTCACTGCTCGCTCCAGCAGAGTTATAGCTAAAGGAGAGTGAAAGTTAACAAAGAGAGAGTGAGAGAATGAGTGAGGGGACTCCCAGGGTCAGGGTGGCGTTTTCGGGGACCCTTGTTCTCTTTTGGAGACTTCTGGCATTTCACCCCCGGTTTGGGTTCAGTGAGTTTAGGAATATGCAAGGCTTTACACTTGTCAATTTCACCAAAACACGCATTTGTTAACATCATTTAATATACATTTAAAAGGAATATGTAAGGCCTCTTTCTTCATTTTCACCAAAACTACATCTGTTAGCATCATTAAATAATAATTAAAAATGAATACATGAGGCTTCAAGCTTTTCAATTTAACTAAACATGCATTTGTTAACATCATTAAAAAAAGAAAAGTTGCAAACTTAGCCGATTTCAGCAAAACACACGTTTGTTTACATCATTAAAAAAGGGAAAGCTCCAAACTTGCCAATTTCACCAAAACATGCATTTGGTAACAAGCATTATTAAAAAAGGAATATTTAAGTCTTCAAAATTTGTTCTTTGTTATTGTTTGATTTTTAATTAAGCTGATAAATGATAATGCATTGACATAATTAATTGTGCTTTTTCAAGGTGCTGTATGCAAGTTTTTGACTCTTCTAAAACATAAAAATACCATAATATGTTTTGCAGATATTATAGGAACACGCTAAGTGAACATTCTTGTTTATCTGAAAAACAATTCTGAAGTCAAATATTCTGCTTTGAAAATGTGTGTCACGTGCTGGAACATCTGTCTTTGTTTTGGTCCCTTTATCTGCCCAATGGCACTTTAGCCAATTATATTACAGCACCCCTGGTTGCCTTGGTGGAAAATAAATGCTCTCAACAAGTGCTCTCAAAATATGCGTCCGCAACCGAAATGTGACCTCCGGTGGACAGTAGCAGACTCCAAAATGAGACGCAGATTCAGAGTTCCACATGAGGTGGTTATTAATTAGCAAATAAAATACATATTACGAATGTAAACATTAGGTGAGCAGGTTACATTGTAAGCCTGTGTCCTAAAAACACGCTACGTGATGAGATTTGCAGTGATAAGTTTGCTGTTTGCATCAGACGAAACATGACAGAAATTTAAATACGGCCATTCAGAAGCACAGAATAGTGCACTTATTGCATTCCAATGAAATGGTAAGGTTTATAATCTAATTAATACATATTAAATGTCATCAACATTATTAAATGTACATGCTGAATTACCGTTATGTGTTGGCTTGCACTGAGTCACAGTTCTAAAGTTCAATTTCAAACAGTTTATATTATTTTCAAGATCTACATAAATGTCATGTAAATGGCATTCCAACACTGAATAAAGCACATGTGGTGTCAGTTTATCCTCTCGTTTAGCTGCAAGAAGCGGAAGCCGTTTCTAAAATATAAATTTCAGCTGTTGGTTAGGACAAAAACTCCTTTTAATATGGAAAATATTCCTTCTATTGTGTGCCATACTTTTATTTAGAACACGACTTAAATCAGCCTTCAGGCTCTATACTCATGCACGCTCCTGTTGATGTCATCAATCTGGCAATCTGCGCTTGCAGGTGTTTTGAACCAGGAGTGCAATACCTAGTTCAACCACTGGGTGTCAAACTTACATACTACACCTTTTAAAGGCTTGAGCATTTAAAGTGACAGAAGTGATTTAAATTTAGTTTAATTTTAATTTATTAAATAATATTTAACTGCATTCAGTTAAATTGTATAAAAATCATACTAAAACTATGTATTTAAAAAATGGAGAGTGGTTTTTAATTTGAAGTGCTTTGATTTTTTTAAGTGTTTAAACACTTACTGTATATACAGATTTATTGTTGCATTATATGCACTGTGAAAGAATCTGTTACATAATAGATGTATCACTTATTTATCAAAAAATGTCCGTAGCTTTTCAGCTCCAACTACTTGTATTAATAATTTACCTCTGTTCTTAAAAAAAACTTTTACTGACATTCTGGCATCATATTGCACAAAAGTCAGGTAATTAAGTCAGGTAGTTGCTGCTAATTCTTTTTTTATTGTTTTAAGGATTTTTTTCTTAGAGTATTCCACATTAATGACACCAGATTTTCTTTACTAGACTGTATTAAATTTCAAAACCAATCAAACAAGAGCTACAGGATAAATCTCAACCAGAAAACACTCAAAGAATCTCTTCCTAGCGGACATATTGGAGCTTAAGCGATGTGTGGTAAGAGCGCAGGCAGGGAGCATTTGGCATGCAGGCATACATATGCTTTATTGATCGTATCGGCTGGAGGCCCCACAGATCGATTGGGATGATCAGCAGTTGTATTGATTTCTCTCATCTTATGAGTGGCATGACACCTGTTCCTGCTGATGCGCTTCATAAAGCCTCACTGAAGCAGTTAGTCCATACCGCAGATGTAAAAAGACCAATAAAGAATGTGATTTATGGAGATCCGCCACCATTCTGTCATTGACACTGTGTGATAAAACCGGTGTGCACAGATTGTAGGAAATGCGTTAGAAATTGTCAGATTATGTGCACAATTGACACTTATCTTGCTGAGTGGTTACCTCTCTTAGTGGCTGCTCAGCTAGTAAGAGTCTTAGAGCATTCTCTCAGATGTTTGTATATCTCCCTTTGAAAAAAAATGTAAATGGAAACATACAATACAATTGTTGAACTGATAATTTGGTGTTTAATGTAGTTTTGTGAAAACATTTCAATTTATATTTGTCCACTTAAATGTTTGTCCACTTAATGGATATGATTCCGATCTTCAAATTCTTTGCTATAATTCAGTTTAATTTCATCTTTATTCCTAAAGCACTTTTCACAGTGTAGGTTGTGTCGAAGCAGCGTAACACACTGTGGATGAAGGTCGAGTAAAATGAATCTGCTTCAGTCCAGATTTCACAGTTGAAGTTCAGTGTAATGTAAATGTCATGAAATGCTAAACACTGAAGAGCAAATCCAATGATTCGCAGCAACTGAGGAACAAACTTTAACTTTAAACTTTAACAACAATTGCTATATGCAAATTCATCTTTATTTTGTTAAATAAAGCATCAAATACACCACAATTTATTTAATTATTACATTATTTAGACAGAAACAAAACCTATAAATCTTATTCAAAGCTATATATCAAATTAAATAATTTTATGTATAGGCTACAGGAGGCTTTGTACACTCGTGTTCCACTAAAGCGAGCACACAAAACAGGCTCTATGATTACTGTCTTTATAGCTAAATGAAACATCTGTTTTTGTCTTATAGATAGGCACAATACATCGTTTAAAACTGTAAATGGTTTACAATAATTTGTGTATAATAAACTACTCTCCCAAAAACAAAACACTGTTCTTTTTGTCAAGTTTATTTTTTATTTTTTTTACATTTTAGGCTGAGAAAAATGAAGATATGTGGTTTTAGCAACCAGATGCATTTAGAATTGTCCACCTTTATCAGGAATGCATTCTACACCACCTCCTTAAGATTTATACCTGTCTTAAATGTTTGGGAAGGCATTTAAACCTGCTCTTTTCAAAATCTGATCGATATCTAATTTAAAAAATCATGAAATGACCAGGTGTGAACTGCTCCTAAGTGTTCTCTGACATTTTGTATCTATGTTGTAAAAATCAAGACATAAGATAACAAATAAAGTCAGTGCTTCCCACAGGTTTGAAATATACTTGTGGTGGTAGCCGGATTTAAACACACCTTTTACTCATGGCACATGGTTACCTAAATGTGACAAAATAAGTAATTTTTAACAATATTTTTATTTATTATGACACTGTTATACACTGTTTTTTTTTCAATGGGTTGAAGTAAAAAAAAAAAAAACTGTTGAAAAAAAAAAAAAAAGAAATCCACTATTTGTTTTACTTTTATTTTATTCTGAAGGAGCCATGTGCAAATGAGAAATAAATCACATAAAAAAACAGACAATATCTCTAAAAAAGTATAATAATTTCAAGAATTAAAAGTGTAGATTATTTAAATAAGGCAAATGAGATAATTAACCATTTCCAGTTAAGTGTACAAATATTTTGCAGCCAGTTTAGATGTAATTTCGTCCTATATAATTATATATACCTATATATAAGTATATATAAAAATTTATCTGAGTCGTTTAGATCAAAGAATTAATTATTTAAAGTTTCTCTCACTCTTGCGGCTTTGCACAAGCTGTCAGCTGTGAAGCCAAGTGAAAGTAAAAAATTAATGCAAAAATGCATACAATTAACCAACAAACGATGACTTTAGAAAACGAAACTAAAAGCTGAATCATGGACATTTTAGGAGATTTAGAAACCCAGGCCGGGCGCATTTGGGATGCGAGTCCCAAAAAGGCACATCTCCGTGGGTCTCTGCAGAGCATGTGAGATTGTCTGTGAGAGTGTTGGCAATTTTCGACCGCACACACAACAAGAAGTAGGAAACGTGTAGGGCGAGAGAAAATTTTCCACTGGTTAATCGACCGTGAATGTTTGGCTATTAGGCAGATACAAAAAAAGGGTAAAAAAAAAAAAAAAATGTCACCAAATATACTTGGGCTGTCGTTAATATACCTGGGTGGCCCGCCCAATTAAAGTCTATGTGCGGGAAGCACTGAACATCTTTTTCGGGTTATTCCACCCCAATTCTGGGTATAACATAGACTAGCACATCTGCTGAGTTAATTATTTTTATTAAATTAATAGGACCAAATTTTACCCAATGTTTGAGTTAGTCCATATGTTATCTAATTTGGGTTTAAATAACTCAGCATTTATTATATATTAGAGTGTATACCTGCTTGCTGTATTAACTCCATAGACTTGATCACATGAGCTTAAAGACACCTAATAAGTGTTAATTATGATAAATGGACATGGCAAAATTACTCTGCAATTCAGTCTTACAAACATAACCTTTGTGTGTGTGTGTGTGTGTGTGTGTGTGTGTGTGTGTGTGTGTGTGTGTGTGTGTGTGTGTGTGTGTGTGTGTGTGTGTGTGTAGGAAGACTTAGACTAATGTTCTATTGCTCTCCATTTAATCTCATTGCTGTCTAAAAGATAATTGAGTTTTAGAATAATTAGATAAGAAAGATTTGAAGATATTTTGAAATCTCTGTATTAGACTTAAAATTAGATGTAAGATTATAGGAATCTCTTTCTCTGACTTTACTTTAAAAATGATTTTACATCATATAGCGAGAGCTGGAAGAATGAAATCCATGCAAACATCTCCATTTGTTCTCAATTTCATCTCTTTAAAAGATCAAAGAGAAACATTTGAGATATTAGAAAGTTCTTTCCTTCTTTTGGTGCTTTTTCTCACATCATAACTAAATGTAATTTGTGATACACATAATAATCTGTGATCTTAACCATCAGTCGCTTCTTTAAGCAAATGAGTATTTGATGAAGGTGCAGAAGTGGAAGTAGAAAATGCAACAGCCCAAGGTCTCACAGAGGAGATGTGTCAGGGAAAGGGAGGTATGCTCATTTTAACAAGAAAGCCTCTGTTATGCTAATCCATTTTTGTGCTTCCCGTTTTCCACCAATCCTTCCCTTGCCCCGTCTTCTGGCCAACCATATCAATAGACTGAGAACTGCCCGCAACCCGTGAATGATGACCACCCTCTCAGACACACATGCCCCCCCCCTTTCTTCACCCTTCCCAGCCTGCCCTACTCCACCTCCTTAACCCCAAAACCTCCTTTCTCCATCTGGACTTTGATTGACAGGCGCTGGGAAGCAGGAGAAGAGCTGAGGTTCACAGATCATTAGGAGGAGGGAGAAATCTGTGCGGTTTTGTGTGTGCATGTGCGTGTGTTGGGATGGGGAAGCATTAATCCTCACGGTGACACCCCGACACCCCCATCATGGCCCCTTTCAGGACCAAATCCTTAGCCGTGGGGGTCACCGAGTCTAAGGGGAAATTTCACAACTTGGAGGCTAATCTGTCTGATCCATTGCAGTTGGACGAAGAACCATTTTGTGCATTCTTCATCCAGTGATTATCGTAGAAATGCAATTTTTTTTGCCTACTACAGTTTCTGTTTGAGTTTTGAATTTTACAATGCCAGTATAGTCACAGAACATTAGTCCTCATAAGATTTTTGCTCGTATTAACTTTCCTTTCGATTCTTCTTAGCAATTTGTCTTTGCCTTAAGAAGAGTTCACTTCAGATTAACTGTTGTCATTGTATACTCACTCTTATGACTCTTATTCTTCCCAAAATGAGCATCTCTACAATTACAAGGTTGTTCATTTCATTTGGTTTGCATTTTTATCAGCGTAGGACTTACATACAGCTCATAACACGTGTCAAGGTTCTATGACACATAAACGTGAGGATCTGCTTTGAGACGACAGCATTGCAATGCCTACTTGTGCTTTCCTGGATGCTGCAACATAGAAAAAAGTTGACAACAAACCGCATCAGCTCGCGTGTGAGTGTGTGCCCATGTATACACCAGATTTAAAGATACTTTACAACAGAATTGTAATTTGTCATTTGCATCAGAGATGATTTTACTGTTTACTACTCTTCAGTATTGTACTGTATATAGCATTGTATGACTTTTTAAAATTGCCACACATGCCTATGGTGCCTTACATCTAATAATACCATCCCCAAATATTTCTTGTGCATATCTACTGTATGTTAGCGTTTGTTCATTTGCTTGTGGGTGCAGTGGAGAGGGCAGCCACACTGCCTGTCTGAGTCAATCTAGAGCAGTTGTTATACACATAATCCCGCTTTCTGCTGGTTCCTCTCTTTCTCCAGGGTGACAGTGTGTCTGGAGTCGGCGCGGGCAGGGAGACAGTAATTGAGAGCTACTCAGTGCTGGAGCGCTGGGACTCTGTTAATGGAAGCTGCTCCATAGTCAGCAGACCTCCACACCCGCGGCCCAGACCTCCATAATGATTGCACCTGAGACAGAGCAAGAGACAGAGCAAACACAGACCAGTCTGCTCCGTGCCCTGACCTTTTAATCTGTCCTTCACTTCCCCCGTTTTCCCTCGCTCTCTCTTCCCACATCTTTCTGTACCACCTGTCCGTTTCAATCCGCCCATTTTGATTCTCTTCCTTAACTGTCAAGAATTGTCACAACTGTGCATTTAAGCATTCTGACAATCAGCATTGCACACTGCTAGACTTTTTTTTTTAATAAACTGATCCGTTCGATCAATGGTGTCAGAAATGTATGTAAAGCCAAGATCTGCCACTTTAACTAAAACGTTAATCCAATTAAAAAAGAAAATATAAATAATATAATATAAATAATATAAGTACAATCTATATTATTATGGATACAGTTATTCTAAAATAATGAGAATTTGATGTGTTAAACATGAAACATGCTAAATTAAAAAAGTTTAGCTACCTCAAGACCAGCTTTGGCAAAAAATAGTATTGCATCATTTGCTTACAAAAGCAGTCACACCTTTATTTCAAATCAATTGTGACCAAACTTTCCTCAGTGCTTGATGCATGATGAACTAAATTTGTATCGGTTGCATAGTACATGGTTTGTTCTAAATGTGACTTCTCTTCCCGTAGAGAAGCTGTTTATGTAAGCAAAACATAAGCAAAAATGTGTGTGTAAGAGTGCTATTACCTTTGGTTTGATTGCGTGGTTTGTACAGGAGTTTGATTGACCTCCACCCCTTTGAATTTGAAAAATTTTATGGCACATCAATGAACCCTTTTCATAAGACGCATTTAACATCATCAGCGTCTTAAATCCTTGAAAGTTTTTAGCATTTAGATTTTATTTTAAACGTATATACTTTTATACATATTTGCATATGTATTACATCATCTTTGCATCAAATTACAAAAAACTAAACAAAAACGAATGACCAGTTATGTGAGTGAGTATGCAGTATGTATGAGCACGACAGTAAATCTGAAGTTGTTCTTTTTTCTGGCTGCTGTAATCAGTCTCACAATTTTGATCTTTTTCTGAAAGTCTTAATAACACCATCGTCAAGTTTTTCTTTTATTGTTTCAGCAAATAGGATTGTAAAAAAAATATTTGTTGTACTCTCCCATTTACTGTGCTCTAAGTTTACCCAACTATGACGCCTGCCACTACTTAGAAACCCAGAAATTTGAAATGGGTCTATTTATCATGAGTATAATGCAAGTTAAAAACAAATGTTCAAATGAATGAGAAGGTAGCCATTTTCTGATGAAGATGAGTTGAAATTAGATATAATAAAGTAGTAACATTCACTTCATACAAACAAATAAAATTTCAAACCTGGCTGTGCTCAAAAAGTTCATTCATTCATTTATTTTTTTCGGCTTAGTCCCTTTATTTATCAGGAGTCACCACATCGGACTGAACCGCCAACTTATCCAGCATATATTTTTTACGCAGTGGATGCCCTTCCAGCTGCAACCCAACACCGGGAAACACCCATACACTCCCATTCACACACATACACTACGGACAATTTAGCCTACCCAGTTCACCTATACCACATGTCTTTGGACTTGTGGGGGAAACCCATGCAAACACGGGAAGAACATACAAACTCCACACAGAAATGCTAACTGACCCAGCAGAGACATGAACCAGCGACCTTCTTACTGTGAGGCGATCATGCTACCCACTGCGCCACCGTGATGCCTGCACAAAACGTGCTATTGTGAAAGCACTTCAACTGTTATGAATTGTCACTATTGTGCACTGACAATCAGCCATGCACAATGCTGGCTGTTTTTTTTTCTTTTTAAATGATCAGTTGGATCAACGGTATCAGAAATCTATGTAAAGCCCAGATCTGCTGCCGTCCTCTGGTTGGCTGGTCCTGTGATTGGCAGAGGATGAGCAGGGAAGGAGGCCACATTTGCAGGCTGGAGGCTTGTAGGAAGGATCCAGCTGTGGCTCTGCAGACCTGCTGCCAATACTGAATGGGGTTACCCTGCCGCTCTCAGCACTCTCTCTCGAGGATATCAGAGGAGTGGGCATCGAAAGAACAGTCAGCTTAAAAAGATCCAGCGTAAGAGAGAGAGACGAACGTCCTGTTTTAAAATCTGGCCTTCAGCAATTTAAAGTACCATCGATGTATTCTAATACACTCAAATATTATGGTACATTCTCATGAATATTATTCAAATATTAAGTATTGTTATTCGGATATTTCTATTTAAAGGAGCTGTGCATGTGTGTGTGTGTTTCTGAAATCCTGTTAAGTGATCCTTCGGAAATCATTCTAATATGATGAAATGTCACTTGAAATAAGTGTTAACTAAAGACACTGCAAAGAAGGTTGGGCTTCATACAATTCCTTCATCTTCCAAACACAAATTGATTAAGTTAACTTAAATGTTTTTACAAATTTAAAGGTGCAGTAGGTGATTGTCTTCATAAACATTTTTTGTTGTGCTGGTTGAAAGTCTCTTCACATTCCAATAGTAATGATTAAAGTAAACGATCTAAATGTATTTATATGTATTTTTATATTCTGTGTAAGGCAGAAGACTAAAAAATGTTCATTCAATTTAAAATTGTCAGGCCGATAATTTCCATAATTCTGATAGGTAGCCCAAACTGTCTGTCAGCAAAGGTAGTGTGTGCGGTGGTATAAACAAATGCTAAATCAAAACTTTTTAAAATCCTGAATCAATATTGGAGTCACTTTTGTTCGCTGGAGGAAGTATGACACCATGGCTGAAGGATTTCTTTTAGACTGGTAATGTTATGTTTTAAAACTCTTTTAGTCCAGCAAAACTGATGTAGGTGTTGTTGTTATGATTGGGTTATATGCACAGAAGTGTTCAGCCACTGAAATCTTTTGGTGAAATATTGATGTGACTTTTCAGTTTCATAAGGGACCTTTTACATCATCGATAATGTAGATTTTTATTTAGTTTAACAACAAAACATAAGTAAACAGAGCTATTACGCCTAGCGTACTTTACTGAGGTGAAGTTGGTTTTATATTCACATTGGTTCATTTTTAAACACTGACAACCTGTGACGCGCTCCCTATAATGTTTACCTTGCTACTCTGAATATTTGGTCTGAAATAGCAGGTAAGTATGGCTTAGTAATAAGTGTAATTCCTGCGGCCAACCACTAAGCATACAGTAGTAGCTTTAGGACAAAGCTTGTAAGAGAGTGAGATTTCATATCGACAAGTTTTGCTTTCTAACTACACTGAAAATGTGCTAGATATAATACAGTTTTTCATTCAGAATTGTAGTATTATAAAGTGTTCTACGAATGACATGATCTAGTGGGTCTCTGTCATCTTTAATTTGCGTGTTCGTAATTTCAGGAGGTGCGGCTTTGGATTGTATTTGAAAGATATTATGCTAACTGGTTAGCATTTAAGCAGATCACTTACTGCACCTTTAAAATAAAATAAAATAATTAAGCTCTCACCCAAAAAAAAACTGAAGAATTGTGTTGATTCAGCTCATTTTAAATAAGTAGTTTGAGCAAGGCACAAAAAGAAATATTTTTGAGTGAAAAACAGCTTCGTATATTAACTTATTAAATTAAAATTAAGCAACTTATTAAATTTCATATACTGTACTTGCCAAGGAAAATATTTCTCAAATATATATAATACAAGTATATAAATATTTCTCTTTCTTTAACATAAACCTAAAAAAAAACCTACAACTAAAATAAAAATTTACTATTTTATACTAGGCTACTACTAGGCTTTAAAAAAACAATAATAAAAGAAAAACAAAAAACATAGAAACAATGATAGATACTGTATGCTGTGATAATAAAATAATGAAAAGTAGGTGTGTTAAATGGAAAACTGCATTAATGACATCCAGGTTTGACAAAAGTTGTAATATTGCATAATTTGCTTGTCAGCACATTACTAAGTCCTTTTAATTTAATTTTTTAATTTAAAAAAGTCATTTGTTAATAAAGGGCTTTACATGATGACCTCAGTTTGTATTGCTTGCTTGCGCTACAGTATGTTCCAAATGAGGCTCCACTTAATGTTGTTATAATGTTGCTCGAGTAGACAAAAAAGCATACCAGTTCTGTGGCTTTAGGGACAACAGAAGAGAAATTGTAGAGTAAAAGAGAAGGAGACAGGGCTGGTAGACTGGATGGGGCATCAGTGGGTAGATGGAAGCAAGTGAGCAGCAATACGTCCCAGAGAGGAACGGGTGGATGTTAAGGGAATGAGAGGGCAGAGGAGAACAGAAAGGAAGGGAAGGGAAAGAGGATGTTGGCAGGCGGTGGGACTGCTCTAATTGATCTCTGGGTGATGCAAGGGGCCGCCTCTCAGGGGCCGGGCAAAGGGAGTGGAAGATGGTGGAGGGAGGGTCATTAGAATGCAAATCCAGACCTCGCTCTTCCTGCAACCACGTCCGACAGGTACATAGAGGGAAGAGGTGGAGGAGGCTCTCTATTATAGAGGTGCAGCTGGACTGATCTTATAAAAGATTGCAGATTGAAGGCATACGCTCGCCGTCCCCCTGTGTTAATGTCTCTTTCATTGGTCCCCATTTTTGCTCCTGCTTTTAAGACAAAAGGGAAGGATATCCATAGCAGGGGTGAGCAGCAAGGGTAGGAGGTGGAGGGTTGGGAGGGAAGAGGGCCAGCCGATCGGGGTATCATTTTTTATTCCCCCTAATTGACGTGAACAGTTCTTTTGACCCTAATTAGCGGTCTGTAATCTCTCATTTGCATATCACAAAGGCAACACTATTTGCATATTTGTAAACGAGAAGGGCCTTGCATCTGTATGCGATCCCCAGTTTCCCTTTCTCTCGATTTGTCTCCTCCTCCCTCTCTCTCTCTTTCAGTCGTTGGTCGTGCCAGACAGGGTGGTGTACATAGAACTACATAAGAGCTTGGCACTGGCTGCCAGTGTTATTGGCACTGCCTCTGACAGAGGTAGATAGAGACAGAGAGTGAACGACAGAGAAAGAGACAGAGAAAGACAGCAAAACAAAGTTCTGGTAATGACAGCGTGACACTTTCTCTGAAAGAGAGAGAAAGACAGATTGAGAAAGTGACAGAGACGGTTAGATGAGGAAAAAAGAGAGAAGACGCTAGATGTATGTGACAGGCTTGTGTTTAATGTGGGATTTACATTGACTGACTGATCTGTCAGTCTTAAGGCCCACACCAGGAATAATTCAATGAGAATGAAAATTCTGACATCGTTCACTAACCCTTGTGTCATTTCAAAGCTATATGACTTATAAAGTAGTTTAGCATGCTGTTAATGCGGCTCTTATCTAGAGAATGAAAATGGATCCGGTGTCAAGCTCTTACATTGGTAAAAAGCATTATAGAAGTGTATTATGTACATTGCTATTATGAAGTCATGTGTGATTTGTCTAATAGAACGTCAGAATGTAAGACTTTTTGATTTTGTTCACTGAGTATTTAAGGTAACTTACAATAAAAACAACATGTAAATACATGTCAAAGCAGGTTTGACCTCAAATGCCAAATGTCATTGGTTCTTCTGACTTCTCAAAAGATTTTACCATGACATTTCTGTCATCATTCATTTATTCATCTTTACTAATGAAATGTGTTAGCTTAAAAGAAGACATTTTGTAGAATGTTGGAACCAAACAATTTTGTAAACTTTTGACAAAAAAAAAACAACAAAAAAGATTTTTCAAAATATCATGATCCACAGAAAAATAAATATCAGAGTTTTATAACAGAATGAGGGTGAGTAAATTTTGACAATTTCTGAGTGAACTATGCCTTTTAGGAGCTAAAATCATTCAAAATACAAATAATGATTTAACATATGAAGAGTCATTTAGCATGGCTACGCAGTGGCACAGTAGGTAGTGTTGTCGCCTCACAGCAAGAACGTTGCTGGTTCGAGCCTCGGCTGGGTCAGTTGGCGTTTCTGTGTGGAGTTTGCATGTTCTCCCTGCTTTGGCGTGGGTTTCCTCTGGGTGCTCCTGTTTCCCCCACGGTCCAAAGACATGCGGTACAGGTGAATTGGGTAGGCTAAATTGTCCATAGTGTATGAGTGTGTATGGATGTTTCCCAGAGATGGGTTGCAGCTGGAAGGGCATCCGCTGCGTAAAACATGTGCTGGATAAGGCGACCCTGGATTAATAAAGGGACTAAGCCGAAAAGAAAATGAATGAATGAATGAGTTATTGAGCAAAAAACGATAACTCTGTTTTTAATCGTTTTCATAAATCATGTTTTTTTATTGTGCGTTTAAGAGTTTATTTTCATGGCTTATGAAAATTAATAAAAATTGGGTTTTGCAAACGAATGTACTGTAATCTTGGAAAAACCGACCATTTTGAGGGATGTAAACAAAAACAATGGTCCCAATGTATTTCCTGTTTTACATTTTTAATTTCTACAGCTTCTGAAAATCCAAAAAGGTCCACATATTGATAAAAAAAAATTATGATAGCTGTTTTAACATTAGGTTATGATTTCATTGTCTCTTGTTACAGTTATATACAGAAATAATTTGATAACAAGCAGGAAAAATTCAAGGACCAATAATATGACCACATTGAAATGGCTTGTCTTGGAGTGGTGAGAAGTCTAAAGCCTGGTTTATACTTCTGCGTCGAGTGATTGGCGTGACCCACGGCGCATGGCTTGCGCGTTGCCGTGCATTTATACTTCTGCGCGCTGTTTGTGTTCCTCTGCAATAATGCTTCCGAAACGCTAGCTGGCAGTGAGGTGTTTATGTACACTGTGTCGAGTTTCTTCGCTGGTGTTTTTTTCTGAACACTTCCTTAATGTACAAGTGGCTCAAACTCGCTCATTTTGAGGCAGGAACCGGCACAAAACAACAGTTTCCATCTGGAGTTCCTTCACGGGACTCGACACTTGTAAACACTTTCTCCGACAGACTCGCGCGGTTCTCAGTTCCGCCCACACTCGTCAGCGCTACCAAGCCAACCAATCACAGAGCTTGCAGTACGCTAGAGGTGCGTGTCAGCAACAATGACGGCCACGGCGAGGGCTATGCATCCACGTGTAGGCTGCGCCGTAGCATACACGTATGCTTGACACAGAAGTATAAATCAGCCTTTAGTCGCAACATCTAGTTACTGAGGTGCCTCTAGGCTCAGTGTTTGGACCTCTTCACTTCTCTATCTACACATTATGATTAGGATACTTAATTCAGATGCGTGGCTTTTCCTATTACTGCCATGCTCATTACTCTCAACCTTACCTTTCATTCCAGCCTGTACCGAAACTCCTTAGTGGATAAAGAAAGATGCCAAGACTGTAAGGGTCCATTAGTCCTATGACAGAACTAACAGCGTGGGTGAAGGTTAAATACGTGTAAACCTTTTTAGCACATGTGAAAAGAAATATTTTTATTTGTTAAAATTTAATTTGTTTCCAGCTCCAAATTTAATCTGACTCCATCTTATAATACTTTAAATTTGAATTCATCTAATTACCTTATAGGTTGTGATTTGGTCTAATTTAGATCGATTAACCTAATTAATCCTTATTTTCTGTTAATGGTTCATCGTTTGCCCAAAGTCGCTTAGAGTCAGTATGCTGGCCGGTTACATCTGCTCATAGACACATCCTCGCCAGTTCTGGTTCTTAGATATATAGAGGATATAACTGTAAACTAATTTCCTTTAGGTATTATTAGGCCGCCCCATGCTTGCTCATACAAAAAGAAAGTTTGATTTAGCCACTAGTTTATATCATACTAAGTCAGTGGTTTTCAAAAATCGACAGGTCTCTAATGTTGTGCCTATGCTCCATTCATTGAGCCTGAATGTATGACTAATCCTGGTCGTAGGCTGCGGAAACATCAGCCTAAACAATCTACTAGATTTAAATGATTTCAGGAGATATTAGAGGTAAACAAGAATTTTACATTTATTTGTCAGACAAAGAGTTTCCATTCAAAATTACATTATTAAACAAAATACGCCAATTCAGATTGTACAACATCAATTACGCAACGATTCATTTAAGAGTTAGATACCTGACCATGTAGAAGTACGTTGCAGCATATAAGCCTTAATGCAGAGCTCAGAGACTCAACACTCCAACGGGGTATCCAGGCTACAGAATCCCACAGACACTTCTGCACATTTCCCTTTAATACTCAAATCACCATAAATTCAAGACAATAAAAGCTTCACAAAGACTCTTGTCTGGTCATGAGTTGATTTGAAGACCTTTTTCCCTGGAGTGGAGCATCTGGTAAAGATCTTATAAAAATCAAACCCCAAATTAACTGATATAAGTTGAAATAGTAAAATATTACAGTGAAATTAAGACCAATTTACCAATCACACAGAGACATTTAAAATCACACCAAACATGAATATAGAGCCACAAGATACACAATATTAAAACGTGGACATTCTGTACGGAATGTGACTGAGCTGCTCTGGTGGAGAAGGTAAAGTCCAGGGCAAAGAGGGGGGTTCAGGATGCATGATCGAGACAACCTGAACAACTGGTTTCCTAGCTGATCTTCTTCTCAGATTAAAAAGTTTATTGTTTTAGTGACTGACCATTCTCGTGGTCTTGTCTCATGTGGAATTCCATAACAGTTCTCAAGATTTAAAATTATGGAGAAACTTAGCATCCTTACAAGACTGAAACAATCTCTGAAATAAAGGTACCAAAACTATCACTTTGGTGGTACCCATTTAAAAGGTACACTTTTGTACATGTTTAAATACGAATATGTACATGTAGCACTAGTATGTAACTTTAAGGTACCAATATGTACCATTTAGGTTAAACCCCTGTGACAGCTTTTATACCTTGGTTCTCTAGGCTTCAACCAATCCAACACTTCACGACCATAGATGCTTTCAATACAGCCAGGAACCTTAAATTTGTGATTGGGGTATAAAGATATAATAAATGAAATAGTATATGTTTTTCTAAATATTAAGTATTTTTTCTCCAAATCCCAAATTTATTGAAGTAAATGCAAATAGTTGACAATATTTAAAAATATTTATACCCAGTTTATACCTAGTGTATTTAGCTGTAATGTGGACTTTAAATATATTCAAATATGTATTTTTGCTTGCAAACTAGCATTAACTTTATCATTTACCAAATAAACTTTGCCTTCTTTTATCTGTACCGAACAATCCAAAAATAAAATCACCTGACAAGTATAACCTAGTATTTAAAAATAGCTAACAACTGCTACGTTAGTGTTCTGAGAAGACCAACAACTGCTAAAGAGAACGACACCATTAAAGACCCTGCCTGCGTGCCAGCTCGAACAGAGCCCTTTAAAAAAAGTCTTGTCGGGCACTTCTCATCCCCTTGTCATGGCTGACCCTTCCAACGCTTGCCTCAATTACTATGGAAATGGGGGCTAATTGAATGGTCGGTGCGAAATAGGGAAGACAACATGGCCTACATTATGATAAGGAGCATAGACAATAGGTGAGCCATCTCACTGGGGACACTTGGCTTAGCAGCGGATTGAACGCGGCTCTCGCTTATCTCTCCTGGGGTACAGGTATTCCAAGCCTCGTGCCATAAGCCCTGATGTTAGCATTAGCGAGGCCGCATGACCGCCAGGTTTGCCAGTGGTAGGGCAACTCCTTTTGTATTCACTGGTGGCTCACTCTCAATATCCTAAGGATATAGAGGCTATTATGTGGCAGTGATTTTTGCATATGCTCCTCACCATGGGATGCCCTTTTGTGCAAACTGCTGCATTTTTGCATTGATTAGCTGCATTTGTTGGCAGCTCCTAAGCTTTCAGAAGATGACGCTAACCTTAAACACCTTGCTTTTAATGTATGGACGGAGTCTTTTACAATACATTTCTTTTTCATATGGAGATTATTGCATTTTAAGAGGTCTACAACTGGCCTCATTGTCACCAGGCGCTTGAAGTGTTTCAAACAAGAGGTCTGGGAACAAGCACACCTTTTCAGCTCATGAAGACGAAAGGAGGGGGAAAGCTCCACTTTGATTTTGTTTGTACTGTGGAAGAAAGCAGCATCGCCTCTGCAATTAGTCCTAATAATCTGCGTGTGTGTGTGTGTGTGTCTGTGATGAGAGAGAATGAGGAAGAGTGAGAAAATAAGCTGTTTTAAGAGAGAGCATGTGAGTTTCAGGTGTTGAAGGATATTGAATCAGTGTCATGGGATGAGTTTATTCCTCACATGCTAGCAAAGTGATATTGTTAATGCAGAAAGAGCATGATTTTGTCACACAAAAATGACTAAGTAGTGTGAAACCCTGCTGGAACATTACACAATATTAGACCCCCTAGTTTTTCACAATTTGTTTTGTGATTTTTCTTTTTTTTTTTGTGATTAAAAATAACTGATTTTGTGTAGTAAT
This sequence comes from Danio kyathit, assembly GCA_903798195.1. NCBI lineage: Eukaryota > Metazoa > Chordata > Actinopteri > Cypriniformes > Danionidae > Danio > Danio kyathit. The sequence goes on from LR812534.1 coordinate 43,415,500, forward strand.
TGCCAGAAATTTGCAGACAATTTTATGAAAACATATTACAACAATATATTATATTGTAAAAATATATATTAATATAAAAAATTATATATTTATATACAGTTGAAGTCAGAGTTATTAGCCCCCCTGTTTATTTTTTCCTCCAATTTCTGTTTAACAGAGAGAAGATTTCTTCAACACATTTCTAAACATAATAGTTTTAATAACTTATTTCTAATAACTGATTTATTTTATCTTTGTCTTGATGACAGTAAATAATATTTTACTAGATATTTTTTTAAGACACTTCTATACAGATTAAAGTGACATTTAAAGGCTTAACTAGGTTAATTAGGTTAACTAGGCAGGTTTGGGTAATTAGGCAAGTTATTGGATAACGATGGTTTGTTTTGTAGACTATCGAAAAAAAAAGTTTAGATTAAAGGGACTAATAATTTTGACCTTAAAATGATGTTTAAAAAATTAAAAACTGCTTTTATTCTAGCTGAAATAAAACAAATAAGACTTTCTTCAGAAGAAAAACTATTGTCAGACATACTGTGAAAATTTCCTTGCTCTGTTAAACATAATTTGGGAAATATTTAAAAAGAAAAAAAAATTCAAAGGGGGGCTAATAATTCTGACTTTAACTGTATATAAATATATTTACATTAAATATTTAACATTCATTTGCACAGTGCTTATTTTGATTTATTTTATTTTATGGGATACTTAACATCACTTTTTTTTTGTTTTTTTTTTTAATTCCTTTAATTTCCCTCACAGTGACTCGAGAGACAGTGATCAGCTCTAGCCTAGCTTTTTTGTTTTGTTTTCATTTTAAACTCCTGCTTGGCCTTTTTAATGTGTTTTAGCCTGCATATAGAATGGACTTTACCTGACCTCATGTTTTGTGTGAGTGCGTGTCTTTTAATAACATTACCATCTACAGAGAGAAAGCCAGAGGGGGGTTAGAGCGGTCCGTTCACACACACAGGACACATGGAGCAAAGCGGGCAGCTCTACCCTATCAACCCACCACCCACCGGCCCAAAAGCTGGATGAGGCGGGAGACGCAAGATAGACATTTGAAGACGTTTCATCATGACGCCTGGTCATCCTCCACCTCTCTCCCTTATTTTATTTTCCTTTCCGCTAGGATGTTCTGTTTCTGTTTCCCCATCTCTTTCACGGTTCTACCCCGCTGCGGGCGTGCTCAAGCCCCCTGCCTCTGCCCCATATTGGATCTCAGTGGGCATTTGGTGTTTTTAAATGAATAGGCAAATGAGAAGAGCGTCCTCTGCGAATCAGGCGGGGGTGTCCCGGAAAGGGCGTGGCCATGTTGGTGTTGGGCAAAGGTGATTGGGTCAGTGGGCAAAAACAACCTGCTTTGCATTTAAAAAAAAAATATCAAGGGTGGATAAGTGCCCCGGAGACAGTGCGCATTTCAATATGGCATCCCGTCAAGTCAATGTGTGCGCATGTGCTCCATCTATGAGAGAAGGGCCCTCGACGGCCTCCTCCTTCTCTGCAAAATCCAATTCCAACTTTTCAAATTGCTTATTGCTCTGTGTTTTCCCTCCTCCTGGGTGTGTGTGTGTTTGTGTGTTGAGTTTGGCAGTGTATTTTGTCTCGTCAAAGGCTCCCATTTGCCTGCCGAAGATCACCTCTAACGTCCTCACTTTTATGCACTGTGTGTGGGCGTCTGCATGCCAAGACACTGTGATGGTAAGATGTAACTAAGACACAAACACACACACACACAAATGCACACAATCATTCAATCGCAACCACACACATCAGAGCAAAAGGTAATGACGGAGGCAGGCAGGAAGAGCGCATTACCAAGGTGAGGGGAAAAAGAAAGATGCTTCAGAAAAAGCGGCAGGTTAATGAACTTGTGTTTGATGCTTCACTCCCAACGCCTCATTGGAGGTCTATTAGAGTAAATACTCAGCAGAGAGGAGAGTAGATTGGACATTTGAATAAGGAAAAGCTCTGCTGGGATGAAACGTGCTTGTGTCCTTTGATATGACCTGCAAAATACAGACTTATAACTTTTATGGCACTTTTGTGTCCTAGGCGTTGCTTTTATTGGTACTAGCATTTAAAAAAAAATCTTGGCTTTAGTTTACCAGAACTTTATTTATTTGATCTTTAATCACATTCTGTAACACTTACAGTATGTTGTCAGGATTCTGCCACTTATTAATTATTGTTTTGGTGGCAGAGTTTGGACACTAGTCTTGTCTTGTCTAGTATGTTGTGCTCAACTTGAGTTTTCTCGGGTCGAGCACTATTATTTGCCGTCATTGTCTGTCTTTGTCTTTGTATGAGGGCCGTCTTGGCCACGCTTGGGCTGTGCACGCTTCCGATTGACTCGGATGCTCAAGGTCCAGGCGTGCTCGGGATGCACACTGTGTTGTCTCTTTGTGTCGTGTGCTCTCCTGTCTATTGTCTAGTCCCACCCTCCTTGTTAACCCATTATTAGTTTATTATGTTCACCTGTGTGTTTGTCAGTTTGCTCGTTTATAGCTTTCTCTTGTTTGCTGTCCTGTGCCAATTTCGTTGTCGTACATATGTTGTTTCCTATGGAGCTAATAATATGCCAAAACAAACTGAATTCAAATTGTGTTAATTTGAAATGTTGACAATTGTAATTTAATCAATCTGAATTTTATTTCATGCATTTTATGAATTTGAATTTCTTAATTTGAATGTGAACTTGAATATCGAACATCTAAAATTTAAGACAAGTGAATTTTTTCAAGGCAGAATTTTTTATAGACGTATTTTCAAATTTCAGATTTTTTTGTGTTCTGAATTCATAGACTGCAGATAACCAGTTTGTAAAATTACAGTTCCAAGTTTTCAAGATGAAGAAATTCAGAACATCAAACGCAATATCCTAAAATTCAAAACCAGAAAATCAGATCATGAAATTCAGATTCAGCAGAAAGTAGCTCAGGGGTCATCAACAGTGAAGAGTCAAACATATCAAAATTCAGATTTATTAAAATACAATTGTCAACAATTCAAATAAACACAATTCAAATTCAGATAGTTTTGGCATATTATTAGCTCCACATTTCCAGTCTTGCCTCGTCATGTCTTGCCCAGTCCAGCGCTGATCCCTTCCAGCCCTGCCCAGTCAATTTTGTTTATTAGATTTTAGTTATGTTTTTGGGTAGTTTTTGTTGCTCTTTTTATTTTATAATTAATAAACTCATTTTTTTAGTCTGCATTTAAGTCCTCGCTCCTTTCCCCACCCACTGTTCTTGACAGTATGTTATACCATTAGTCAAGTTCATTTTTATCAATCAGCAAATACCAGCTACTGTAAATATCTGCTAAAATCGTCTTTAAGAAAAAAGTCACCTTAAACTAACACTAACTAATGGAAACTTTCTCTAAAGTTTTGCCTTAAAACAAACTAATTTGTATTTGTTCATTTTTTAACAGTCCTGAACTAACATGAACTAACCATAAACAGTTTATGTATATTTTTCTAATATAGTTTAACAAATGTATTTCTCATTGTTAGTTTATATTAATTGATGTTAACTATTGACACCTTCTTGAGAAGTGTTACTAGTTTCTTTTAATATCCTTCCTGTTTGTAGTAGAACTTAAAACTGTATTTGAAATGAATTATCAAAGAGACATGAAAGTACACAAGTTTTTTTTCTTTCTTTTAACATTTACATAAGAAACAATGATGCAAATGAAGATTATATAGAACAGACATAGAGAAAAAACAAGAGCACAAAGGTAATGTGTGGTAGCCGATGTGTTCTTGTGTGCCACTGAGGTTTTGGGATCTGAAACAAGGGTCTCCAATAAAGCAAGCTAAAATATTTATGCTTTTGAAACAACAAGGGTGTGACGGTTCAGCACCACTGTGTCCACCCGAAGAAAAGAGCGAGAAAGAGGGGAAAAGTTGAAATATTAATGGTCTAAGTAAATTAAAGCTGAAGAATTGCACAAACAAAGAGTTTGTTTTTCTGCCAGTATATTTTCCTGTCATTGGTTAGAGAATAGAGTCAGTGAAGGGGTGCATTGTGGGTAATGAGACTGATGGACTTTGGGCTAGAAAAGATGTATGGATCTATAACTTAATGCAAGTAAACATTGGCATTGATGGGTGTATAAATTTTAGTGCTATGAACTGTGCTAATATTCACGTCACGTAACACTTCAAGAAAACAGAAAATCCCATAAGGAAAAACTAAAACCAAACAACATAAAGTCAGGGACAGACTGACAGACTGTAAGACAGACAAAAAACAGATTAAAAAAAGAAAAAAGGAAGGATGAGTACTGATGAGATCAGGGTGACACTGTTCTCTGATAAGGTGGGCGGACTAAGATAGAGGCTAGTTTGCATGTATCTCCATACACAGGCTGTTTATGATGATAGCGGCTCTTTCTTCAGATCCACAGAAAGCAGTGCATCTTCGCATGTACAAAGCAGTCCTTGACCCCAGCGACAGCCCCTTGACCCACTACAGTTACACAGAGCGGCTCAAAGCTTCACACTTGTGCAAATAGACACAGAATAGCATCATAGGACTATAAATGTGCCGGAGATTATGTTGTTATGGGTGGTATATTATTAAAAGCATATACAGGATCCATAATGCAGACAAAATTCCTGAGGGCGTTATTGTTTTTGTATGTTTTAATGTGAAATACACAAGGGGGCATGTACCTTTCTAACAAGTAAACTAACAACTTGCGTATAAGAAATTACCATGGTGCTACTCTCTGCTTGACTTCTCTGGCTTTTTCTGTGGCCTGTATGCAGCTGTGGGGAGAAATAAATAAATAAAAGTAAATTCTCTGAATTTACAATTAGTAGCTGTGTGTTTTGAGTAGAACATCATTTTTAGCTGACAATTATTACAAATTAAATTTTATTTTAAGGCAATTTTTTATATATGAAATAACAAAATACACTACCTGACAAAAGTCTTGTCGTTGATCCCAGTTGTAAGAGCAACTAATAATAACTTGACTTCTAGTTGATCAGTTGGAAAAGTGGCAGAAGGTAGTTTTTTCAGATGAATCATCTGTTGAACTGCCTTCCGATCATCATGAATACTGCAGAAGACTTATTGGAACCCGCATAGACCGAAGATTATCACAGAAATCAGTCAAGTTTGGTGTAGGGCAAATTATGATTTGGGGTTACATTCAGTATGAGGGTGTGTGAGAGATCTGCAGAGAGGGTGGCAACATCAACAGCCTGAGATATCAAGACATTTGAGCTGCCTATTACATTACAAACCACTGGAGAGAGCAAATTCTTCAGCAGGAAAGCGCTCCTTCTCATACTTCAGCCTCCACGTCAAAGTTCCTGAAAGCAAAGAAGGTCCAGGATTGGCCAGCCCAATCACCAGACATGAACATTATTGAGCATGTCTGGCACAAGATGGAGGAGGCATTGAAAATGAATCCAAAGAATCTTGGTGATCTTCGGGAGTCCTGCTAGAATGTTTTCTTTGCCATTCCAGATGGCTTTATTAATAAGTTATTTGAGTCATTGCAGAGATGTATGGATGCAGTCGTCCAAGCTCATGGGAGTCATAACAACTACATCATGACTTTATATTCTATACTGCACATTATTTCTGTTAAGTGACAAAATTTTTGTCTAAGCAAAGTCTGTCCTAATTAAATAATTAAAAATCAAGGCATGATCATACAGTATATTATTTTGGTAAAATAAGCGTAATCTAGAGGCCTTTGCCTTTCATATAAGCCACTTTTAATACCAACTAATTAACTAGATTATTTAAGTTATTAAAGTTATTATTAAGTTATTATTTGTTGTTCCCAAAACTTGGATCGACGACAAGACTTTTGTCAGGTAGTGTAGGTGCCATGTTTATATCCATTTATATGCAACTTATATTAAAAAAAACAATATTTGGTAGAATAATGTAGATTTTCAATCACAACAAATTTCAATTTGATATTCTTACTATTTTCAGGAGGAAGAAATGCTCTAAAATGACAGTATTTCTATTTAAAAATTTAGAAGAAATGTTATCAAACCTATATATTATTTTATTAAAATAATAACATTTTATTTTATTTTATTACTGTACTAACTTTTTCCTAATTTAATTTATTTACCCAAAATGTTTGGTAACACTTTAATGTCACAATTCATGGTATTAACAAGCCATTAACTAACACTACCATCCTAATAATATACTTACTAGCTGTTAATTATAGTTAGTGAGATAGAAGTTGGGTTTAGGTTTTGGGTAGGATTAGAGATGCAGAAAAGGATCAAACCTAATATCTACTAATAAAAAGTGAATATCTTAATACAGGCAGGTAATAAGACAGTAGTTAATAGCATGAACTGTGACCTTAACTAAAGTGTTACCAAATCTTTAAATGGTTACAGTATTATAACAAAATGTTTTAAGAAGCACAACTTTTTCAACGTTGATAATAATATAATATTTCTTGAGGCAAACCAACAAAGTATTATGCATCATATGTTACAGAAGACTGATGAAAGGATGAATTTTCAGCAGTCATTTTTTCACAGTAATAAATTACATTTCAAATATTTTAAAATACACTTTGATTTCATAAAACTATTAGGATGTCACAATATTCTATTTGATAATTTCTGAAATTCAAGAATGTAGGATGCCCATGCAATCCCAGTCTTAAAAATACACCCTTGATACAGTTAAATACTTACACCGACTGGCACTTACACACACACACACACAGAGGAGTTTATCTCCTCCATCAATTTCCTCTGCATATGGTTGCTGTTTATGCATGGGCTCTTGTGCTACACTTTATCAAAGGCCTGTCCTCAGAGCCATGCATTATTTAACAAACCCAATCAGGATTCTGCTGCAGGTAGCACCACAACCCAGGTACTGCATACACACACACAAACAAGCACACACTAAAACACATCCTCTAAGTCTCCTTCGTCATTAAACCGGTCCATATCTGCACTCCATTGTTTTTTAAACGCTCTGTGAGGACGTCAGTACACGGCAAAGCTTCTAATTGAAACATGCACTATATAATTGATGGCTCTCAGTTAACAGAATCAACTTCTTTAATATTTCAGCATTGCACGCGGATGGAGTTTTACGTACAGTCTGTGCATGGGTTCTAATGTTTTAGATGATTAAACGTTTCATTTGATGCATGTTCATCTGATCGCTATGATTATTTTATAAAGCAGGTGCCCGAGTCAAGTGAGGTAAGCAACCATCTGCTGTCTCCAACACTGCACTTCCGTTGCTCCTGTCAGAGAAAGACTGGATCGCTCAAGGCAGAAAAGGAGGAAGTGCACAGGTGTGTGTTTATGTAAGGAAGAGCACGACGAGATTGAAAGACAGTTATAGATAAAACAAAAGACAGTGACAGCCTTAGATGAACTGAATCCTTGCAGAAGTAAGGTAAGAAAGTTTGTGTAAATAAAGATAGCATCAAAAAGTTTTGAATGTCGGGGTCTCGGGCCACCATCTGTCCACCTGTTGTTGACTATATATACAGTCTCGCTTGTGGTTCTGACATGGTTACAGTCACCTCTTCCTGACCCCTTTCCAAACACCTCATTCACTCGGCTATATTCCGGCCGCCTGATGGACGCTGTTTATTCATCCGCACTCTTTTGTTGAGGGAATAGCAATGAGACAATTGCATCTGCTTTACCTTTGGCCTCAACAGTGATGGCTTTGTAAGGTCAGGAACGGAAGCAAGTGTGTGCGTGTATGGCGGTCAGTGAAGGTGAATGGCGTACAGAAGGAGCTGTTTAAGTCGCACTTGTTCACCCCTTCCCCTTCTCCACTCCCAGTGGCCTGTGCAAACGGAGGCATGGAAATGTATGCAGCAAATAAAAAAAACCTAGAGTGACGGTGAGGGCAAACTATCAAGATGTGGAGGGTAAAGAATACGGAGACTGAAAGAGTGAGCGTTTCACATACAGAGGCACGTGGATCTGAAGGTCGGCCCGGCATTGCACCTTTTTATTCGTGAGAATGCATTGTGGGATTTTGTGTTTGCATATCAGGCCTGCAATGGATTCAAGGCTGTACTCACATGGATGACACGGTGACCTGTATGGTAAAGCTATGGCTATGATTCATAAATGCAGAATCAGATTTGTGTTGGGGCTTTTTGGAGTAGTACTGTTATGCTTTGTTTGACTGATAAGGGGCAGGTATTAGGCTCATTTGTACCTGATACTAAGTTCCATCTCAGATGGTCTATCATGAGTTGTAAGATGAGAAAATATTGGTAAAAGCACAAAAAATAAGCAGGAGTTTTGCTGTCCTAAACTTGCTAGATTGATGTCCTTGACCATTGCATCCTTGCTTTTTTGATTCATGCATAATTATCGCTGTGTCAGGTTAAATTTTTAAAATGCATCTCGAGCATTGCATTATATTGTGTTCTGTTGCACTGCCTTTTTGTGTAAGATAAACATTGCTCAGATATTTTTTTCAATATTGACATATTGGCAGCAGATTTGTCTGCTGCACATGCATGATGGAAATATGTTACAGCGCATCTGAGTTATGCTCTATTAAATCTGGTGACAGTGTGGGGCTGTTTCTGAATTGTCATGTTCAAGTTTTAGGTCAGTCGAGTCTGCTGTGATGTGGTGTGTTGTCCTGCTAGAAGTAGCCATCACAAGATGGAACACAGTGCTCATAAAGAGATGGCCAACAGTACCCAGGTAGGCTGTGGCATTTTAGCAATGCTCAATTAGGCCTTAAGTGTGCCAAGAGAATATTCTCTACACCATTACACCAGCAGCAGCCTGAACCACTACTACGAGCCAGATAAAGCCATGTTTTTTTGGATTTATTTTAGTCAGACCAAACTATCCAAATGAAACCACTGAAAACAAAACTTGGCAAACATTTTGTAATCATCTATTTTCCAGTTTTGGCATCATTGTGAAATAGTAACCTCGGTTTGTTGTTCTTAGCAGACCGAAGTGTCACCGGTGTGCTCTTCTGCAGACCTTTGTTCTAACAAGTGGTTATTTGAGTTACTGTTGCTTTTCTGTCCGCATGAAACATTCTGGTCATTCTCCTTTGACCTCTAAGATCAAACTTTTCTCTTTCTCTGTAAAAACCTAGAGATTGTTGTCTATGAAAATCTCAGTATATCAGCAGTTTCTGAAATACCCAGTTCAGTCCATCTGGCACCAACAACCACGCCATGTTCAAAGTCACATAAATCACTTCTCTTGTCCCTTCTGACTGTCGGTTTGAACTTCAGCAAAAGTTCAGCATATTCCTACCAACAGCAGTCAAGATTTTCTTTTGACAGATTTATCATGAGTGGGAACAAATTTTTTTTAGTCCTATAACATCAGTTAATGCAAACAGCAGTCTGCATTGGAAACTTGCAGTGGAGTGTTTATTAGCACCACTTGTTCACTTTTGGAATCAGAAATTGTAGAAATTAAACAAGCTTTTTGTCACAAAATATCATGGGACTTTTGTTAATGTGACCACATTTGTCTCCTATCTTTAACCATATGTGATCATATCACCCGAAACGCATCTTAATAGCGGGTGTAAACGGTATTTGGCCTGATTCCTCTGAGTGCAGCAGGACCTGTGGATTCCTGTTGTAAAGGGGCGGGTGGGGTGTCTGCAGGATGTATGGAGCTCTGCCAGGCCAGGCTGTATCACGCTGGGATGATGCTGGCTGGCTTTCCCATGGAACACGAGCCAGTTGGCAAAGACATCGAACCCCTCCTTTCTCCAACATCAGTCCTTGGTGGAGAAGGGCGAGACCTCTGCAGCAGGAACAGAAGCTGTTAAACAAACTTCATTAGCTGCAGTAAACCTCATTTACACTCAGCTTTATGTCATCTTGAATCATGATTAACATGTTTGCATGAATATGTTTCATTAAAATCTTTCATACAGATTCTGTGAATTAGAGGTTTTCGATCTGTGGTCCTGGGACCCCCAGTAGGCCGCAAGGGACTCCTTAAGTGTAAATAGAATGTTAATATTTAATTAATATATACACTCACCGGCCACTTTATTAGGTACACATTACTAGTACCAGCTTGAACCTGCTTTTGCCTTCAGAACTGCCTTAATCCTTCGTTTCATAGATTTAACAAGGTACTGGTAATATTCCTCAGAGATTTTGTTCCATATTGACATGACAGCATCACACAGTTGCTGCAGATTTGTCGACTTAACATCCATGATGCAAATCTCCCGTTCCACCACATCCCAAAGGTGCTCTATTGGATGGAGGTCTAGTGACTGTGGAGGCCATTTGAGTACAGTTAACTCATTGTCATATTCAAGAGTCCAGTCTGAAATGATTCACGCTTTATGACATGGCGCATTATCCTGCTGGAAGTAGCCATCAGAAGGTGGGTACACTGGGTCATAAACGGATGGACATGGTCAGCAATAATACTCAGGTAGGCTGTGGCATTGACATGATGCTCAATTGGCACTAATGGGCCCAAAGTGTCCCCCACACCATTACACCACCACCACCTGCCTGAACCGTTGATACATGGCAAGATGGATCCATGCTTTCATGTTGTTGATGACAAATACTGACCCTACCATCCGAATGTCACAGCAGAAATTGAGACTCATCAGACCAGGCAACGTTTTTTCAATCTTCTATTGTCCAATTTTGGTGAGCCTGTGTGAATTGTAGCCTCAGTTTCTTGTTCTTAGCTGACGTGAGTGGCACCTGGTGTGGTCTTCTGCTGCTGTAGCCCAATCACCTCACGACGTGTTGTGCATTCAGAGATGCTATTCTACATACCTCGGTTGTATCGAGTGGTTATTTGAGTTACTGTTACCTTTCTATCAGCTTGAACCAGTCTGGCCATTCTCCTCTGACCTCTGGAATCAACAAGGCATTTGTGCCCACAGAACTGCCGCTCACTAGATATTTTCTCTTTTTTAGATCATTCTCTGTAAACCCTAGAGATGGTTGCGTGTGAAAATCCCAGTAGATCAGCAGTTTCTGAAATACTCAGACCAGCTGTCTGGCACCAACAACCATGCCACATTCAAAGTCACTTAAATCACCCTTCTTCCCCATTCTGATGCTCAGTTTGAACTGCAGCAGATCGTCTTGACCATGTCTTCATGCCTAAATGCATTGAGTTGCTGCCATGTGAATGGTTGATTAGAAATTTGCGTTAACGAACAGTTGAAAGTGGCCGGTGAGCGTAGTTAATATATATTTCAAATAATGAATAAATAAATTAGATATTTATATCCCAAGCCAGGATGCCTTTCTGTGCTGAGTTTGCATGTTCCACAGTAGGTGGTATAGGTGAATTAGATAAGTAAACTTGCCATAGTGTGTGTGAAAATGGTTTTTGATGTGTGTTTGGGTGTTTCCCAGCACTAGGGGTTTGTGCTTTCTCAGGTCTGGCTTGCACCAGAAGGATATCTGTTGGTAAAACATTTTTCAGAGTAAGTGACCAACTGTTGGAGAAGATCTGGTTAATTTTGAGCTTTATTTGTGCCTTTTACTTCTTCCAGGTTTTAAATCTGAAAGAGTAGTAATTAAATAAAAATCAAATGTACGTTGTTATGTTTTTCACAGTTTACATTAGTCCTTACACGAGAATTTGGATGCCGTTTACAAGGGAATGATGATATTTGGGAATTTCTGGCATCTTAAGGATTGAAAAGCCCTGCTGTAGATTATACTCAATATGACCTTGAATTGTTGATTAGTTCGGTTATAAAAAATGTAGTTATATAAAACAACAGCAGTACATATAAATATATTTGTAACTACAGCTAGAAGTATTTCAATCTCTGTTCACACACACACACACAGACACACATGTAGCTTGTTCCACGTCAGTGCCCCTCGCTCCTCATGCCTATTTGCACACAACAAAAAATCAATGGCTTTTTTCCACTTAATCTCCTGATTAATTTATTGCTTTACTGCATGTCTGTGTGTTCGTGTGCGTCCGTGTGTGTGTGTGACAAACAGCTTTGTGTGTGATACAGATATTATTACACAAACACATTAGTCAGGAGGATGCTGGCATTTGTAAGTATTGATCGATGGACGAAGGAAGACGCCTCGCAGCTCATGAGCCATTGGAGGTAAGTGAATGCCAGAAACGACACCTCCAGTGTTTTATTGAAAGAGGTTACCAAAACAACTCGCACTTTCACTGTAATATTTGTAAAAGCACTTGTTCAGCAACTCTATGAAGTATCACACACTGTTGAATACGTTTTAAAAGTGTTAAAGCGTTTGGCCGGGCTGAATGCCCTAAATCCTGGTTTGGACGCAAAGTTATTTCTGTTTTATTTTTCGAAAAGTGTCTTGCTGTTTTTAATTGTTTATCTTATTGTTGAATTAAAATTGCTTTACATTTTAAGCTGTTATTTGCATGTGTATAGATATATTAAATAAGTAATGCAAACCCCTAAGTCCACCTGATATTTTTCTTCTTTTAAATGGGCTTTTTTTTTTTTATCAGAAATTTCATTTTAACACTATTGAATAAGGCATTTATAGCTGACTAATAACCTATTCAAAGTCATTAAAGGGAAATTATGGAATTCAAATATCAATTTCTAATTTGTCAATTGTCAATTTATCAATTGCTAATCAAACCAAAGATGTCAGACGCCTGTGAATGTTTTGTTGTTGTTTTTGCATCTCAGGTCTTCATCTCCCCTCCTTTTTTCATTACTAAAACATTCAAATACATTTCAAACTGATTATTATTGAGGCTAAGGAAGCCTCATACCATCTAATAAGGTTGTAAAACATCTCACATTGTGATTTATTTATTACTGTAAACTTTATCTTACAACATTTTTAATTAACGTCCAATCTACAAGACACAGAGCAGGCTTCCTGAATCCTGTGTGGATACTTGATGAAGCTTCGTGTTTAAGGCAAGATAAGTTGGACCCAGCATGTGGCATTTTGATATGCAGGGGTAAAACATAATACCCTGGGGCTTATACTTCACCTCAGAAGCACCTGGCTTTATGGCAGGGCTTTGATGGCGCCGTGCGCAGACCGTTTTCCAACAAACACAGCGTTACGTGCATTCCTTGATCCACCCGACACGCCATAACTCAAAATCTGAGACATGTGTTTCCTATCTTAGGTGTCTTCTTTTAGTGTTCCCTTCAAATAGACTGTATTTTATTCTATTAAAATTCACTCGATCAGCAGATTTTAAAAATTACGGTCTAGATTAAACAGAAACTTTGACCCGGCTGTCAGGAATTACAAGCTCTCTCTGCAGAAGGAGATAAATGCTTCGCGGTAACATTTTTGCCTGGCTCTTAGAATGCAAATCAGGGCCTGAGAGCACCAGGTTTGTAATTGTTCATTAGTAGGGTGGATCAAAGTTGATTTTCAATTCCAGTCACCATTCTGTATGTAAATTTATGTTATGGGTGGTGAGCATGCAAATACCATTTAGAAGCCGCTTTGGTGCCTTTGTAATTTATGAAGCATGTACTGTGCCATTACAGCAATATTATTACATAACTGGATCATTAGAAGACGTCAGGCCTCTGATTTGTTTAGTACCGGTTCTGCCTGCAAGGTTTCAATACCGCTCTCATTCCATGAGAGTTATTTATTAAGGTATTTATTGACCACCTTTTAGCGTGTTTTCCATGTTAGGTGAGATTATTCAATTGTTCAGAAGCAAATTAAAAAACTTATGCAATATGTTGTGTGTGTGAGAGAAAGAAGGGAGAGAGTGAGCGCCTTGGGCAATAAACTTGCAATGAGGTTAGTGACTGAAGGGATGTTTGGGGGTGGTGAGGTCAGTAGGGTTAAACAGAAGGTCATGACTTTGACCCTTTTCTCCAACCAGGCAGATCCCAGTCCACCACTGCAGCTCCATAGGCTGATGATCAACACAGCTGAGGGGAGACTGGGATCCATCAGCCTAAACAGTTCAGAGAAACAGATCTACAGCAAGAACAAGCCCTCTGGTGATCCACCTCGCTAAATTAGACTGACAAACTGACAAAGAATTACTATAATACTTACAAAAATCACCATAAAAGTTGTTCATGAGACTTAATATATTCAAAGTTTAAAGCCATCTGTTTAATTTAGTTTATTTTTTTACAAAATTTTTCTTCAGGTAGAAGATCATTTGTGAATAAATCACTCAGCTCAGTTTTATAAACTGTATGAATCGTTTCACTGGAAAGATTTGATTCAAAGTATGATTCCTTCACAAATCAGACTTTAAGCAAACCCATATAGATGTGTGATTACAAATATGTACATATGTTCAAATATATTATCTATTCTTTTGTGGGGAAAGCCTTATTTTTTTTTGTTTGCCTGGAATAAAAAGCATTTTTGAATAATATAACAATAATATTGTTACAATTTAAACAATATTTAAGGTCAATATTATTAAGCCCCTTAATATATATATATATATATATATATATATATATATATATATATATATATATATATATATATATATATGTATATATATATGTATATATATATATATAATTTCTCGATTGTCAACAGAACAAACCACTGTACTCAACTAAGCAGTTAAAAATTTAGTTATTAAACTTTATTATGTTTAATAATATGTTGAAAAAAAATTTAGACATCAACTGTATTGTGATATTTTGAAGTATATCTTGCATTTGTGACATTTTACGCATGTGAAATCCAAATCTGCACTTGTATGTGAGGTATGTAAATTGACTGACTTGTTTGGCTTCAAACTTGTTTTACCCATTTTATGGTGCTTATTTGTTGTTTTTGGTGCTTGAAAGCTAGAAATTTAAGCACTGGAAACATATTTTATTGAAAAGAGTAACCAGGGTTGTTTAAATATAATTATATTATGTCTGATTTTATGGTGTAAAAGGTCCCTGGTGCTTTGGGAGAGTATTTATTTATTTTTTATTGTTATCGAGTAAAACTGTTGATAGAATTATATAGATTTAGACTAAATGGCACTAGAATATTAAAAAGTTTGTTAGGCAGAACCACATATTTCCAAGGTAACCATATCACTTTATACTAGATTGTTTTATAGCAAGCAGCCTTACAGTAGTGGGTAGCACGATCGCCTCACAGCAAGAAGGTCACTGGTTCGAGCCTTGGCTGAGTCAGTTGGCGTTTCTGTGTGGAGTTTGCAGGTTCTCCCCATGTTTGCGTGGGTTTCTTCTGGGTGCTCTGGTTTCCCCCACAGTTCAAAGACACGCGCTATAGGTAAATTGGGTAAGCTAAATTGTCCATAGTGTATGTGTGTGTGAATGAGTGTGTATGGATGTTTCCCAGTGATGGGTTGCGGCTGGAAGGGCATACTCTGTGCTTAGTGGTTGGCCGCAGAAATTACACTTATTACTAAGCTATACTTACATGCTATTTCAGACCGAATATTCAGAGTAGCATGGTAAACAATATAGGGAGCCCGTCACAGGTTGTCAAAAAAAATGAACCAATGTGAATATAAAACCAACTACAGCTCCGTAAAGCAGGCTAGGCGTAATAGCGCTATTTACTTATGTTTTGTTGTTAAACAAACTGTAAACTGTAAAAGGTCCCTTATGAAACTGAAAATAGTCACATCATTCTTTTGCTGGAAGATTTCAGTGGCTGAACACTTTTGTTCATATAGCCCATTCGTAACACAACACAATCGACATCAGCTTTGCTTGACTAAAAGAGTTTTAAAACATAACATTACCTGTCTAAAAGAAATCCTTCAGCCATGGTGTCATCCTTCCTCCAGTGTGCAAAAGTAACTCCAATATTGATTCAGTATTTGTTTTTACTGCTGTCACTCATGTCCACGTGACTTTGGCGCCCGTGTGGCGGATCTGGGTGAATGGGTGCATAGTTGTACAAATCTTCATTTGCTGACCGACAGTTTGGGCTACTTATCAGAATTATGGGAATTATCGGCCTGACAATTTTTAATTGGATAAACATTTCTTGTGACTTACCCAGAATATAAAAATACATATAAATTCATTAATTTTCTTGTCGGCTTTGTCCCTTGCGGGGTTGCCACAGCAGAATGAACCGCCAACTTATCCAGCACGATTTTACGCAGCGGATGCCCTTCCAGCCGCAACCCATCTCTGGGAACATCCACACACTTATTCACACTCATACACTACGGACAATTTTAGCTCACCTGTACTGCATGTCTTTGGACTGTGGGGGAAACCGGAGCACCCGGAGGAAACCCACGCGAACGCAGGGAGAACATGCAAACTCCACACAGAAACGCCAACTGACCCAGCCTAGCCGAGGTTCGAACCTGCGACCCAGCGACGTTCTTGCTGTGAGGCAACAGCACTACCTACTGCGCCACTGCGCCACTGCGTTTAGATAATTTATTTTAATCATTACTATTGTACTTTCAAACAGCACAACAAAAAACGTTTCTGAAGACAATCACATACTGCACCTTTAAGCTGTTTCATTTCAACTTCATTTTGGGCTGATATTGTTTAAATAAGATTTCACACCAGGCATTAAGACTGATGTCTAGAAGTTTGGGATCAGTACGATTTTACTGCTTAGATGTTATTTTAGGCAGAATTATTTGATCAATGGCAACGCAGTGGCGCAGTAGGTAGTGCTGTCGCCTCACAGCAAGAAGGTTGCTGGTTCGAGCCTCAGCTGGGTCAGTTGGCGTTTCTGTGTAGAGTTTGCATGTTCTCCCTGCGTTCACGTGGGTTTCCTCCGGGTGCTCCATTTTCCCCCACAGTCCAAAGACATGCAGTACAGGTGAATTGGGTATGCTAAAAATTGTCCGTAGTGTATGAGTATGAATGAGTGTGTATGGATGTTTCCCAGAGATGGGTTGCAGCTGGTAGGGCATCCGCTGCGTAAAACATGTGCTGGATAAGTTGGCGGTTCATTCCGCTGTGGCGACCCCGGATTAATAACGGGACTAAGCCAAAAAGAAAATGAATGAATGTATTGATCAATATACAGTATATACAGTTGAAGTCAGAATTATTAGCCCCTCTGATTTGTTAGCTTCCTGTTTATTTTTTTCCCCAATTTCTGTTTAACAGTGAGAAGATTTTTTCAACACATTTCTAAACATGATAGTTTTAACAACTCATTTCTAATAACTGATTTATTTTATCTTTGCCATGATAAACTTGCATTGCAAGTTATTGTGTAGCGATGGTTTGTTCTGTAGACTATTGAAAAAAATATATAGCTTAAAGGGGCTAATAATTTTGACCTTAAAATGGTTTTTAAAAAATTAAAAAATGCTTTCATTCTAGCTGAAATAAAACAAATAAGACTTTCTCCAGAAGAAAAAATATTATCAGACATACTGTGAAAATTTTCTTGCTCTGTTAAACATCATTTGGGAAATATTTTAAAAAGGAAAAAAATTAAAAGGGGGGGGCCAATAACTCTTTCAACTGTATATATATGTATATTAAAACTTTAATTTTGGTAAATATTTTTAAATTTAAAAAATTTTAATTAATATATTATTTTCTATTTATATTTATTTTAAAATATATTGTATTACAGTGATGGCAATGTTTCTTTAGAAATCATTTCAATGCTGATTTGGTGGTCTAAAAACATTTCAATGTTGAAGAAAAAGAACATCCTTTATTAGAAATATAAATTAAATTTTGCTCAATTTGAAATGTTTTTACTGTCACTTTTGATCATTGCATTGTTTTAATATGAATTATGTGAGTATATACTGCCAGACAGTCAGAATTCCAGTTTTCGCTTTAAAGAATTCCCATGAATATCAGCATTTTCTGATATTTTTGAAGTGTGCCTTAAGCATTTTTCTTATTGGAACTCAGTGCTGAACCGTTCTCGCATTTTGACTTCCGTCCGTCTGTCTGATTCCCCAGCGCGTGTCTGTCAGATGACACCGGCTGATGGAGTCTCTGTCTGCTGAGGCATGTCAGAAATTAGCGCTGCTTGCCAGAAACGCCTGTAGTGCTGTCAGGTGAAATTAGAAAAAATGGAGGCACTCATCCTAGCGACAACTTTACAGTGCGCAGGGAGGGAGGGCTGTTCATTTGAGTCAGTTGGCAGGGGTTTAGTGCCTTTCATCGGAGTGGCGGAAAGGCTGTGTGAAGATAAGATGAGCCGCGCGCCACGTCTTTGACACCGATGGATTAGCAGTGATAATGTGATGATAGTAATTGAGCTCGTAATAATTGCTCAATCACAAGACTCATCCCAAGGGCCTAGTGGCAATATTACAATTCATGTCGCCACACAAGCATTTATGAAACGAGTTACATCATTCAGGGGATTCCGTGCAGGGATTTTGTTATTTCTTTGTTTATGGTTAATGGGGGCAATCTGTGCGGTTTGGAAGTCATCCAAAAATAAAGACTTTAGTTAAAATGCAATGCTTTTCTACTTGGCTGTTTATCCCAATATTTTGGTTTGATTTTAATTCGACTTTCTGCTTTTGAGCTTAACTTTGTGAAGCTATTTTTTACTGGTAGATAATTAGCTAAATTGTTTTGAACATAAATTCCTAACAATTGTTTTTAATTGTGCCAGCAGCGAGATGCAGGACGTCCTTGTGTTCTTCTGCCTGATGAAAAAGAGAGAGAGAGAGAGAGAGTTGACAAGGCCATCTTCTTAGTGTCAGAATTTTCTCAGAGAATCCAACACAAAACCCCAAGTTGCTGAAAAAAAAGAAAGCAAGGGAGAGAAAGAAAGGGAAAAAAACAGCTGAGGGTGTAAATAATTCATGCAGACAATATGACTTTTTTATGTAAATTTGGTGCATTAACCCTCTATTAGAATGATGGACGACAGATATGGGTGATGTTTCCTTGGTAAGAGCTAATGGATGACCATCATAAATTCACTGCACATTTTATTGTGTTGCCAGGGAAATTGTGCCTGCAGGCAATGTTGTTTACTTTTATGTAGAAAAAAATTCCTGCCTGTCTTCAAAAGGGAGAGGGGAAAGGGAGGGAATAACGGGCTGATGGCCAGTGCCTTGTTATGCACCTTCAGCCACATTTGGGGTGAACGTTCTTCTTCCTCATCCTCTTTTGCCTTCACCATGATGTCATCGACAGACTAGCCATAGGCATTCGTTCATAAATGCACACACTGTCTCTCTGTCTCTGTATTTCCTCTCCTCTCTAAAAACTCTGCATTATTGTACTTGACCTCCATGTATAAATAATTATTTCAAACCTGATTTTAGCACTTCCGTAGAGCACCTACCATTAATTTTAGGCAAATTTAAGAGTAATGTAATGGAGTGAAATGAGGCTGTCAAGGTTTAAAGTAAAACAAAATGACATAAAATTATTTTTTTTACAGCTTCTGTGCAATATTTCAGGTTTTCTGAAGATACACAATAACTTTATTTGAGGAGCATACTCTTGTGGTACACTGTAAAAAAAATGCAGGGTTCCACACAATTCATTCATGTTGTCCTAACACAAATTGATTAAATTAACTTAACACTTTTAACAAATTTACGTGGATTAAACATAAAAAAATTAAGTTGTCCCAATGAAATCTCAAGCATTGTGTTGTTTCAGCTCATTTTATATAAGTAGTTTGAACAAGCAAAAAAAAAAAAAAATTTTGAGTGTATGTTTATGAGAATTAGCCACACTCTTCAAAATAAAGGTTCTTCCCTGCATTGATGGTTCCTTGAAGAACCTTTAACATCTAACCTATATAAAAGATTTCCATAGTGGAAAATAGTTCTTAATATTATTGATGTGCTCTTCACACTACAAAAATAGTTACTCAAAAAAAGATCTTTGCTGTTTGTTCAAACTACCTAGTTAAATTGAGCTGAAGCAATACAATTCTTGAGTTTTGACAACTTAGTTGTTTTAATTAGTCAGCTTTATTGTCAGTACAACCACATGTGCAGGATATACAGAGCATTGAAATTGCATCACTCTTAGACCCTAGGTGCAGATAATATTAATACAAAAAGTAGAATTGACAATAAATACAATTACACATATAATCTAATCTAAAAATATAAGTAAGGAATCTAAAAATTTAAGTACACTTAAGGGCATATGCATATGGGCATATGTTCAATCCACTTTGTAAAAAAATAAAAGAAAACTAATAATTTTAATTAATTCCTTCATGTTGTCCCAACACAAATCAATTGTGTGGAACCCTGCATTTTTTACAGTGTAAAACACTTTGCAGAGTCAGCTAACTGCAGACCAGTTGTGTGGAATAAACTGTTAGTGTTTGTAACAAAGTAGGTTCTGTATTTTGTGATTCAGTTTTTTTGTCTGTTTATTTATGGTTATATTGTTAAATTACAGATATTTTTGGTGTAGTAAACTGTAAATTTCTTAAAATTAGCAGAATGTAATTCTATACTGTATATACAATTAATTATTTCTTTCTAAATATAGAAAAAAGAAAATTCTATATTTCACAATTCTTAATGGGATTAGTTAATTCCCTCGTTTTATCACCTATTATGCAAAAATCACTTTTATAAGGCGTTTAAACAGTTGTGTGGCAACAGTCTGTGAATATAACCAGCTTCTAAGGGTAAAAAATGTAAAAATTTAAATTTTTTATAATCACACTTAGAAAAAAATACTGCAGAAACACTTTTATTGGCATTTTTTCTTTTGTTCGTGTCATCAGAGGTAGAAAGCCCCACCCATTAGTGACGATCTCTCTCTCATTAGCATAAGACATTGGTCATGTTTTAAATTTGCCACTATGCTGACACATTTGTAGCCCCGCCCTCTTTTGAAAAGAGCACAATCTCATTTGAATTTACTGTGACAGTCACCAAAATGGCACACTTAGGATCAAAGCCTAAAAGGGGTAGTTTCAAAGAGTTATAAAAGATTATTTGTGGGGTATTTTGTCCTGAAACTTCATACACACGCTCATGTACATCAGAGACTTATTTTACATCTAAAATGGAGCACAATAGGTCCGCTTTAAAGTTTAGTCTTTTTGTCTGATTTTCATGCTTCTTTACTTCAAATCCATTTTTTTATTCTGATTCTCCTCATAGCTGGTTGGCTTGGTTCACAGATTATAATGCTTTAAAAACACTTTTACAATCTTGTAAGGAAAAAAAATAATGAAAAATACTTCATGAACTGCTAAAAAAGAGAGTAATTACTCTACTCATTTCATGATGCCTTTTTTTTCTTATTTTGCAGCTTGGGAGCCCATATCCTCACTCATTTTAGATGAAAAACAGAAGCCTTTTGAGGTCCCCACAAGATAGACAGGTGAGTAAATGATTACAGAATATTCATTTTTGGATGAACTATCCCTTTAAGACCCTCTTTGTCTTCTCCGGAGTGTTCTCTGTGAAGGACCACTTGCTTAACTTTCCCTAATGAGCTCTGAGTTTTGTCAGGAAGCCTCGGTGCAGTCTGTGTTAGGCAGTCTGTGTGTTTCTGAGAAAGGGATTGGGAGAGAGAACGAATGAGCGCAGGGGTGAAGCAGATGGTTGGGTGCAGCTGTTCGACAATAGACAGACTGGTGAAGCACCTCTGGATGCAGCCGAGCATCAGTGCCACATCTGGGCTTTAGTCACACCACAGTCTTTAATAGAGAACCGAGACTCACATAGCCATTTATGTCTGAAGATGCATCTGTAGAACACAGCAGGAGACAACAACATCCTGACTAGTGCATTTCAGAGAACACGTGAGGTGGTTTAGTAGCACAAAGGGATGGTTTTGTGTTCAAATCCCAGGCTGATTTTCTGTCTCACCCCTCTTACACACACTGGGGTGCAAATAGGTTGGCTAAATGGTGGAATCAAAAGCCATGTACTTTGTCCTCCATGAGGCCGTCTGTTAAACATATAGGCTAGATGATAATTAACAGCACAGCTGGCTGGTGCCATGTGTTGTAATAGGTCTCGGCTCACTGCTTGGTCCTCAGAGAGTCTTTACCATGCGTTCCTAATTTCTCAATTTGTACATGGCTTTCTGCTCTGTTTTACTCCAGTCAGTCTTGTTCTTTCTGTGGAGATATGTTTGTTATTATTTGTAGACCAGGGGTTTTGAACTGAGGGCTGCAAGATTTCATGTAAGGTCAAGGAAAAAAAAATTTAGGACAGTGTCTAAAACTGCTTTGGAACAGTACGTTATGACAAGTGTTATACAAATCAGTAAGGTTAAAGTCATTGTTGTACATAATGTTAACTGGTCATGGTATCTTCTATACTATGATCTATAGTAATTATATACTGTAGTAGTAAAGTATATCATAGCTACCCCAATAGAGTTAGGGTTATTTTTGTAGGAAAAATATTTTGATGGCTAAAGATGGCTTTGCCACTTGCAATGTTAACTGGCAAGGCCAAATTCCAAATGGAAAATTAAAGCACAATCCTTTTGGCTGTACACAGGGGTTGGGCAATGAAACTGAAACACTGGCTAATTTAATGTTGGAGGTTTCATGGCTATGACCAGCCTAGTGGCCAATCTTTATTGATTGCACATTCCACCAGTAAGAGCACAGTGTAAAGGTTTAATTAGCAGAGTAATAGCAAAGTTTTTACTTCAAATATTGCAATGCACACAACATTATGGGTGACATACTGTATGTGTATAGTTTAGCATTAAATAAGTTTGAAAAATATATATTTCAGGGGCGGCGCGGAGGCGAAGTGGGTAGCAATGTCGCCTCACAGCAAGAAGGTTGCTTGTTCGAGCCTTGGTTGGGTCAGTTGGCATTTCTGTGTGGAGTTTGCATGTTCTCCCACAGTCCAAAGACATGTGCTATAGGTGAATTAGGGGAGATAAGATTGTCCGTAGTGTATGTGTGTGAATGAGTGTGTATGGATGTTTCCCAGTGATGGGTTGCAGCTGGAAGGGCATCCGCTGCGTAAAACATTTGCTGGATAAGTTGGCAGTTCATTTCGCTGTGGCGACCCCTGATTAATAAAGGGACTAAGCCAAAAAGAAAATGAATGAATATATTTAATATAAAAATGGGATATGTAGCATTTTCATGTATTTTGTTGACTATTTAAAACACTAAACAAAATTTTCTTGTTTTTTTTTTTTTTATTTGACTTGCTATTTATTTGATTTGCCTTGAATTGAGTTTTTTTTCTACTTGAGCACTAATCTGTCAAGAGATTCTTTAAAATCTTTTTTGAAAAGAGACCAAATTTTAAGAGTTAAATTAGAAAATTTAATTTTCAGGTCTATATCATGATGATCAGGTCATTAAGGTATTATAATCACTGGATAAATATAGTCTCATGACATAAATATACAAAATATGAAATAAAACAATATTCACTCACTCACTTTTCTTCAGCTTATTCCCTGTTTTAGGGGTTGCCACCGCAGAATAAACCACCAAATACTATGGTAATTGTTTTACATATTGGATTCCCTTCCAGCCACAACCCAACACTGAGAATATAATCCTCAGTGCTGGGAAACAATCACACACACTCACTATGCCCAAATTGTTTTATCAAATTCACCTATACCGCATGTCTTTGAACTGTGGGGAAAACTTCAGCATGAAAATGAAACTCATGCAGACACAGAGAGAACATGCAAACTCTACACAGAAAGGCCTCCTGGTCCAGCCAGGACTCGAACCAGCAACCTTCTTGCTATGAGGCAACCATGCTAACCACAAACTGTATCCACCATGCCACCCCTAAAACAATATTTAATTGAGATATAATGTATTGCTTAATCAATTACACTTTTAAATATAATAAAATAGAAAACACACACACACACACACACATACAGTTTATTTGTTTCCTCAATTTCTGTTTAACAGAGAGAAGATTTTTACAACACATTTCTAATCAAAAAAGTTTTAATAACTTATTTTTAATCACTGATTTATTTTATCTTTGCCATGATGACAGTAAATAATATTTTACTAGATATTTTTCAAGACACTTCTATACAGCTTAAAGTGACATTTAAAGGCTTAACTATGCAGGTTAGGGTAATTAGGCAAGTTATTGTATAATGATGGTTTGTTCTGTAGACTATTGGAAAAAAAAGGCTTAAAGGGGCTAATAATTTTGTCCTTAAAATGTTATAATATAAAAAATAAAACAAATAAGACCTTCTCCCGAAGAAAAAATATTATCAGACATACTGTGAAACATAATTTGGGAAATTATTAGATAATTTTTATATATATATATATATATATATATATATATATATATATATATATATATATATATATATATATATATATATATATATATATATATATATATATATATATATATATATATATATATATATATATATATATTCATTCATTTTCTTTTTGGCTTAGTCCCTTTATTAATCTGGGGTCACCACCAGCCAACTTATCCAGCACATGTTTTATGCAGCGGATGCCCTTCCAGCTGCAACCCATCTCTGGGAAACATCCATACACACTCATACACTACGGACAATTTAGCCTACCCAATTCACCTGTAACGCATGTCTTTGGACTGTGGGGGAAACCGGAGCACCCGGAGGAAACCCACGCGAACGCAGGGAGAACATGCAAACTCCACACAGAAACGCCAACTGACCCAGCCGAGGCTCGAACCATTGACCTTCTTGCTGTGAGGCGATATATATATATATATATATATATATATATATATATATATATATATATATATATATATATATATATATATATATATATATATATATATATATATAATCCTCTGTTGAATTAGTAATATGTTTTGTTTAAAGCTAAGCCAGTAGTCTCCAGGTGTTTGTATCTGTGTGTGGATGTCAGCTTCATTCAGTGCCTGTTAGTGGTCTCAGAGGGATCAGGTTTCTCTGGGAAAGCACTAGTCTGGTGCCATTCTGCTGCTTCTTGACCACTTCAGGCATGTTTATATACTGAGGCAAACTTACTGGTGAGAGAGTTCAGGTGTGCCCAAGAGAGCTGGAGCAGTGGTTGAATCTCTACGTGCTGTATTTACTTGCCCTGTAGCGTTCACACACAGCACATGCGCACAGTTCTGCCTGCAGTTATCATGAGCATTTCATTTGGACTAATTATCGGGTCCAATTAGAGGCTGATGTGCTGTGGTGAAATGTTATCTTACTGTCAAAAGAGACACTGGAGGGGTTGAAGCTTCACGTGGTTAATAGTCAATGCAGAAATATATCATTAATGGCATACAAAGCAGCTAATAGATACGTCTGGCAGACTCAGAATCAGTGGAATACTTCTATACAAATGTATCGTAGAAAGCAGCTCCATTTAAAATAGTCATAGTTAAATACTGAACCTGAATGATCAAATCTATTGATTCTCTTTCAAGTATTTTTCCTCTAATGTGGATTGAATACCTTAGAAAATACTGTCAAAAGCCAAATTATTGATGTTGCCAGTCTGAAATAAATATTTGAAATAAATTTGTTCATTTGTGTGGTTTAGTCCCTTATTTATCAGGGGTCACCACAGCGGAATGAACCGCCAACTATTCCAGCATATGTTTTACACAGCAGATGCCTTTCCAGCCACAACCCAGTACTGGGAAACACTCATACACTCTCACATTCACACACACACACACACACACACACACACACACACACACACACACACACACACACACACACACACACACGTTCATATCTATGACTAATTTAGTTAATCCAATTCATCTGTACTGCATGTCTTTGGAGTGTAGGGAAACTGGAGCACCCGGAGGAAACCCACACAAAACCGGGGGAGAACATGCAAACTGGCCCAGCTGGGACTCGAACCAGTAAGCTTATTGTTGTGAGGTGACAGTGCCAACCACTGAGCCACTGTGCCGCCTCATTAAATAAATTATCTTTGTGTAATATTACAACTAGTTCACAGTTTGTTACAGTATATCAAAAACATGACTGAGCTGGCAGTGAAGTCCGATTCACAATTAAATGATTCAAATTTTTTTATTGTCTCAGAAAACATATCATTTTAGAAACATAGATCTTAGCCAATGTGGTGTGAATCCCAAATGACTGCCTCTGAGTTGGGTACTTTCTTGTTCATATGAAAGATAGTACAACAGAATTCCCCTAGAGAGTATTGTGGTACTTATTGTGTAAAATTATGTAAAACGAAATCTTTGCAGCTTGCTTTATGCAAATAAATATTTTGTATATTGAGATATCATTCATAAAATAAATGAATACTGTACTCACATTAGAAACAGTCAGACTTCCAAGAAAGGTATGTGCTGCTAGTATTTCCTTTGCTTAGGTTTGGCATATTAATGCAGAACACAAAATTTCAAGTAAAATCCCTCCTATTTTAAGGCCCACCGCAACGTGACATAGTAGTGTAGTTTCCCCGCCCACCATATTGATCGGCAGCCACGTATTAACATGTTTCCGTAATAATGAGTATAATCATATAGAAAAGACAGGACGTGTGCAAAGCAACTGGGATTAAAAGATCTGTTCAGCTCGCTGTGATCATCAATCATCATCAAATGTGATTAAGAATATGTTTTACAAGTTTAAAACTTTTTAAAAACAGTGCATGTTTGTAATGAATTACAGCTATTTTACCGTCTTTATCACCACAGCCGCATGTCAGTACAATTATAGAAGAAGACGCTTAAATCCCGGTGTAATGATGACTCTGAGGAATGTAGATCCATGTGCAATCTTTTATTTAAACACAGCAAGGCAACACAGGGAATCAGACAGCCGCTTTCTGGGCAACGTAACTTAGTGAAGTAAACGGCGCCAGTCCAGGCAGTAATCAGCGTATAAGGAGAGCACTTATAAACAGAATTCCAGGCTGTGCAAAGGACAAACAGCATATACTTAGGAACGGTAATACAGGCCAATATGGTCAGGGCAGGCAGCTTGCGGTCAGTGACGGTGATACAGGCTTTGGTCGAGGCTGGCAGCATACAGTCAGGAACGATGATACAGGCGTTGGTCAGGGCAGGCAGCACACGATCAGTAAACGAGGAAGTCGGCAACATTGAAGCAATCAGAATGTACAGGAAACGCTAAGAAATGTTTGAAAGCAAAACAAGACTTCGCACTGAGTCCTTAAATTGAGCCAGTATTTAAACACCATGGTGATTAAAATGAGGTGCAGCGTAATCAGTGCCAGATATGGGGTTAATATTCGGGGGATGAGGGCCTCTGCCGGTTGGTGAGGGAATACAAAGGGTCTGAACCAGTGACACCCGGTTTGTGGACGATAAATCAGCTTTATTTTCTACATTAACATAACAGATATCCATACAGCAGTGGATATTAACGTGTATCCTGTCACATTTGCATGCAAAAACAGTGCAAAGTTAAACGTGCGTGCTGTGTGTGTGTGCGTGAATGACACTGTAAGACATATCGTTCTAATCAACTCATTATCTCTACAACAAATACATTAAATAATCATTGCTAAAGTTCTTACTGTAGTATTTCTCACAAGTTACGTGAGATCTGCTTCCTTCATGTCTGTCACTGTGCTGTTTATCTGACACAGCTGAAGTGGAGATTGAGGCCCACTCTGACAGGCACGAGGGAACAGTGGGCAGGGAGAACTAGCACTGAAGGCACAGGCAACAAAAACAGCTACAATGTGTTTCAACATTGAGTTTCAACAAAGGTATAATAAATAATCTGATGGGTGTCTTGAGCTGAAACTTTACAGACACATTCTGGAGACACAAAAGACTTATCTTAAATCTTGAAAAGGGGGTAAAATAGGTGCCCTTTAAGACATTTAATTGGAAAATCTTGGATAATATCTTTATTTACATTACTATTGCTTCTAATGAGAGTACTTCATCTAAAAAAAGCTGCTCCTGCCAGCAGACTCGCCTTCCGCTGTCAAACATTGCTCAGCTTGAGCGGTGTTTAATGCCCAGTAATTCTAATATTAATCATCTTACTATTAATTAAACCGGTTAAGTGCTAGTTGCGGTTTTATTAGTAGTGCCATTTGGACATTGAAGTGACACTCCTAATGGGGCTGCACTTTTAAAAAAGAGGCTTAATTGGGTTTGGCAATTCCATTTACTCAGACGGCCACTTGCCCTTCCCTCATCCATCTATAATTCATCTAATTACTGATATTGTGGTGCGAGTCACTCTCAATTTAGGAGACAAACATGATTATTTAATATTAATAACGTCCCAAACATATGCATTTTCTCTCTTCCAGCATTCTCCCTTTCAATTTTTAATGATTTCTTAACACAACGGGTGAGAGCAATTCCAAATAGAACAACAAAAGAGGCCTCTTGTACGTGACCTTTCTAGCCTGTATTAGCGACACGTCAACTAACAATCAAGACAAAAGCCCGGCACAAGCAGATGGCATTGCCTGTGTTATTAATGAACGCTCAAAGTTAAAAGCATGCTAGCCTTTAGCGAGAAGTGGATGGAATTGCAGGGTGTGAACGTTCAGTGGAATTTGACTCATAATGAGCTCAATGGTAGTCGTGGATTCTGGTGAGATACTGAGATGCCGTAGATTATTTAGGGCAATAAAACACAGACAAACTCCCTGGAACATGCGGGAGGTAAATGAAGTCCCAGGGGCGTTGTATTCTCCAGCTCCAACTGATACATTTGTTTAATTCTTATCCGACAGACAGCCCATACTGGCCCTCATGTGTGGGGAGCATGCGAGAGCGGTAAAGAAAGGGGGAAGAAAAGAAATGAGAGCGAGGTATGCAAGTATTAGCATGAGTATGTGTCGTGGGTTGGACGTCATTGTTTTTTCTTGAGCATAGATCAGTGGCTATTGTAAACCCTCATGGATTACCTTTGGTGATGCTCAAGGTATTGCTTATATAGGCAGTCTGAGTAATTCAATATCAAAAGCTAAGCGTTATGAGGATTTCTGAATGAATGAATGATCTCTCTCTCTCTCTGCTAGCTTTCTTTCCCTCATACAGTATTATGTGCCCACTCATTCACTGTGATCTGCTTACTCATGGATTTGGAAACACAGATAAAGTGAACAGAGAAGAAAGCAGCTATATGACTTGTAATTTCAGTTTGCTGTTCTTAGCTGACAGGAGTGTCTCCGCTGTGCTTTTTTTCTGCTGCTGTAGCTCATCGACATCAAGGTTCAACATTAGGTTTGGGTACCGAAACCCAGTGTAACCCTGAAACCTATGTACAAGTACCTATGTACCCTTATTTCGGTGCCACTGGTGCTGCGACAAGGACACAAGAAGCATCAAGGGGTACATCATGTTGTGTCACACCATCTCTTAACATTTAATTCTAAACAACTTTGAGGTGTTAGGCGTTAGTTCTTGTTGCTTAGGAAATGCACGCAAGTAGACAACGCTTGCAGTACAGTGCATCCGGTAAGCGACTCCCTTCAAAATCATCAACACGCATGTTCGCGTTCATCAAATTTGCTTAAACTAAGCGTTCTAAAGGATGGCTATATTTTACAAGCAAGTATTCTGACACAGCAACGTGAAGCAGGTGCTTTACAAAAGTTGTGCGTAAGGGGGGAACACGTCGAACTTAATGAAACATTTGAGGGCTCATAGAATCAACTTAAAGGCAGAGCAATGCACTGTCTTTGACAGCTTGCCACATCATCTGCCACTTTTACTGAGTACGTTTACATGGACACCAATACTCTGATTTTAATACAATTAAGACAACACTCTGATTAAGAGTCTATCATGTAAACAGTGATTTTTGATTACCTTAAAGGAGCACAGCCACCCGCGTCACAAAATGCGGAGGTTTTTTTTTTTCATTCGACGTGCAGCATCAATTTCCTTTAAAACAATACTCTTTCACCAGTCCTTACATCATATTCTCATTCAATACCTCAATACAGAACAGTATGTTGCTGAATGAAAGTGAAAGTGCTGAACTGCAATTAAAGTCAAAAGATTAAAAAGAAACATCCGAAATTACATGAAACTCCGGAGGAAACGTGGATAGGCTGGTGACGCAATGACGTTAATCAGTCTGTGTGCTATAACATGTAAAATGGGATCATGAAAGGAACATTCAAAAAGCAACTCATGTAAACACCGTAATCATTACTGTCTTATTCAGATTAAGGCAAATCCTTAGATTACTGATGTCCATGTAAATGTATTCCCAAGCCCCAACCCTAGATAAAAGGTGTTCCCTGATTTTGATGACAGCCTTTCCACAGGTTAGTAGTAGGCTACTGTAATGTTAATTGCATAATGCAAATCTTGCATTCATGCAAACAAACAAATGATCAACAGAAATATATTAATGCAATTCAAATATATTGAAGAATTGATTAAATAATTTTTTGTCAAATAAATGCTATTTCTAGAGTCATCCACCATAATTTTGTGGCTCAAACGTATCGGTTCAGGCACCGTATTGGCACTGGTATTGTTTTAAAAGTATCGATTTAGCACCGGTATCGAAATAACCCCAAACGATACCCAACCCTATTCAACATGTTGTACATATAGAGGTGATCCTCTGCAGTTCTTGGTTGTTACCAGTCTGATCATTAGTGTTTGACATTCAAAAGGCTTTTTTGCCTAAATAACTTCTGCTCACTGGATTTCCTGTAATGATGGTTGTGCATGACAATTATTGTAGATCAGCAATTTCTGAAACACCCAGAGCAGCCCATTTGACAACAACAAACATGAAACATTCAAAGTCAACTACAGTAAGGGTGCACTCACACTATGCTATCTGAACCGTGCCCAGGCGCATTTCCTGGTTCATTTGACAAGTGTGAGTGCTCCAGATCGAGCCCAGGCACGGTTCAGTTGGCCGGCCCTGGTGTCAGAGCACGGTTCACTTGGGCTTTGGCACGGTATGTGTGTAGTGTAAGTGCAAAGCGCGCCTGAGCCCGAAACCAAAGACGTGACATCACTTTTAAGGTTTCATATGGATTTATTAATCATTCTTACTTTTCAATCGTAGATTATTAAAGACACACACCCCTCGCTGCACGACAGCTGCACCTTCAGCAACCCTCCTAATACCTGCCACACGAGGACTTTATGAACATTTATGATAGTTAAAAGTTGTGGATCTGTTCAGCAAAAATATTTGACTGCGTGTCACTGCCTCCCAAACAACTAAAACGATATAACTAAAGCAATGTCCACTATGCTGAGCGAGAGCGCTTCTCTTACTGTTAAACTGAACAGCACATCATCGATGACGTAAGCGTGCTCTGGTTCGGAAGGTAAAGATGCAGTGTGAGTGCAGGCCGAGGTGGAGCGGGAGGGACAAGTGTGCTTCGGCACGATTCAAGCAACTGTACCGAGTGTGAGCATGCCCTAAGTCTCTTTTTTCAGTCTGATTCTAGATTTAAATCTTTTGTTCTACATACCTAAATGCATTGAGTTGCTGCCATGCCATGTTAGTGGCGGAAGTCATAACTTCAAACTCAAAGCCTCAGATTTCATTCCTATTAACAATTATATATGGCTCTACCTTCACTGTCTATTAACAGTGCTTTGGTTTAAGCTGTAATTTATTGAATATTTTTAATTAGATGTACAGTACCTAATAAAGTGACAAGCAATTTATGTTTAATAGGCATATAAGGCTGCATTTACACTGCAGATCTTGATGGTCAATTCTGATTTTGTGACTCGTATCCGATTGTCTGCATTTACACAGCACATGAAAAAGGCAAAATCAGGAAAAAAAGAGCGGGCGCTGACTGACAGCTGATAACAAAATAGCGCTCTTCTCTATTCCTGTGTTTAATGTGTTCACAGGGTTTACATTTTTAAAATTCTTTTTGACAAACTGTTTTATTATAATTTATGACAGAAAAGTTCTCATTTTGCCATCTTCTTTTAATCTAGGCCTTTTAAACCAGTAGGCATTTTAAAGTAACGTCCATAGCGCGATTTATGCTTGTGATGCAGTGTTTCCTCTAGGATTTTTTCCAGCTGTGGCGGCAGACCTGTTACACAAATCTACCAGCTACCTATGGCGTTATTTCAATGACAAATGGAGAGCGCAGTATTACAAGTCGAGATCTCGTTTATGCAATACGAGCATGCAAATCTTTTTGCTTGCGCGCCGATTTCCTCTGCTTGTGCACAAAACCTCTTGCACACCCCCTTAAATATACGCTGCTCAACCGCGGATCTTCTTGTGCGCTCTCAAATAAACGCTGCTGAAGTGTGATTTAGTGCGTTTATGTAGTGAGTATGTCTCCAGCATTTATTAGATTTGCTAGGAATATTTATGAATGTCTCCAATAGACCTACAGAGCGGCATTAATGCGTCCTGAAGTAAAGTGAAACGGCTATAAACTCCAGCAAGATGAAGTCATTGTATGCAGAACCATAAACCTTAATCTATAAATAAAGTATAATTCTGGAAACTGTACTCATCTTAACCGAAAGCTATGTCGTGTTTTCTGGCCTCACGCATCACACACCTGTCAGTCAGTCAGTCAGTAAGCATGTAACCTCAAAGGGTTAAACAAATAACACACAGCACTACTACGATTACAGAAAAGTTCCCGCTGTTATAATTCACTTACCTTTTAATAAGTTTTGGTGCGATTATAACCCTCTATTAAAAACAACAACAACAACAATGACTGAATGTTTTAAATGAGAAGCTGTAATGTAGCCATGGCGGGATGCATTTTGGTGTGGCACCCCACCAAGGAAACCATGTGATGTATAGCCTATGCAACAGGTTTATATTAGTTTGGTTATATGGCGAATGTTGCGCTCTCTCTCTCTCTCTCTCTCTCTCTCTGGTTGAAATGCCTAAATACTTGTCCTACATGACAATATAAAAGCTATGTTAGTCCTAGTATATAAGATTTAAGGTTTGTGACTCTGCTGAAGTCTGTTCTGAAATGAAAGCGTCAGACTTGACGTCATTCACTGCAGTTTTTAGTCGCATTGACAGGTGTAAATCTGATCTACCTGCTTACACTGCAGACACGAGAGCACGGATCCGATTCATATCGCATAAATTTCCACATATGAACAAGACCTGAATCTGATCTAAGTAAATCAGAATCCAAGTGATTTTTTCCAGCTTACATGTACATGGGTTATATCCGATCTGTGCCACATGGAAGAAAAATATCGGAATTGAGTCACTTGAACCATGCAGTGTAAATGCAGCCTAATAGAGGTCTTAAACATAGATATATACACTAGATGTCGCCTACCCTGCTATTGTCTATTAGAACGAATCCGTCAATAGAGCCGCCATGTTAGTACAGGGTAGCGCTCCTTTGAAATTAATGCGGAACCAAGGTGAAGCGGAGGACTGTGGCCATCCAAAGCCAGAGAAATACACATATACACATATATCTATGATCGGGAGTTTTCCCCGGTGGTCAGTATGCAAATATTTTTGTCAATTATGAAATATTATAATTTTACATCACTTTTCTACATTGATGGATGTGACCGCACAAGCATTCCTGACAAAAAGTGAGTGTTTGTGTGCATGGAAATGCATTACCCTTCTTCCCTGTTTAATTTGATCTAATCCGAGTCCTGAAACACATCCCCTCTCCTGCTTTCACTTCTCATTCTGACGGAGGGAGCGATTCGTTTGTGAATGAATCTCCGTTATGAACGACTCGTTCACTTAGCCGACAATAATACAAGTTTCTAGCACAGCAGCATCTTCTTGTCATATTTCATAACATAGTTTGCTTATTTTATTCAACAAAACTAGCATAAGTCTAGAATTTAGTGCGAGTTGGTGCTACTTTGCCTTATGGTGAATGCAGCAAGAGACTGTATTATCATCAATAACTACTTTTTAAGCACAAAAGTTCATAACATACAAAAACTTAAAAAACAAAATCTTACATATGAAATGTGATGCCTTTATGCTTTGTTTTCTTTGTTTGCTCGTTACTACAACGCAAACACAGCGCTAAAGTCCAGCATCTTCACATTGGCACACTGTCTTGACTAGTGCGGTTGAATGACGTTTGTCCTAGAAGCGCTGTACCAATGTGGCGGCGCTATTGACGCATGCTCAGGGTCCCTATGCGATATCTAGTGTATATATCTATGGGTCTAAAACAAGGCTAAATTTGGGCTGGTAGTGAAAATCGTATAGAGATCTACAGTATGAATAGTTCACTAGTCATCATGTTTTGTCATTCATTCCTGTGAATATGATGACTAGGCTAGTTTTGGTCTATTCTAAGATGTCTATTAGACTAACACACACAAAAAAAAATGCTTGCCTAGGTGTAATGGCCAATTTTGCACCAACAGATGCCAATTAACAGAACTTTTTTCAGTTTTGCTGAATCAGTGCGTTAACCTACTGTAATTAGTATCTAGTCTCATTAGTTGGTGCTCATTTTTTCTGATTGAACATATTAAATTGCCATTTTTGGGTTGTGGGATGTCTGAGAAGTGACATACTTTAATCTTGTGATTTTCTACATTGATCTATGTCTGTCAGAGCAGTGGGAATTGGCCTTAAAAAAGAACGCAAATGTGAGCTGTGGTTTAAGCGGAGCAGTGAAAGATTCCACTGCACTGTTTGGTTCAGTAGCTCATAACACCCCTACTCTTCACTCCTTTCCTTTCTCATGCCAAGGTTGGGGTCGGTGCTCCCAGCAGAACATTGTAAGCTAGCGCGGAGAGGTTCAACAGGTGCAGAGCTCTCTCATCTGATCCATGGCTGCAGGGCTGAGACAAAACATCTAGCACCTGAAATTAGTCTCTCCGGGAAGATGAGTTAAGGTTCTCCTCTCCATACCTTTACCTAGTAGGTGGATCCTTCCTGGTTTCCAGACTACAGGAGCTGTCATTGCAAATACGCACATCACTGAGGCAAGATGTTAATTGCCGTCATGGTGGCGACATACACTCATGTGCGTGTAGTCTGGCTGCAGCTGCGCAAATGAGATTTGGATGATCGCCGACGGTGTCTCCTTGCTAGAGATAATTGACCTGCAGGGTCTGCCTCCGAGCTTCCCACCCCTTCTCCTCCACAGTCCTTGACAGTCTGGGACCCTCTGATTGGTCGGTAGTCAGCATTAAATGGCAGCCCTGTGACCCAAGCTCCCCATTCCCCCTCCCTTTCTCTTTCTCAGCTCCTTTACAAGGACATACAAGAGCTGAGGTGGCCAAACCTGCGGCGCTCTTCCACATGGACCCCCACACCTACAACATGTACACCTACTGCTTAGTCATTTGTTTCTGTTGTCACCCAGCCAAGTCTTAATTAGCTGAGAACATCTTGTTTGGACCCTTGTCCATGTACCAGGTACAGCAGTTGGATGTTTACGCTTTATCGCCTTATGAATTGTGTGTATAACACATTCAAATTACAGAAGCGTGCAAAATTGCATCATTAACGTAAACAGTTTTTTGAGAGTCACACATTTATCACACTTAGCATCTACAATGGCGTGAAGCACCTGTAATGCTGGTCAGAGTAATTTATATAATATGGGGATTATTAATTCCGGTGATTGTTTAGCATTCATATTAAGCTCTGCCATTTTCTCTAATTCTTTCCTTAAAACACAAGCCAACATCACATTTGATGAAATACTGACTGAATATGTCACATGTCAAGTGTCACGTGTCCAGATGAAACACAAACTTATTTCTCAGCTAGATAAAGTAAACCAGTCTGGGGTGCGTTTCCCAAACAACGACGTAACTCGCGGCTGAACTATCATAGTGCGATGCATTGTTTGGCAAAAGAACTATGTAGTGACAAGTGTTTCCCAAAACCCGTAGTTTCTCTGTCGCAGATCCATCGCTTGAACCACGTTAGTTATAACGTAAAACGCCCATAATGATGCACTAAACGGGGTGGAGTAACTTCTTTAGAGAACAACCCCATCATTTCTTTGTGCAAACTATATTGTTTTACACAAACACGCATTTAAAATAAAATCCAATATTAGTTTTGGTTAAAACATGCACTCGCTTTCCATATTAAATCAAATAAATGTAAATGGCACATATAGAGCCAATGTTTGCTTTACTAATATTATTGAAAAGTTGAACATTACATATTCTATTCTAAAACATAAAATCACTTACAAAAGCTAATTCAATATAAGCTAATATCATATATAAATCATATAAATAAATAAATAAATAAATAATGAGGTGATTTATTATAAATATATTTACTTTAATAATAATATTAATGATGATGATGATGATTATTATTATTATTATTATTAATATCATTATTATTATTATTTACAGATGTGTATTATATACACAGCAGAAATTTCTAACCAACAGACCCATGTCATATACAGCAGAGAAACTTAATAAATAACCCACTATAAAATAAAATAATTAACGTATGCTATGTTTTTTATTTTCACAAGCTTTGGAGACGTACTGTAACATAATTTCCGCTTTTAAATATACCTATAGCTTTCGCCATGAGGCTGTGTTCAAAATGATATTAATGTTTTCAAAGTGCACTGCGAAGGGAGCACAATTGTCAACATGAAGATCGCTAAAACTAAACTGTAAAATTACACCTAAGAGAGATGACCTTAATGCTTATTTATTTTTAATAATTCCAACTTTGAATGTTAGAATGTTCTAAATGAATAGGGCATAGGGGGGATAAGTGGGAATAGAACACAACCAGGAATTATGCTTTTAACTACAGCTCCAGAGGTGTCGTTTCAATTGCTCAAGTTTGCGACGCAGTTTGCGAATGTTCGTTGGAGCGATGGATTTGGGAAACAGCAAATCAAAGAACTATGTTTGTAACGACGGAACTTGCGACCTTAGTTGGCTAACGATGGTTTTGGGAAACGCACCCCTGGCTAGTAAAGTTTTGATGATGCTCATTGTAATGATGGTAAGATAATTGATTTGACTTACAGAAGTCAGACATTAAGCATAATATAGGGCACCTATGATGAAAATCTACCTTTTAAAGCTGTTTGGACAGAACTGTGTGTAGGTATAGTGTGTCCACAGACCACAGTCATATTGGGTTGATATAAAGACAATACGTCTTTTTTTTTTTTTAAAGGTATATTAAATAATCTGATGGGTGTTTCGAGCTGAAACTTTACAGGCACATTCTGGAGACACAAAAGACTGATCCTAAATCTTGAAAAAGGGGTAAAATAGGTGCCTTTTAAACAACCTATGTATTAGGACTCTAGGCTGACTGATTGTACAATGCATTTCAGCAAAGACACATTTTAAAACTTTCTTTCTTTTTTAACACTTTTGTCTCCTTGCTGAACAATTACACTAACTTTATTGAAAAGAAAGAAAACTCTTTTGTGCAAAATGCAGCATGATGATTTTTTAAATACATATATAATTTATTAATCGTACATTTAATATTAAACAAAACCTGTTTGTATTATTATTTTTCCTTTAAATTATTAATGTTTTTTGATAGGTTTTCTAGGTTTAAGACATGAGGAATTTTTTTTTTTAATCTAAAGGCAAGATGAAATAGTAATAATAATAATAAAAATATTTTAATAAAAAACAACTCCTGGGT
Organism: Danio kyathit; assembly: GCA_903798195.1. Lineage (NCBI taxonomy): Eukaryota > Metazoa > Chordata > Actinopteri > Cypriniformes > Danionidae > Danio > Danio kyathit. The sequence continues at coordinate 43,452,948 of LR812534.1, forward strand.
CACAAAACAACCATTTACACTGCTGGCGTGGTCCTCACAATGACTTCACTGTATCATTTCATTCTGTTCTTTTCAAACATATATTTCCATGTCATCATTTTGTATTATTTAATAGCAGATAGAGTTGATGTACTGCAGTCAACAGTAAACAACTGTGTAAATCAGAGTATTAAAGGCCCATTTCCTCTGAGTGGTATAGTTTGGTACGTTACGGGTCGGTATGGGTCACATTTATCAGGTTTGCATTTCCACTGCCAAAAGGGTACCAATGGTCACATATCATATAAGAAGCACTTCTCACAAAACAGATGCTTTACACACATAAATATATAATTGTGTATAAATGTTCATTACAAACCTTTCTATGAACATCATTTGATTATAACTGCAGATCAATGATGTGAAATAGCCTACTGTAACAACTGAAATTATGTACATTCAATAAATAAATGCAACCTATATGAACATATACAGTCCCTTACAGTCTCCAATATGCTACCAATTACAGAAAAACTACACACAGCATATATTTAGTCCTTATTTGGGTTGAAAAACAACCCGCAACATAGCCCACAGTCACTGCAAACCTCTCATCTGTACACTATCTTTAATCTTCAGCAGCACATGTAACCTCTTGTTAGAAAGTTATTCCGTCATTCTGAGTTCATAATAGTCCAAAAGGTGATGATAATAGTTAAACATGGCAGTTTGTTCATCTTTTAGGTTGCTGAAACAATCATTTGCTCCTTTGTTTTTTTGCGAGTCACAAAATGTGCCAAGCGATCGTGAGCTCTCTGGAGAAAGTGAAACCGCTCGCATTTTATACGGCTTCGTAAACAACAACAGGACAACAGGTTTATCTTCTTGGCTCTGTGGCTGTTCATCAAGACGACAACAAGGTTTGTTTGAGCTCGGGTCAATCACAGCTCGTTATTATATGTACAGTTGAAACCAGAAGTTTACATACACCGTATAAAAAGGCACATAACCATTTTTTAAAAAGTCAGATGTTAATGTGACTAAACTTTTTCTCTTTTAGGGAAGTTAGGATTATCACATTTGTTTCTGTTATGCTTAATAACAGAATAATGAGAGAGATATCTTTTGAGAAATTTTCTTGAAAGTCAAGTTTACATACAATAAGATTATAATGCCTCTGAAAAAGCTCAGATGATGGTGTCAAGGTTTTGGAAGTTTCTGATTGGCTAATTGACAACATTTGAGTTAATTGGAGGAACAACTGTAGAATAGTATTTAAGGAAAACCTCAAACACACTGCTTCATTATGTGACAACATGGGAAAAACAACAAGCCAGAATCAACAAAAAAGTCAGATTACTATTACAATGAATAATTTTTGAAGACATGTCCTGTGGTCTGATGGAACAAAGATTGAACTGTTTGGCCATAATGACCAGTGTTACATTTGGAGGACAAAGGGGAAAGCTTACAAGCTTAGGAACACCATCCCAACTGTGAAGTATGGGGGCGGCAGCATCATGTTGTGGGGTTTTGCTGCAGGAGGGGCTGGTCCACTTCACAGCATAGATGGCATCATAAAGAAAGAACATTATGTAGAAATACTGAAGCAACATCTCAAGGAAATGTTCTGACATCAGCCAGGAGCTTAAAACTTGGCCACAAATGGGTCTTCCAAACAGACCATGACCCTAAGCATACTGCCAAATTAGTAAAAATGTGCTTTAAGAACAACAGAGTGAATGTTTTGGAGTAGCCATCACAAAGCCCTGAGCTCAATCCAATAGAAAATTTGTGGGCAGAGTTGAAAAAGCTTGTGCGAGCAAGACAGCCTTCCAATCTGACTCAGTTACACTAATTCTGTCAGGAATGGGCCAGAATTCCTGCAAACTATTGTGAGAAGCTTGTGGAAGGATACCCATAACATTTGACCAAAGTTATACAGTTTAAAAGCAAAGCTAAAAAAAATACCAAGGAAGTGTATGTAAACTTCTAACTGTCTAGAAATTAATAAAAGTTTATCCCAAAAAAATTCTCTCCCATTATTCTGGCATTTAGCAAATGTAAATCAATTAGGTAATCCTAACTGACCTAAAATAGTAAAGGTTCTTTTTTTAGAGTGTATGTAAACTTCTGGTTTCAATTGTATATATTATTACGATGTAATGTCTCGACTGTGTATTTAAAAATGGCACTTCCTTTGTTTTCATTCTCCTGGCTTGTACACGCGTTAGTGATGTTTGTCTGTAAACCAATAGCGTTCAGCTGCGTGTCTAGCTTTGCCTTTTGGTATCCTTTTGTTGTGCTAGGTACCCTTTCGAAAGGGTCCCCAAAAAGTGGTATGGTACGGTTCGCTTTTTAGTACCTTTTGACAGTGGAAGTGGCCATAAAAGTGTACCAAACCACAGCGTTCCATATCATACCACCAAATGGAAATGGCCCAAAAATCAACACACATTTTACTGTAATGAAATGAGGTTGTTTGACTTGATTATTAATGAAAGTACGTTGCACCTACTGTAACAAGAGCTGTGGGAACTGAGTGTTAATGGGAGACAACTGTGTGCCGCCCCATCCATCACAGACATGCTGTTGTAGCACAGTTGTTAAATTCAGCTGACTGAAAAAAAAGAAAATGTGAGTTGGTTTGCTCAAAGGTTTTAAGACAATGAGTTGCCACAGTGTTTTTGAGTAATCAGAGCTAGTCAGGTTTTACTGTATGGCAGTCAAAAAATCGAAGGAATGGAAAGTTTATTTCAGACACTGCTGCTGATTTTACATAGTTTTCTTAACAGCATTATGAAATATTTTAAAATATATATTTTAGATGTGTATTAAGTTACTTTCTGATCTGTTTATTTGTGATTATCCCGTTTAGTGTTTCATCAAAACAACAAATTGGCTGCATGTGTTTTTGATGATCGCAGGTTTTACATTTTTTAAATCTTTCAATTTTCTTAGTTTTAAGGTAAATTGTTTGGCAGTTGGACTGAAAAGTTTAAATGAATAGCATTCAGTTTCTTTACCTCACTAAAATATAATTGAAGTTCATTGTACTTTATAAATATAATGTTCTGTGATCTCCAAATCTGATTGTATTTACTTAAATCGACTGAGTAATTGAGTTGTGGCAGATTTTCAGTTCCCAGCAAGCGTTGCATAATATGTGTGTAATTATCTATTACATTGGGTTTACACTGACGTTTATGTTCAAGTTTAATGAAGCCTGTGGTTAGGTTGAGGCTGTGAAAAAATTCAAACTGCTTATAAAGGAAAAGTAAAAGTTAGCTGTGAAGCTTTGAGTTAACAGGATGCTTATGCAAGTAACTTAGTTCTACAAACATAGTAGAATTACTAACAATTTTTTTTTTTTTTTTTACAATTTTCTTAAACATTTTGTTATTGTTTTTAGAATTATAAACTTGTCATGTATGGTGTGGGTATATTTATTTATTTATTTATTTATTTATTTATTTATTTATAAGTTTGAGAACCACTGTAAAAAACCTGAATTGTAGTCTAGCATCAGGGTATTTTTGACGGTACTGCCCCAGCAGCACTGTTTTTACCTCCTGGTATTGTGGTAGGTGGAACCCCAGAGAAAAGCACAACAGTAGGAGGTTCGAGTCGTGCGGTTAAGTCTGGATCCTTAAAGTACAAATTGATTACATATATGTATATGCCTGTTGGGCTCTCTGCACACAGCATTGATGTGTGCTGTTTGAGTGGGTGAGGTGTAACCAGATCAGTCTCTGTCGTAGAGCCCCTCTTCTTTGCGAGCGCTTAGTGTGTTTCATGCTTAATTCTGTGTCAGTTAGTCGACTGCTACCTTCCCTCCAGCTAAAAGTGCACAGTGAAACACAAGCCCAAAGAAATCCTCTGGCTTTGACAGCCGAGCTGTTCAATCATTTATCTGTAGGCCCGGGGCCATGAATCAGTGTCAACAAACATTCCATTGAAATCATATCAAGCCTGCTCTGTTCTGCCGTTTCTTTCTTTCACACTCTTGCGCTTCTTTCTTTCCCTCTCCTGCTGTCTCCCTGTCTCTTTTTTCTTCTCTTTTCATCCCCATACGGTCTCTGTGTGATGGAACTGTATGTTTTCTTTTGTTCAACATGGTCCGACTCATTACCAGCTCTGTTGAGATCTTGTGCTGGCTTGATTTCTTTTTTTTTGGTAGCATTTTGACCTGTTGACAAGCATGGACTGCACTTTAACACCAGTGGAACGTGATCGTGAAGCGAATCCACATTTCTAGATTAGTTTGATTCTGTTATTGTGGAACTCTAAAGCCTTTGTAGAAATACTGTACATTTATGCTGAGACAACGGCCTTTAACTTGAACAATAAAGTCTTCTGGTTGAAGTGGAATGAAACTAAATAATAATTTATGACCTCAATAATATATGTTAATATATATGATGTAAATCGAAATAATAATACATTAGCAGATTTAGACAATCTTTCAAAAGTTTGAGGTTTGTACTTTTTTTTTTTTTTGTCTACAGTAATGTGCTCACCAATGCTGCATTATTTGAGTATTTAATGTAATGATTTGTGCAATGTGAAGAATTCATTTCTATTTTAAGGTATTTCAAATGTCTCAGCATGCCATGATGCTTCTCAAATCTTTCTAATATGCTGCTTTGCTGCTGACAAAACACTTCTTTCCATCATTGCTGAAAACAGTTGCACTGATTAAATAAATATAATGTAAACCATTATATATTTTCATCCTTTGAATAGAAAATAATAATAATAATAATTTCAAGATGCGGTGGCGCAGTGGGTAGCGCTGTCACCTCACAGCAAAAAAGTCGCTGGTTCGAGCCTTGGCTGGATCAATTGGCATTTCTGTGTGGAGTTTGCATGTTTTCCCTGTGTTCGCGTGGGTTTCCTCCAGGTGCTCTGGTTTCCCACACAAGTCCAAAGACATGTGGTACAGGTGAATTGCGTAAGCTAAAATTGTCCGTAGTGTATGTGTGCGAATGAGTGTGTATGAATGTTTCCCAGTGATGGGTTGCAGCTGGAAGGGCATCCGTTGCATAAAACATATGCTGGATAAATTGGCAGTTCATTTCACTGTGACGACGAGTAATAGAGAGACTAAGCCGAAAAGAAAATGAATGAATGAATTTCAAGATTTATTTTTTGTAACAGTGTGAAAATTTTAGCTGTTATTTTTTAACCAATGTGATACATTGTATGTGTGTTGTGTGTTAGGAAAACTATATATATATATATATATATATATACACACACACTCACCAGCCACTTTATTTGGTACACCTGTCCAACTGCTCGTTAACGCTAATTTTTAATCAGCCAATCACATGGCAGCAACTCAATGCATTTAGGGATGTAGCCATGGTCAAGACGATCTGCTGCAGTCCAAAGTGAGCATCAGAATGGAGAAGAAAGGGGATGGTTGTTGGTGCCAGACGGGCTGGTCTGAGTATTTCAGAAACTGCTGATCTACTGAGATTTTCACGCACAACCATCTCTAGAGATAAGTGAGAATGGTCCGAAAAAGAGAAAATATTCAATGAGCGGCAGTTCTGTGGGAGCAAATGCCTTGTTGATGAGGTCAGAGGTGAATGGCCAGACTGGTTTCAGCTGATAGAAGGGCAACAGTAACTCAAATAACCACTCATTACAAACAAGGTATGCTGAAGAGCATTTCTGAATGCACAACATGTCGAACCTTGAGAAGGATGGGCTACAGCAGCAGAAGACCACACTCTGCCACAGCCTACCTGAGTATTTTTACTGACCATGTCCACCCCTTTATGACCACAGTGTACCCATCTTCTGATGGCTACTTCCAGCTGGATAACGAGTCATGTCATAAAGTACAAATCATCTCAGACTGGTTTCTTAAACATGGAGATGAGTTCTCTGTATTCAAATGTTCTCCACAGTCACCAAATCTCAATCCAATAGAGCACCTTTGGTATGTGGTGGAACGGGAGATTTGCATCATGGATGTGCAGCTGACAGATCTGCAGCAACTGCGTGATGCTATCATGTCAATATGGACCAAAATCTCTGAGGATTATTTCCAGTACCTTGTTGAATCTATGCCACGAAGGATGTAGGTGTACCTAATAATATGGCCGGTGATGGTATGTATGGATTGATTATAATTACAATCTTAATTTTGTTGAATAATTAGAACAAGTCTCAGTATTACACACACACACACACACACACACACACACACACACACACACACACACACACACACACACACACACACACACACACACACACACACACATTATACCTTTGTATAGATTAAAAAGTTATTAAATAAAAAGTAATTATTTTGTATTTTTAAGTCTATGTAATTTGTATAAATGTATTTGTTTTATGGAAATAAGAAAGATTTCCTCATCAACTAGTTAAAGTAAAATACAAAGTAATATTAATTAAATAATATTTATAATTGTTTTTATTTAAGCTAGTTACTTCACTAAATATTTCTCTTATTATTATCATTTTATATAATTTCAGTTATTTTTTTTAAATATACTATTCCACTATTTTAGTATAAAGTAAAATAGGAATTTGATTTATTATCTAGGATGATTTTGTCAGTCTGTGAAAATGAGCATTCCACTGTTCCTCTCTTCTTTGTTGATTTCCAGTGGTTTTGTCTGGAGGGCTGTATTATGCTGATTTGCAGGGTTTTGAGCAGGTGAAGTGGACAGAGGGCAATGCGCTTTTCTGGCACTTCCTGCGCTGGAGGCAACGGCTGCTGGAGACTCTGCTCTTCCTGTAAACCTCCCTTACTGCACGAGTCCTCTGAGACCGCCAGACCACAGGAGTGTGGAAGTGAAGGGAAAAATAAACGAATACAGCGAGCTTAATTATTAAAAACACCCTAAACTGATCCCTCCCATTTTTCTTTTTGAAAAAGGGGAGCAAATCCTCCCCGGACCCTCGGTTCAGGGGCTCGGCTCTCTTTTGCTCTGTTTATGTTTACATCCCCTCAGGTGGTGGAGGCAATTCGGTGCCTCGTGGATCCAACATATCAATTTGTCTGTGCGCAGTTGGGCCTGCCTCTCCTGGGATTGCAAACGCAGCTCAAAGCCAATAACTTTGATCATGCAAAGTCAGATTGTTGATGGGCAGCGTCTCCCACAAAGCTCAATTCTCCGTCTCGGGGTGAAGGCATCAAAACAAACTTGGCTTCACAAAACGAGAGATGAAACGGATACTAAGTGCATTGGGCTTTTAGTTCTTTTACTTCCTCTGAAGAAGGAGCCGTAAAGTGCTTGCCAGATTGAGGGATGTTTGAATCCGAAGGCCTGCTTCTTAGTCTTCTTTTTCCTCAATCTTGTTCTCAGTTTCCTATCCCGCCCACTCAGTCTTTTAGCGTGCGCCATGCCCGCTGCAAATGAAATCTATTGTCCGGCAGCTTTCAGGTAAAGGCGCAGCTTCAAAAGGATGTCTGAATGATCGTCCTCCTCTTGCATTGAGGTGTCTTTCTCTCTTTCTTTCTCTCAGAGAGTCACTCATACCGCTTTTCTCGCTCGCCGTCGAGCCGCACTTTCCACTTATCTTGATGCTGTGAGAATTGAACAACATGTCCTGAAGGCTGCGTGAGGACGGGCCTTCTAAGAAAATCTGATAACTGACAGTTCAGTATAAAGTGCTGCAGGGCACATTAAATTTAGCTGCATATTCTGCAGTTCTGATTTTTTAACACTCATTTGTTGGTTTGGTTAGGGATATGATCGATTATGTTGCTATTTGATTAGGGTTTTTTTCGCAAAACATATTGCCTGTATATTTTCTCAAAGTTCCCTAATAATCAGTATGAAGAACTGTTTATTTGTTGTTTTTGTTTTTGGCACAGTAAAAGTCATAAATATTACAGTGAACATTTTAAATAATATAATATACTATAATGTAATATAATATAATATAGGGGTCACGATGGTGCAGTGGGTTGCACAATCGCCTCACAGCAAGAAGGTTGCTGGGTCAGTTGACATTTCTGTGTGGAGTTTGTATGTTCTCCCCGTATTCGCATGGGTTTCCCCCACAGTCCAAAGACATGCGCTATAGGTGAATTGAATAAGCTAAATTGGCTGTAGTGTATGTGTGAAAGAGTGTGTATGGATGTTTCCCAGTGTTGGGTTGCTGCTGAAAGGGCATGCGATGCGTAAAAAAAATGATGGATATGTTGGCGGTTCATTCCGCTGTGGCGACCCCTGATGAATAAAGGAACTAAGCCGAAAAGAAAATGAATGAATGAATAATATAATAGTGGGCAGCGGCATGGTGGCACAGTGGGTAGTGCTGTTGCCTCAAGAAGGTCGCTGGTTCGAGCCTCGGCTGGGTCAGTTGGCATTTCTGTTTGGAGTTTGCATGTTCTCCCCGTGTTGGCGTGAGTTTTCTCCGGGTGCTCTGGTTTCCCCCACATTCCAAAGACATGCGCCATAGGTGAAATGGGTAAGCTAAATTGTCCGTAGTGTATGGGTGTGAATGAGTGTGTATGGGTGTTTCTCAGTAATGGGTTGCGGCTGGAAGGGCATCCGATGTGTAAAACAAATGCTTGTTATGTTGGCAGTTCATTCCGCTGTGACAACTCCCGATAAATAAGGGGCTAAGCTAAAGGAAAATGAATTAATTAATTAACAATCGAATAGTCAGGTGTGTGTGTTAATATTTATTTATACCATTATATTTATAATAAATTTTATTTTATTTAAATTTACATTTGTTTTGACATGTCACATGAGCCTGGCTACATTGCATAAGGTTGCAAATATTACATTAAGTTACCTTGCACTAAGATAAAAGAACAAACCATAATATGTGATATTATATAGCTACTAGGGGTGTGACGAGGCCCTTACTCCACGAGACGAGACACAAGATTTTTACACTATTTTTAAGAAATCTATGATGAAATATATGAATGGAAAATATTTTATTAAACTGAAAAACAATCACAAATTGCAAAACTATTTAGATGCTTTTTTAAAACCAACTTGTAATGAATGGTATTTTAATTCTATTTTAATTAATTCTATGCAGTAAAGGACATCCAAACACTACAATGCTTACTAATATATGAATGGAAAAAAGAAATGCATTCAACTGAAAAAAAAATCACAAAATGTAAAACAATTCAGGTGCTTTTTTAAATCACCTGGTAATGAATGTTATTTTACATTTATTTTAATGATTTGTGCTATAAAGGACATACAAACACGGCTAAATATTTAGCTATAAAATCTAATGACTGGCTTCTTCCCTGTACAATTTCACATGAAAATCGGACTCCTTTCCACAAATTAAACTTTTTTTTTTTTTAATGTATGTAATCATGTCATTTTTGGTTTTTACATTTTCAACAGTTCCACTTTCATTCAGCAACATCTTCCGTTTTTTTTTCTGGATGACATAAACATGTGTTCGGTGATGATGATGACGACAGGTGTGTGTTTGTCTCCAGGAGTTCCCTGTGTGTGTGCAGGCACTCAGAGAAGATGTCTGTGTCTGTGGTCCTTTACTGACTCGATAGGTGCAGATAATAGTGACAAACAGCCGTGTGTGTATGAACTATCCTGACGCAAAATGAAGCTAAAAGTCCTACACAACGGTGATTATGGCGTTTACAGTACATGCCTGCACTGCACTTCAGTAATGCGACTGAAATAATACTCCACATGTCTTAATTCGATTTGTGTTTACGACAATTATGGCTTTAAGCATACCTAAAGTGCTATTCTATCGCATGTTATGAGTCGTGGTTAATGTGTGTGGCGGCAGTTGTAGCAGCCTCTGCTATTGGACGTAGCAACCTTTAAACTCCGGTAAAAAAAAAAGTTCATCTTAAAGCTCACGAAACAACTTTTCACCACCTGCGATTTAGTCTCGCGATATCTCGTAGCCCGAGATCTCGTTACATCCTTAATAGCTTCCAACATCATTGTTGTGGGCTAGAACCACCAAATTTATCTGTAGAACTAATATAGAAGAATAGCCTATTGAATAAAACTCATTTTCTTTATCATTGATAAAATCAATATCATTTTAGTTAAAACTCAATGTAAAGCCATGTTCACACTAAAGTTTAAGAGTGTTTTCACACCTGTGGATCAATTCTTTTGTTCCGAAACAGGGATTAAAATTGTTACACTGTTGCACTTTGTTCTTGGTGGGGTTCGCTTTCACACGGCAAAGTTTCTAAACAGACTAAAAGAGCTAAAACAAGTCACATGCGAGTAATTCCTCCTCACATTGGTCAGAGTTTCACGGTTTATTTTGCAGAGTCGCGCTCATCTGTCATGTGTCTTTATTTTAATTTATGACAATGAGCAAAAAGACAATATAATCGAAAAGCTGCGCTTTTGAATAGTGACAACCACAAACATCGTCACCAAATATAAATCAGAGATAAGACTTGCTTATACACAGCAGAGCAGTTGGCTTATACATTATAGGTTTTACATTATAGAGAGAAATAGCAGATAAACCAATACTGCCATTCGGTCAATTTCCCTAATGGATAAACAGCTCTCATTAATAGTTAGCATGGTTTCACTTTTGTATTTGACATGAAACGCACATCTACCGGTAGGGATGTCATCCCGCCCTACTCATAATTCTCTCTTCATATAGCTATATCTATGCCTATTACATATTCATAATACTGTGATATAGCCTGCAGATCGTATTGGTTTTTCATTACAATCAATCCGCTCCAGAGTTCGTTTTAATCCAGCCGAGACTATCTTATTCAGGTGATCTCGGACCGGTTGTTTTGGCGTGGATCCAAGCACGATTGGAAGTTTCACATTTGCCAAACGAACCGCGTTAACTGGGCAAACGCGCCAGGTTCTGAAACAAAAGTCTAGGTGTGAAAGCACCCTAAGTTTGCAAAATCCGGTCGGACAGTGTAGCAAAAAGGGGTGGGATAAAACAATTGATGCAACACTGCAAAATGAGTGATAACAATTCTCTGACAATTCTCTGACAATTCTATACAGAGAGGTCAGGTTTTGATCTTGTACTGGCCTCATGTATTCACATAATGCAAATTTGCAGGTCACCAAACTTGAACTTTTGAGTTTAGTAACAAGCGGCAACACTTGCAACACTTGTCTCACAAACTTGTATTTCAAGTCTATGAAGCAAAAGGTGCAGTCTGACCGTAGCTTAAGAATGATTTCTTTGAGTATCTGAAAGTTTCAGGCACATTAACTTTTATCCAAGCAAGCCAGAATCATCATAACCTTGTTTCTGAAATGTACCTGGCCATTCATCTTATTTTGTACATCATTAATTGTGTGTTTGAGTGTTGTTGTTGAACTGCAATTTTGTTTTTTTACCTGGAGTGTTGAGAAGTACTTGTTTTTTGTGACTTTTGTGCCTCAGCGGCAGTATTTCTTTCAAAGAAACTTGTTTTCTGTGAAGAAAAACCTTAAAAAATGTGGGCAGAGGCCATTAAACAAAGTTCTTTGGGAAGGTTTGAGGTGGGTCATGAATTAACAGAGACCTCTGTGCCTGTGCCAGTTGGCAAAGAATCCCTAACAAGTTCTTGACCCAAGCTGGAACAATGCCCACGCAATCCAGCAGAAAATCTAAACTCACCTCTAGATCATGCATTTAAAGTTTATTTTTTAATATTTCAATATATGAATTAATCAAAGCACCGCTCCGTACTTATGGCAGGAACTCCATTTATTCATTGTGCATTGATGCAGGCTGGAAAGTTCAAATTGCCTTGATGTATTGCAGCCACATGCAGTTTGATGTGCTGAACTACTGCAAAGTGCTCCGAATTTAGCCCTTAATAGTTTATAAACGTCGCCTTGTTGTTAAAATGTCTCTGAGTGATTTGGTTGAAGTCAATGAGCAAAAAGTGAAAAAGTAACAAAACTGCTGTTCCTTGTTTTGTTTTGCTAATTCATGGGTGTAAAGTGTTTGAAAAGCACTTCTAAAGCTAACTGAACATGAATCATATTTCCTTTTAAAACGAATCTCATATAAAGGGCTGCATTAATTGTTTGTGAACATGGTAGCAGAGGGCTGCTTACACACAGATGGCTCCCAAGACAGCCTTTCAATTACTGAAACGGTTTAAATGTCCGCGTCTGATTGGAATGTGTTGGGAATAGGCACAAAAGGCCTCGCGTGGAACTGCTCCAAGTCATTGCCACTCACGCCGTCAGTCTGGACGCCCTCCAAGGTTATTTCATCGATGGCTGCTGCGTCTTCCAATTCCCTCGACCCCTGACAGCACACAATGCACTTTCTTCCTCTCTTTCTTGCTCGCTCAAATACACACAATCGTTGATAAAGTAAAGCGTCCTCCTAATCCTGCATTACTTTGATTTATGTGTTGTTTGTTTTCTTAAAGCAATTAGATCACTTATCAAATTACTGGTGTGGAGTTAATGCAATTAATTTTGTCTGAGCCACTTTGAGATTTTCAGCTGTGATGTATGTGTGTTCAGTTTGTATTTATGGAATGCGTACAGTTCTCATGAGGGGCTTTACAGTATCAGCTGGCAACAAGGATAATTTTTAAGGTATTTTATATGGCTTTGTATGCATTTTGGTTGTTCATTTTTTGTGTTTTAGGTTGCTGAAGATGCATCTTTGTAAACTAAAAATATATAACTTTGTGAAAACAGGCATGACATGAGCATTTGTATTACTTGTTGAGTTTATAGCATGTGCAAACCTTTCTAAAATTAACTATAGTTTTATTGCAGCAGAAAAAATGAACATAAACAATGTACACTACCGGTCAAAAGTTTGGGGTCAGTTTTTTTTTTTTTTATTATTATTCTGTTCATCAAGGCGGCATTTATTAAATGTAAAAAAAAAAAAAAAATTGTTAAATATTTATTAAAATTTTAAATAACTGTTTTCTTATTGTATGTAGTTTTAAATGAATATATGTAGTTTTAAATGAATAATCATTATTGCTTTTATTACCATTATTAATAATAATAATAACAATAATAATTAACATTAGAGTGATTTCTAAAGGATCGTGTGACTCTAAAGACTGGAGTATGAAGCTGAAAAATGTATCTTTAAAATCACTGGAATAAATGATTAAATTAAATGATAAACAACTTTTGAACAGTTATTTTATAGTGCAATAACATTTCACAATTTTACAATTTGTACTGTATTTTTGATTAAATAAATGCAGCCTTGGTGAGCAGGATAACCTTATTTTAAAGCATTTAAAAATCCTACTGACCCCAAATTTTTGACCGGTAGTGTACATGGTTCTGGGAAAGCGAAACCATAATAGCCACAAATCAGCCAAGCTAAGCTATACCAGTATTGCTACTCTAACCATAATTAAACTATGGTGTTTGTAGCACACTTGTCATGTGAATGGCAATCAATGTGCCAAAAAAATGCTTAATGGCCCATTTCCACTGAGTGGTACTGTACGGTTCGGTTCGGTACGCTTTTATGGCCGTTTCCCCAGTCAAAGGGTACCTAAAAGCGAACCGTACCGTGCCACTTTTTGGTCACCCTTTGCAAAGGGTACCAAGGGTACCAAAAGGCGGAGCTAGATGCGCAGATGAACGCTATTGGTTTACAGAGATACGTCATTCGCTAGCGCAACAAGCCAGAATGAAAGCAAAGGAACCACATCGTTTTAAATAGCGGAGACATTACACCGTAATAATATATACATATAATAATGAGCCATGGTTGACCCAAGCTCAAACAAACCTTGTCATCGTCTTGATGAACAGCCACAAAGCCAAGAAGAAGAGCAGATTCTACCCAGTGCCCCGTAGTTTTTTACAAGCCAGTCTAAATCGCGAGCAGTTTCGCTCTCTCGCTTGCGCTCGCGTGCACGTCTGTATTTGAAATAGCAAACTTGTTGAGCTGATGATAATAACATGCGCTTGATTATTGACGTGCTTTGAAAACCTGATCCTTTCAGAAATTGACAAACGCGAGAGTGATGCGCGAAAAAACAATAGGAAAAGCCTGAAAAAAATTAGCAAATTATTTTTTCAGCAAACGTGAACAAACTGCCATGTTTAATATTATCATCATCTTTTGGACTATTATGAACTCAGAATGATGGAATTGCTTTCTAAGAAGAGGTTACATGTGCTGCTGAAGATTAAAGACACATATGAGAGGTTTGTTCTGACTGTGGGCTATATTTCGTGTTGTTTTTGAACTTAAATAAGGACTAAATGTATGCTGTGTGTAGTTTTTCTGTAATTAGCAATAGCATATCGGAGACTGTAAGTGTCTGTATGTGTTCATATAGGTTGCATTTATTTATTTTTTTTTTATAGAAGACGTTACAGTAGACTATTGTCATTGATCTGCAGTTATAATCAAATTATGTTCAGAGAAAAGTTAGTAGTAAGCATTTATACAGAAGTATTTATGTCTATAAAGCATCTGTTTTGTGAGAAGTGCTTCTCATATGATATGTGAATGACCCGTACAGCTTTACTTTGACATTTCCTTGAGTAAAAATGACGTTGACTGAACCTTTCTGTCGTACACCACGCCCACCAAAAGGGTACCATTGGTACCCTTTTAGCAGTGGAAACGCAAGCCTGATAAAGGTGACTTGTACCGACCCTTACCTTACCGTACTGTACCACTCAGTGGAAACGGGCCATAATACACTTACTAGACTACTTCAAACTCACTACAATATTCAATTTCTATCTCAAAAGGGAGCTGCTTGACTACCAAACAGCATCAAACAAGTGACAGCGCCAACTACTGGCCTGGCATGTTAAATACAGCAATTTTTATAATATTTGAGGATTAATTCTTTTGATGTGTCATAACTATTCACATATCGTCATGTAAATTCATTCGTCATGTAAATGTACACTCAAATTTCAGGCATCAAGTTAATTTTCATAAATCAGCTTCACAGAAGAAAAATAAATAGATTTTTTTAAATAGTTTTGTTTCTTGCACGACCTATTAACTGAAAGGCACATTTTTTTTTATCATGTTTGGAAATAATGTCTAGCTACACTAAACCTTACTGTACTGGTATAAAAACAAATGTGAGATAAAACTCCACCCATGAAGACACCTTGCAATTTTACCTTTTATAGTAGTCAAAAAATGATAATGTTTTAAAACTCCAGAGCACCTGGAGGAAATCCACACAAACATGGGGAGAACATGCAAACTCCACACAGAAATGCTAACTGACCCAGGCTGGGCTCAAACCAACGACCTTGTTGCTTTAAGGCGACAGTGCTAACATCGTGCCGCCCCCAGATTCATACATGTGTACATAAATATTTACTGTAAACAAACATGTTTTCCATTGATGAATGGTTTGTTAGGATAGGACAATATTTGGTCCAAATTAATCTGGAATCTAAGGTTCAAGTGGAAAACATATTGAGAAAATCACTTTTAAGCTTGTCCAAATTGTTTTTAAAAATTACGTTTTGATATATTTATGGTAAATAATTACAAAATGTCTTAATTTAAGAAGATATTTACATAATATTCTTATGATTTTTGGCATAAAATACAAAATATTTCATTTTGACTCTCTTTAGCTATTCCCACAAACACATCCGTTACATACTTTGGAGACACACAAGTATTATATCTGAAGTGTATGATTGCACGAGTATTGTTATAGTATCAATTGTTACGGTATTATTAACACAGTATTGATGTGCAATGTTATGTGGTGCAAACATGAAAATATATTAGTTCAGAAATCCTTCACCATGGTAAAAGTGATTAGAAACCGCAACATAATTATTGTTCACTGAACCGTGCAAAAGTCGTTTGTTAATTAATAATCTGAATAATCCCTTTAATCATAATTTCTGTGAAAAGGATTAAAAGTCGTTAGTGTTTTACCGCCAATAGTGTTTGTTTAATCTGAGAACTGTTGCGAGATGTAAACAAATGTACATCTTTGGAGTTTTGTGAGCACTTTTTCCAAGCCTGTATTCAAATTTTGAATAGTTATGAGGATTTGCTTCCAAAATGGGCCACTTTGTTAGAAAACATTACTGCCTTGGTGGCAATATTGGCCTCCATCGGAGCACTGGGACCCTTCCACCCCCTCCAAACTCAGATTATAAATTAGTACAAGGGGGGATGAAAGCAGGATTAAGGATCCTGCATAATCTAAAACAAAGGATGCTTTTTCCAAACGAGGTGATGGGACAGATTAGGACTCTGTCGGTTAGTACTTATGGGACTTTTCCCTTAGAAAGACGCACACTTGTTCTCTTTACCCACCTCCTCGGGTACACCATCACTGCTGTAATGAGGTAGCATGGGAAATCGACATAATACTAGCTAATAAGGTCGAGGAAGGCAGATTTTATTAGGTTAGGGAAGACACACAGGCGGCGTGCATCTCTTGCGTGTCTGTCAGAACAACGACTTGGACTTAACAATCGGGCTTGACGATGATAAGTCCAATAATATTATGGGAATGATGATGTAAGACAATGTTAGCGGAGTGAGGGCGAGGGTGCTGAGATATGCGCTGTAATTGAGCAGCGGGAGCAATCGGAGGCCATGGGACGCACTTTTAATTTCATCACTCCGTCAGCTTTTATTAAAACCCATTCGTCATAAAGAGAAGAGCGAGACGTTGGGCAGCATGTCAGAAGCTGTGCTGCCATTGGCTGGGGATTGGGGCTTTTGAAGAGTGATACTGGGTAGATTGATGATGCCGCTTGGTTTTTGGCTTCAATGACAAGATTAGGGATGCAACGATTAACCAGTTAATATGATGCTTAGATTTATATTAGACAAAGAGTATTTATTTATTTATTCTAATTTTTATTAATTATTTATTTATTGTTCTGTCATTTATTTTCAGGGTAAATTTATTACTTATTTTTAAATACCAAAAACGTTTTTCACGTTTTTTTTAAGTCCTGAGCAGTGATAAATATCGGCAGCTAGCTCTCTGCAACGCTCACATGGTCACCCACCATGGGCGTCGCTAGGCCTATTTTAGGGTAGCTGCAGCCCCCCTATATTTCTACTCAGCTCCAACTTTTCCGATTAGCTCATAAACTGTAGACCAAATTATTGTCTCTGTCCTTTTTAAATTTGATATGAAGATGGCGGCAGAATTTGGCTCCTTCCCGACTTTCGTTTTTCATTTGATCAGCAAACCACAGCTGTGCAGAGCGAGAGAACAAGGTGTGTGTTTATTGATAAATTGTTTTAAAATATGCTTATTTGCAGTTCTTTGCTATGGATACAGTTGAACCCTAATGTCCAGCCTGATCTCATGAGAAGTATTTTACGTTTTGTGAGTTTGGTGGCTAATTCGTACCAATTCGTATGAGTTCAGTCGTACAAAATTGTACGATTTTAAAAAGGAGGCGTGGCACCTAACCCCACCCCTAAACCCAACTGTCATTAGCGGTTGAGCAAATCGTACTAAATAGTATGAATTAGATCGTACGAATTCATACGAATTAACCACTAAATCAAAAAGTTACGCAATTGGGTTTCCAATCTACTGTTTCCTCAGTGCTCACCTCATAATCACAGCAAAAATGTAACTCTTAACGAACATTTTACTATTTATATATATTTCAAAATGAATTACCATTATAAAACACATTACAGTGCATGTGACATTATCTATACCACAGTCATGAACAGAAAGGATTAAACACAGTGACAGAACCACTTAGTGAATGTGCTCATTTTAACTGTCAGAGGTACTGACAGAGAGAGAAACCTTATGTGTTGTCTTATATTAAAAATAGTTCCTATTTTAATATTATAATTCAGTTAGTGAAATATGTGAGTTAGCCTGTAGGTTAAAAATAATACATTTTTATATGTATGCCATTTAATTAGAAAAGTGGCGAATTTATTTATTAAATACATGGAAACAAAAATTGTACTTTAACATATAAATTGGCTTTTACTACAGTAAACAGGTTTGTTGAGCCTATTTAGCTCATTCAGAGTGGAATACTGCTAGATTAGCATACAACCCCACCATATTAGTCAAACTTTTTGAAGTGTATTACTATTAATTATTACTTTTATACTTTTAATTGTTAATTAATTATTTGAATTAATAATTAATAAATGTTAATTAATTATTACTTTTTTAATATATATATATATATATATATATATATATATATATATATATATATATATATATATATATATATATATATATATATATATATATATATATATATATATGTATATATATATATATATATATATATATATATTTTTTTTTTTTTTTTTTTTTTTAGGGCTGAGCCCCCCTAAAATGAAAATTCTAAAATCGCCCCTGTCACCCACTAAAGCTAAGCAGGGCTGCACCTGGTCAGTACCTGGATGGGAGTTCACATGGGAAAGCTAGATTGCTGCCGGAAGTGATGTTAGTGAGACCAGCAAAGGGCGCTCAACCTGCGGTCTGAGTGGGTCCTAATGCCCCATATTAATGGGGACTCTATAGTGCTCAGTGAGCACCGTCTTTCTGATGAGACGTTAAACCGAGGTCCTGACTCTCTGTGGCCATACCTAGTATTGTTTTGAAATGAATGAATGCATAATAATAGTGATAACCACAAATCTACAACCAACATCTATAATAGTTGCATCCCTAGATGGGATAACCCCAACATATACGACGGCATCAGCGCAGCCATTAAACACATTTGTTACTATCTGTGGAGGACACTGAAGTTGGCGAACATCTATGCATGTGGAATTGGTCGCATGAGAACGTAAAACCCGAGTCGGATCATTATCAGTCACATCGATCTGAAGTCCAACTGCAGTGAATTGGCCCAGTGTATTGAACTGCCGTTAATAGCTGTTTTTCCTCACAGGCTAATGAGATTACTACAGCCTGCCGTAGTGCTTGTTTTGTTGGTTGAAGAAATAGAAGGCCTTGTTTGTTACTGGCATTGTTTGTTGTTGCGTTGTGTTTTGTTTTCACCGGGGACTCTAAAAGAGGGCACACATGTGCTAGTTAGTTCTCAGATAGGGTTGATAGCTTAGACTTGGCACACAGTTTTTGAAGTGTCATCAAAGTGTAAACCCCCGTCTCCCCTCCTTCTTTCTTTTCCTCTGAACTCTCTCTGTCCTCTACACTGTCAACCTCGGCAGCTCCATCACGCCTCCTTCAATCAAAGCAAATTAAATGATTCATTATTTCATCCCGCCCACCCAAAGATGTAGAAACATGAAAAATAAAAGAAAGGCGCCAGTGAGAATGGGTTTTACATCTTTTCCCATTCACGGTTTCACACAGTACATGTGTGCGACTAAAGAACGAACCAAAAAAAAAGAGAGAGAGAGAGAAGAAGAAGAAGTGGAGAATAAAATCAAGTGTGACAACATATGAATTTCAAATTTGCGGGGAGACATCAAAGTGCGCCATCCTGGGCGCCTTCGACAAGGACGCACACTGATTTTTAATCCGGTCGCCCCGATTGTATCGCCAAGCTAACGACGAGCTGAGCGGGGCCCTGCCAGAGAGAGTGGCACCGGGCAGAGGCAGATAGAGAGAGGGAGAGATCAGAGACCAGAGAAGAGGAGATGGAGGAGGAGGAAGGAGAGAAGAAAGGGGAAGCTTTTCCAAACACAGGCGGCCCAGCTCTTTGTTGTCGTCTCGATCAGAGGGGCTCTTTCATCAGAGCGGGAACCGTTTCCACTCCTCTCAGTTTTGGTAAGGGGGGAGTGTGTGTTTGTGTGTGTGGACGTGCAAGTGTTGGTGATGGTTGGTGCACCTCACCTCGAACATCACCATTCAAGTACTTCAGTCTCCATTCAAACTTTACTTATAGTTTAAATGGCACGTTGGGTCTGTCTGTGAGGGTTTTTTTCTGGGAAATGAACAGACTAAGCAAGTTACCTCAACTATAGGGTCAGTTTAGTTTTATTTCCAATATTTTTCTTACTCTTAATTCCAATAATATATTTTTTTTTTTATCTAAACTTGTGAATTAGAAAAATTCTGCTCACCTACAAGGTTATTTCAGTAAATGATAACTGAGACTAAGGCTGCGTCTGAAATCGCATACTTCCATACTATATAGTACACTAAAATCAGTATGCAAGTCGAGTAGTATGTCCAAATACATAGAATTCGAAAATCAGTATGCGAGAAGTACCCGGATGAACTACTATTTCCGGCGAGATTCTGAAGTGCACATCCCGTGCACGCTGCGCTATCCCATTCTCATTCATGAATGGGAGTGAAGCGATGCAACTCATGCGGGTAGGTCACATGATCATGACAAAATGGTGGATGTAGTATGTCCGAATTTCATTCATACTGCTCACATTCATACTGTATAGAACATACTTTTCTAACGGCCGAGTAGTACGTTTAAATTCAAACGCAGTACCTACTGAGTAGTAGGTGGTTTCAGACGCAGCCCAAATGTCTTTTTAGTCTAAAAAAAACATTTTATTAACTGAAATAAGGTATATTGTTCACAATTTATATAAAACTAAAGGAAACGATCAACAGTCGCTGAAAAACGAAGGCTGCATCCTAAATTGCTTACTAAGTACTGCATTTGAATTTAAATGTACTGCTCAACTGTTAGAAAAGTGCGTTATATACAGTATGAATGTGAGTAGTATGAATTGAACTTGGATGTACTACATGCGCCATTTTGTCATCATCACCTACCCATGTCATTGCGTCGCTTCTCCCATTCATGAACTCTCTCATGGTGCATCATGGGATATAGCGTCTATCGATGTGTACTGCAGAATCTTGGCAGAAGTAGTAGGTCATCCGGGTATTTCTCGCATACTGTTTTTCTAATTCTATAAATTCAGATGTACTACTCAACTGGCTTACACAGTCTTTAGCATACTATATACAGTGCTCAACATATATAAGTACACCTCTCACAAATCTCTCTTTTAAATTCATATTTTTAATAGGAAGCTATACAATATTATATTTGTGCATATACATTAGATTAGTCATGACTGAAGCCAAATCTGGAGCTTATTACAAAATAACTTATGATAACAGTCCAAAAACTAGAACACCTAAATGTATTTGTTATAGAAAAATATTAAATACAACTTTTAAAAAGAGGAAAAATCAAGAGAAACAAAAGTTTTGAAAAATTTAGTTGAAACTTTGGAGGTTGTAATTTTTTTTTTTTTTTGCAATAATTTGCTTGAATTTAATTGTATTATCTTTCAGTTTCTAAATATGTTTGGTGACTAAAATATAGTTTTAATAAATATATCTGTTTAATAAATCTGTTTTGCACCAAAATAAATTGCCTATTTCAAACAAGACTGCCTTCTCTCTCACTGGGAAATGGATAAAAAAATATATATTTTCAAAATGTGGTGTACTCAATTATGCTGAGCACTGTAGTATAGAAGTATGCAATTTTGGACGAGCCTAACTAAAATAAAATAATAATTAGCAAAAAATAATAGTTGTTTCTAGAATTAAGGAGCTCTAGTTCTGTGGAAAATCAGACCTGAAGCATTTAGAGAAATTATAATATATGTTTTTTTTTGAGCCAAACACATCAGTCAAGTGCATGAATATTGAATATTTACAAAAATACCTTAAACATAAATGATGTATCCTTTCTTTTCTTCACCCGCCAAAAAATGTGTACAATATGTTTAACATGAAGAAGATTGTCCAAATTCATTTTTACTTTTATTTAATTGAATTTGACCTTTATTTATTTAATTTCAGTTGCATCTGTATGGTTTTCAGTTCAGTGTCTTTTCGAACAATGATTTAATCTTTATTTCTAAGAGGCTTGCATAAGCTTTGCTCTGGTCTATGCTTATAACTATGCTTATTTATAATTACTGAAATTAAATATATAAAAACTACAGAAATGTTTTTACTAACTAAAAACAAAACTAAAACTAGCAAAAGCATTCATTTAATGAACTGAAATGTATAGAAAACTAACATAAAATGCAAAACTATAATAACCTTAGTGACTCTAAACTTATGAAAGGTATAGTGTAAATCAAACTTTTTAAACTAATTTAATTTTGGATGCACAATCACAGGGGTGTCCAAACTCGGTCCAGGAGGGCAAGTGTCCGGCATATTTTAGTTCCAACCACAATTAAACACACCTCAACCAGCTAATCAAGCTCTTTCTAGGTGTATTAGAAACTTCCAGGCAGGTGTGTTAAAGGAATTTGGAGCTAAATTATGCAGGACAACCCTGCACTATCACTTTAATTTTCTTTCCAATAATTACAAATTTCTGGCTAAATTCCAGAATCTTGCATGTAAGAAACAATGACAATAATGCATTTGAAATAAAATTGCACAACAATTATTTTACAACAAAGGAAAAATGTTTATTTGGCTGTTCACGTACAAGCATTTCAAAATAAATGTAAAAAAATGCATCTGTATATCAGCTGACTTTAATTGAATGAATCAACTGGCCAATATTTATTGACTTGCATTTTTACTCACATTTGTTGCTTAGTGAGAGTTAATTTTAGACCCTGCTTGTAAGCATAACCAAAAAAAAAAGTTACACTTCTAGATTGTAGAAAGAAATGATGCAACAGCTCTATGAACATACAGTGACAGGGCAGACATGCAGTAAAGCACCAGCACTGCCAGTTATGTGCCTTAACAACCAGAAGAAGAAAAAAAATCCAAACTTAAGTGAGCGCATAAGAGAGCGTGTCAAATCCACTACAAGGAAAAGCTGCCTCTAAGCAGTGTCAGGAGGTCAAATTCTAAATGGCTTTGATGCGTTTTACACACAAACACATTTACTCGCTCGCTCTGTCATTTGAGAAGCTTTACCGCTTTACTAGCAACACAAATACAGGGTTAAGGATCTGAGATGACAGTACAAAAGGTGCAGGTTCATTTCCAAACACCCCTGAGTACAGTAGGCCAGGCTGCTCGAGGGAAACTGTCCCTACTGGAACTGACCATAATCTCCTGCTAAATGAGAAGTAGCAGAGGTAAATAAAACACACACACACACACACACACATTTTACAAACTCCAAATGTTTTTCTTCTTTATTCAAGGCATTTTCAGAATGACGTGATACAAAATGAATAATTGTCAAGTGCATTTTAATATGATTTTTAAAATAAATTAAACATAGTCTCCGTTATTAATTATAATAAACAAGAATTATTATAGTTAGACAAAACTAAAAGAATAAATGTTAAATAATTTTGTCGAGATAAACAGTAAATAGAAAAACTTTAACTCAGCAAATCACCAGGGGAATACTTCTCATTTATTTTAACGTAAAGCTGGTATAATTAAAAACTAATTACAGATAGCAATAAAAACGACAATCATTATTCAAAAATTCTAACACTATAAAAAATAATTAAAAAGAAATAAACATTTGTAGGAGTATTATTTAATAATATCTGCAATAATATCATTATTATCATCACTACATTGTAATTATTTCAGATTTATAATAATAATAATAATAACAACAACAACAGCAATACAATTATAATTGCTACTACAAATATTTAGTTATTACATGTATAATTGCATTGTATTATAATTATTCAAATGAAATAGAGAGAGGGTGAGGAAGGGGGAGAAAAAATAAGTAAAGTATTGAGTGATGACACTTCAAATTTAAAACGGAATAATATTAATAGAATAATAACATTAATACTAAATTAGAATATTAATAAAAAGTACAATATTAACCTGACACTAAAATAAGGTAATACATAATAAACATTATTAGTATTTGTAGTATTTAGTTTAATAATAGCACATTATTATTATTGTTGTTGTTGTTGTTAATATTAATACATAGATGAATAAATACCATTAATAAATACTAAAATACTATTAACTAGGGATGCTCCGATCAAGATTTTTGTAGGTGATACCAAGTACCAATTTCTTGATCGGGCCGATACAGAGAACCGATTCTGATGCTTCAAGCTTTATAATGCATTAAGCACATAGTCAAGATTTTATATGACACTAGAGGCGATCGCTCCGCTCGCGTCACAGCTGCTCAAAACACTGGAAATACAATGGCTATACAACAAAGAGACCAGTACTCACGCGTAGTTCATGAGATCAGCCAGATTGGCGAGTCCCGATCGAGTCATGAACTGTGATTATCGGTCGATACCAATCTTCGGCCGATCAATCGGGAAATTCCTACTCTTAATTAAATTAAAATACATAAACACTATTAATAACAATCATAATAATGTAAATTAGGCATCGAACAATCTGACTGTTTAATGTGATTGTGTGTGTGAGAGGGAGAAAGGGGAAAAGAGAATAAAGTGTTGGGATGTGTCAGTTTTGGTGACATCTCGCCCCGTGGCCTTACCTGAGTGCATATGGTAGAGAAAATGCCCACAGGCTGCACACCTGCTCCAGTCAACATCCTGCACACACCAGCACCCTGCGAGATACACACAAGTGTGAATGTGAGACTGTGTGAAGCGTCACCTCACTTCAAATGAACCAACCCATTCACACATCTCCATTCCTCAGAGCGCACGCGAGCCAGGAAGCAATTTTATAATTCATACCTGTGATAATCATACCTGTCCTGTTATTTCTGCTTTCTGGAACAGTCCTCAAATGTCTTTGAAATTAAGAAGTGGGAGACTGTAAGTGACCTTTAAGTTTAAAGTCGTCTTAAATCAAAATTAAAGGTAGAAATAGAATAGAAAATAGAAACAATATTTTAGTCTTAAAGGAATACTCCACTATTTTTGAAACTAGGCTCATTTGACAAGCCTTCTAGAGTTAAACAGCTGAGTTAATTTTTAATTCATCCATTTTTAAATCTTAGCTTAGCATAGACTATTGAATCAGATTACACTATTAGCATCTCAGAATCAAAGAACTTTGCTGCCATACCATGGCTGCAGCAGGTGCAATTCTATTACACAGTGCTTGAAATAGTCCTCAGCTAGGTAACTACACTCAAAAATACTTTTGGTTTTTCTTGCTTTTTTATACTACTTATTTAAATTTTGTATGTTTTTTGGGGGACAACTTAATTGTTTTTATATTCAAGCCATTTAAATGTGTTAAATTAGCTTGATCAATCTGTGTTGGGACAAGATGAATGAATTGTGTGGAACCCTGCATTTTTTTTTTCCGGGGTTTTCACCTTTAATTGATAGGGCAGTAGAGAGAGTATTGACAGGAACGTGTGGGGAGCAGAGAGAGAGGAAGGATTGGCATAGGACCACGAGGTGGGAATCGAACTCGGTCACTGCAAACACCGGAGTGCATGTGTCGACGCACTAACCACTACACCACTGGCGCCGACAGAACCCTGCATTTTTTACAGTGTAGGTAACAGCACTGCATAATATCAGTGTGCCTGCTGTAGCCATGGTACTGCAGCAAAGTTCCTTGATTATGACGCCAAAATGAGATTATAGTTGTATGCTAAGCTAAACTAAATGGCTCTTGCCAAACCCAGAGATCGGCTGAATGATTTTTTTAAAAACGTTTATTTATGTGCTTTTTGCATTTTTTAAAACTACAACAAAATATAGAAGAAAGAGGAAAAAAATACATTACAGTAATAGTACATATAAAATACAATACATAAAAACCCATATGACAGAACAACCGAACAAATGAACACAGAGAGACAAATGCACATGAAAGCAAAATATAATTTAGCTGATCAGATAATGCATACATAAAAGTAATTATCCAGTAACATTGTTCTTGTATTACCATAAAAAAGCATTATCCTGACTATAGTTTTATTGTCAAATAATAGTTTGGGCATATTATTAAAAACAATCAATTACACTCAATCTTTAATTACTCAGTTACTGACAGGGGTCAATGGTTATGCTTGCATTTCTTCCAATGCATTAAGGTGTTCTAATATCTGTCCCCATATTTTATCAGATATTTCCAATTTATCATTATTGAATATCTCAACCTCTCCAAAGCAAGCATGTTTACCAGATCTCCACCCCACATACTAAATTTAGGTACAGATTCATTTTTCCACATTCTCAAAATCACCCTTTTGGCAATTACCATACCAAATAACATGGCTTGTCTTTCATATTTATTAAACATCTCTAAGTTACTAAATATCTCAAGAACAGCTATAAGTGGATATGGTTCAAGATTTTTTTGGAGGGCTTTAAGACATTGAATTGCGTCTTACGTTAATTGAGCTTACGTATATTCTCAAGACCTTCTTCTCAACTCTTTGAATCTATCTCTAACCCTAATTCATTCTCCCAGGCTTGCTTAACTTTGATTTTATCTACATGCTTAATGATTTTTAAAAATAGTAAAACTCTACTGTCCAACTCAAATGTTCCGTTAAGGCAAATTCACACCACACAGACGAACACCAACAATCAAGTGTGTTGGAGTTTGTTGGATCAGTGTGTACCCCTGTTGGCATCTGTTGCCATTGGTTGGAGTTTGAGTTTGTTTTTTAACAGACTGAACATGTTCAATCTGCATTTGTTGGATTGTGGAGCAGTGTGATAAGATTTTCCAACAAATGGCAAAAAAACCCTGACGTAATCTGAGGAACCAGATAGACTGTACATAAATGTCTTTTTAGTCCTGAGAAGGATCATTTAAATAATTATGTAATTATTGTGCATGGCAAATGTTGGGGCAGTGTGAACATGACAGTAATTTACAATTTAAAAAGTAAATTAAAAGCTAATTTAAAATAACATTCTATGTCTAACTGCCAACTTTGTGCAGTGTGAATTAACCTTTAAAAATATATTTCACCTTAAAGGGTCACAAAACACCAAAACACATTTTTTGAGCTGTTGACAGTCATATATGTGTCCCACGCTGCTATAAACACTATTAGGACACATATCTTTCACTAAAAAGGGTAAATTGGTTGTTTTTTCGTTATTTTGAGCAAATTCGTTCTTCCGGTTTGAAATGAATTTTTGAAGCTGCGTCACGGCCATGAGATAATTGCGCGTAATTGCGCGTGGAGAGTGGCTGTCTGTACCTGCAAGAACATTGTGACGTCTCTGAGTGTGCGGCATTAATTCATGAGAAAGACTTTGTTCAAACCAATCAGCGCCCTCTATTGTGTATGACGTGCAACTTCATTATTATGCATGATAGCTTCGGAGACCTGTTACAGTGTTCCGACGACAGAGAGACTCCACGCTGTGTTGCCAAAACAAGTGAAAGAACAAGAATTTAGAGACATGGGTTGTCAGTGTTGCATTTATTAGTGTGCTGCAACGAAGGTTTTGTTTGCATGTTCCCGCTGTGAGAGCGCTGCTGGACTCATATGTGGATTATAGTACACACGACAGAAATGCGCTTGTAAGGAACATTTTTTACCCGAGAGCTTTTCGCATCTGGAAATGATGAAATCCACATTTGCCGTTCGTCTCCTTTTAAAAAAAGACACCGTTCCAGTGTGATTGTCCTGTCTCTACAGATTTGGTAAGTGTGCGATCAGTTCTTTGCTCATTCAGATGGCAAAGTTAGTTGGTATCGTCAGCAGTGCTCTTTCAGTTTTTAAAGACATACTATAGTCAAAATGATTTAGTTACTAAGTTTACAGTATGTTAATATCACTGCAATATTATAGTACAATATTATAGACTGAAAGATCCACTGTAAATGCTGCTCTTCGAATGTAAACATGTAAACACCTTAATCAAATTATTCTCGTTGTGCAGGATTTTCGCCACATTTCGTGACAGGATAGTGTATATACACACGGCTTTCTGACGTTACCTACCGTGTGCATCTTACTGAGAAATGCAGAGGATTTTTTTCTCCCATTCGCCGTGCGGTATCACACATTGCATTAAAACTCCACTCTCCAGCAGTTCCTCGCTTTCAATATCTTGTTTGTCACATGCGACATGCAGAAAATGTTCCTGAATAAAAAGTGAACGTGCCAAACTGCAGCTAAAGTCGACAAATTAATAATTTGGCAAGTAATTCGATTACTGATGTCCATGTAAACACAGTCACTGTCTTTCTCCCCTGCGTCTGCGTACCCAAACAGAAACTCCCATATTTGCAAATCCTTCCCTCTTTCACTCCCCCGACACTCCTACCTAAACGGAGCTGGACACGCCCACTTTTCCTGACTTTTTCCAAACTAGAAGTATGAAAACACCCTGCTGAGACAGGGGGGTTTCATGGCTCTTTAAACTGAGAATACTTTTATCATTTACTCAACCTATTTTGAGTTTCCTTCTTCTCAATAAGGAAGATATATCCAAAATCAAACCAAAAGTGCTTCAGGGGAAGTCGATGCTCCTTGTGTAAGGGTCCAAGACACTCAAAATGTAAGTGAAAAAATTAAAAAGCCTTTAATAACATGGCTAACAGGACCTACGCGTTTTGTTAACCAGATATGTTTGGAATTGTTACCCTGATGAAGGCAAGTGTTGCTGAAATGCATAGGTGCTGTTTCATTGACCTTATTCTTCAATGCGGAAGTGTGCTTGTTTTTGCGATTGTTTTAGAACTTCCAATTCAGTTGCCTATGAGAGAAATGACTAGGAATAATAAACAGCAGAAAACGGTCAAACTACTGTACTTGCTCTACAAACAAGTGTTTGCATGATTATACGGACAAAGTAGAATAATATAATAAGAAAATATCAGTTTGCAACATCAAGCAGCAAAATGAGCTGTTTTTAATATCTAAATGAATGGAAGTGAATGAGACCGGAAGTCTCGAGCCAAATTGATTCAAATGGCTGTGCCCGCTCGTATGCAAAGAATAAGGTGAATAGAATAGACATGTTAATAAAGGCTTTATAATTTTTTCACTTACTTTTCATGTGCCTTCATACTTATGATTTTGTTGCTTAATAAGGAAGATATGCTTTAAGGGAGAGTTGAGTAAAAACCAGCCATTTGTGTTTAATAAAAGAAAGAAATGAATAAAAGTTTAGAACCAGTTGTGAGTAAATGCTGAGGAAATTTTCAGTTTTGGGTGAACTATCCCTTGAGGGTTATACTGTAAATAAGCTATAGTGTGCTCCAAAAGAAAGTCAATTTTAGTTTAAAAGACAAAAGCATCCAAAACGTTTCCCAGTTCAGGCAATAAGGATAAAACATCACTGTGCTCTTCAGCTTCTCATTGGATGTTCTGGCCAATCAAATGCTTTCGTATTTCAAGCATCCCGCCCCCTATTAGATGTGGCTGAAATCACTGACTCACATGTAACAGTATTCATACTATAGGTTTGCCAAGAAAGAAAAATATTAGAAATAAATGGTATTCAACCCTGTTTATTTTAATTCCTCCACATTTATTATTCTTAACAATAAGGGGAGGATCCGAAAATAGTCGCTGTGCACATGTACACTCACCTCTCTACCTCTATCTAGAAGGGAAACATACAAACACACATTAATTCTATAATAGAACATAGTGCACTATATAGGGGATAAATGGCATGTAAATATGTTTTCCATTGAGGTGAATGAAGTCTTTCATATTAATGTCACACAAACTGCTGATGCGCAAACACACATACAGAGACACAGAGCAGATTCTTTGCAAGAGTCAGCGCAGAGCACAAACATACAGTATCAGACCCATTTGCGTTCTACATTAAATGCTATATTTTAAAGTGGAGATATAGTTATACAAGCATTGTTACTATAAACTGTGGCCTTCATGAGTTATATGTGACTGGCAGGCAGGTCCTTTAAACAATACGCTATTGGCTATTTTTAAGAAGGAGAGGGACTGCTCAATATGTCCCGCCCAGTCTTCATGATTCAGCTGAAATCATCTCACACATCATACAAAGCTGCGCATTGCAAAGCACTTCAGAGGCCTTTAAAGTGGTGAGATTTTGTCAGGTAGTCTTTGATTGTGGTGTTTACTGAAAGGTGACTGTTTGCCCCTTTATTTCCAACCCTCCTTGAGACAGAAAATGTTCTGATGGGTTAACAAAATAGGGACTGTTGTATCCACAGCTGGAAGATTTCAGGAGTTGTGAGGGAGAGGGCAAAAATTTTATTAAAAACTGTCATTGGCTCACAGCTGCTTTGAGAAAGGAGACATTACTCTAAATCTATTAGCCGCTAACCTGCGTTTAACGGTTTGCTTTCTTTTTCAACTCCTCCACTTCTCTTTAGAAAGAAGGTATTAGACATGTGATATACACTTTATTAGGTACACCTTACTAATACTGGGTTGAACCCCCTTTTGCCTTAAAAACTGCCTAAATCCTTCGTGGCATAGATTTAACAAGGCACTGGAAAATTCCTCTTTTTTTTGGTCCATATTGGCATGATAGCAACACGTAGTTGCTGCAGATTTGCACTTTATGACATGGTTCGTTATCCTGCTAGAAATAAGCACGAGAAGATGGGTACACTGTGGTCATAAAGGGATGGACATGGTGAGCAACAATACTCAGGTAGGCTGTGGCATTGACACAATGCTCAATTGGTACTAATGGGCCCAAAGTTTGCCAAGTAAATATCCCCCACACCATTACACCACCACCACCACCAGCCTGAACCGTTGATACAAGGCAGGATGGATCCATGCTTTCATGTTGTTGACGCCAACCATCTGACCCTACCATCCGAATGTTGCAGCAGAAATCGAGACTCATCAGACCAGGCAACATTTTTCCAATCTTTTACAGTCCAATTTTGGTGAGCCTGTGTGAATTGTTGCCTGTTTCCTGTTCTTAGCTGATAGGAGTGGCACCCAGTGTGGTCTTCTGATGCTGTACCCCATCCGCCACAAGGTTCGACATGTTGTGCATTCAGAGATGCTCTTCTGCATACCTCGGTTGTAACGAGTGGTTATTTGAGTTACTGTTGCTATCAACTCTAACCAGTCTGGCCATTCTCCTCTGACCTCTGACATCAACAAAGCATTTGCGCCCACAGAACTGCCGCTCTCTGGATATTTTCTCTTTTTCGGACCATTCTCTGTAAACCCTAGAGATGGTTTTGTGTGAAAATCCCAGTAGATCAGCAGTTTCTGAAATACTCAGACCAGCCCGTCTGGCACCAACAATCATGCCATGTTCAAAGTCACATAAATCATCTTTCTTTCCCATTCTGATGCTCAGTTTGAACTGCAGCAGATGTGATTGGCTGAATTGGCTGAATAGTTTATTTTTGTTAAGGGGGAAAATATTTTGCATGGGTGGAGTATACCTTAAAATAAAAATAAAAAAGGAAACTTGTAAATGTTTTTTTTTTCTTTATTCAGCAAGATGAATTCATTTAACAAAAGTGACTTAAGATAAATGTAAAATGTGACCTTTAAATATTTTTTCATGAATTTCTATTATATTTATTCTAATAACATTATTTGATTCTTCAAAAAAATTCCCCCAAAAAGTACAATCTCTACAAATACATCAAGCAAGATAAAATACAACACAGTGTGTTTTTACAAAACATATACAGTTGAAGTGAGAATTATTAGCCCCCCTGTTTATTTTTTCCTCAATTTCTGTTTAACGGAGAGAAGATATTTTCAACACATTTCTAAGCATAATAGTTTAAATAACTCATTTCTAATAACTGATTTATTTTATCTTTGCCATGATGACAGTAAATAATATTTTACTAGATATTTTTCAAGACACTTCTATACAGCTTAAAGTGACATTTAAAGGCTTAACTAGGTTAATTAGGTTAACTAGGCAGGTTAGAGTAATTAGGCAAGTTATTGTATAATGATGGTTTGTTCTGTAGACTATCGAAAAAAAAATACAGCTTAAAGGGGCTAATAATAATAACCTTAAAATGGTTTTTAAAAATTAAAAAAATGGTTCAAAAAATTTAAATTCTAGCTTTTATTCTAGACAAAATAAAACAGATAAGACTTTCTCCAGAAGGAAAAATGTTATCAGACATACTGTAAAAATTTCCTTGCTCTGTTAAACATCATTTGGGAAATATTTAAAAAATCAAAAAAATCAAACGGGGGCTAATAATTCTGAATTCAACTATATATTCTTTTAAAAGCACAACCAATCAGCATATTAGAACAATCTTGGAATGATCAGGTGACAATAAACACTCAAGCAATGACGGTTGAAAATTGAGATTATTTCACTAAAAGAATAAATTCTAGAATAAAAGAAGATTTTTTTTTAAATTAGGGATATAATGTTTATATTGTTCACTTATGAACATGTAGAAATTCTCAACCCACATTTTTTAAAATAGTAAATCAAAACATTTCATCAAATCCATTCACTTTATCATGATGCATTTTTTCCTCATAATATTAATCAAACATTATTGCATTTATGAATTTTTCTTACTTCAAATAACAACAAATTTTAGTCCCTTTCATCTAAAACTACACTGTCTTAAAGACTGCTGAAGAGTCTCTCACATTTCTGTCAAACCAAGTCCCTTTTTTAGCATAAGTTTGACTCAAGTCCTCCAGATAAAAAGTTAGTATGACAGAAAAGTCCGTCAGTATGTGTGTAAGGACAGTAAAGCGATAGAGATGTGCCTGCTTTGAGAGAGAGAGGGAGAAATGCTCCATGCACTGCCTCCGGCTACCATTATGTCTTCCATTTGTCTGTAGAAGTATGGGTCAGTGTGTGTGAGAGTGTCTGTTTGCTGTGGTTAGTCGTATGTGTGTATGTGTGTGTGTTGGAGGACAGCGCTTGTTCTCATTATCATGTGGTGTGTGTGATTAGCAGGCTAGCAGGCTGCATCGTTTACCATGCTGTCAACACTACAGCCTTCCACTGAGCCCTGCTATTACTCACTATACAACACACACTCAGACGCGCTCGCTGCATGTGTGGGTGTGCATGACCAAGACAAAATGCAGCCGAACTGCACAAGAGCATTCATGTAGATAATTTGCATAGTATCGAACTCAAATCAAATCAGCGCATAGATAATTGAGAGTGATGGCAAGAGAAAAAGTTTGATTTTTTCACATATTCATGCCCTTCTGAGATGAATCAACAGCATGAGGGAGATTAACTGACATCGACAGTTGACGCAGAAATGTGTATATAGTGGGATTTTGCTTCGCAGCGAATGTGAGCCACACACAACGAGTCGAAAAGGCAAATAAAGACTTTCATGAAAGCATGGGCGGACTGATTCTTCAGGTTTAAAAATCGTTTTAACCTCCTGTCAACCCTCTTTTTGTACATAGATGTAGGAAATGCACTGTATGAGCTGAAGTGTTTGGAATTCATGAATGCTTTGGAATGCCTTTTTTAGATTATTGCTCACTAGATTATCGCTGAAGTTTATGATGAAACATTTGCAAAATGAAAAGATTAAAAGTTACAGAAGTTTAAGATTAGTGTAATAAAAATATACTAACATTTTTATATTTATATATTAGAGCTGCAAGATTAATCAAAAAATGATCGTGATGTCATATTCACTCGACCCCCCACACAATCTTAATCCAGCATCTCTACGATTCAGCCAACTATATTTTCAAGTTCGGAAGCATAAAGGAGGTAGTACAAGTCTTCACATTGTTTTATATACTCTGCTCAGCAACATGGACTCCTCCAGATGGTGTTGAAAGAGTCACATACTGTATTTATAAGGTGTAATTCACTCAAAAATGACATTTCTGTTTTAATGTAATGACGTATTCACGGCCGCGAAATGACACGTGAGCTGACTCACTGTTTGTTTACTACTGAGAGGACACGCGCGTGCCCGCCAATGATGGCTACTTTAGTGAACAGAACCTGCATAGGCTGTAAATAACAGGTGATAAATTTATAAATAATGTTCAGATTGTTGCACAGAGCGATCGTTTGGGAGTCGTGCGGAAAGTATGATTTCCATGCATGTTTTTATTCTCAGTGACGGCAGCTGTGACATAATCTGCTGTGCACATCATTTAAATGATCTCATCGCATTTTAAGGCATCACATTGGCACAGTGGGTAGCACGATCGTCTCACAGCAAGAAGGCCGATGGTTCGAGCCTCCACAAATGCTGATTTTACCAGTAAAAAAAAAAAACTGTTGTCAATAATGAAAAAAATTATGTTGTAAATGACAGGTTGCAAGCATATGTCTCAAACACAATAATTTATTATTATTCTGATGTCATCACTTTAATGTGAATTAACAACCAGGACAAATTTAAAGTCTTTTCAAGTCCCCCAATTCAAAGTCTATACAAAATTTAGCATTTAACCCAACAGTAGACCCACACATGGGCCTAATATTATCATTGTTGTTTTACTATATGTTTGAGAAATAACAATAATAATAGCCGACTCATATTAAACTTTATTTTACATCTAGTGAGAAAATCGTGACTTGATTTTAAGCAACAGCAAAAAAAAAATAGTGATTCTCATTTTAGCCAGAATCGTGCAGCCCTATATGTGTATTAAATATTTTGGAATCTAAAGTTTATCTAAACATTATTCTTTATTTTTTTTATATAAAACAAAAAAATTTAACTAAGCTATGTTCCAAATTTGAAGTTAATATAACATTGAGATCCATTATTTTAATATTATACTATTTTATTTTTATTAATTTCTAAAGTAAAGTGAGATTTTGTATCACAGACAGTTTGATCTCCAAAGCAAAATAAAAAAAAATTATCATAAAGGTCATAAAGATCATTTTAACATCATAACTACCCCCCTCTTTTTAAAACCTACGTTAAAATGCAAAATCAGGACATAAAAAAATTACTAAATTCTAAGTTTGCTGTAAAGAAAATGTACTGTAATAAATATTTTTTAATATAAATAAGTAAATATATTGCAATCAAAAATTTAGTATTTTTGCAGTTATGTTGCCAATTTAAAGTTGATATCACAAAAAAATTTTACTTTGTTTAAGCGCTATACCAAAATTAGCCTCTGGATGATATCCATGCAGATTAATAGATTTTTAATCACTCATTCATTTTCCTTTGGCTTAGTCTTCATTTCAGAGGTCGCCACAGAGGAATAAACTGCCAACTATTCCAGCTTATGTTTTTTTACGCAGCATATGCCCTTTCAGCCGCAACCCAGTACTGGAAAACACCCATACGCTCTCATTCACACACACTCATACACTATGGCCATTTTAGTTTCTCCAATTCATCTATAGTGTAAATCTTTGGACTGTGGGAGAAAGCAGAGCACCTGGAGAAAACCCACGCAAACACAGGGAGAACATGCAAACTCCACACAGAAACGCCAACTGGTCCAGCTGGGACTCGAACCAGCAACCTTCTTGCTGTGAGTGCTAACTATTGAGCCGCCTAGATTTTCAATCAGTATATATCAAAATATTGCTTCACACAAAGCAGACAACAAATACGATACTTTGACTGTCAGATCTTTCAAACAAAACATGCTTTGTCAAGGTAGCAATGTGGGAGGAACAAAACATTTTAAAGTACCGTTTCCATGCTTTAAGTTTTCAATTTTTGAGATGACATCTAAACTTGGCAGATGACTAAAATATGTGACACAAAAGAGTAATAAAAAGAGCAGCACACTGACAGGTACCTACTGAAGGTAATTGCCCAAAAAAAAGGATCATGAATGATTATTTGAGTGTAAAAGAAGTTTTGTAAATCAGAGGTGCAGCAAAGATGCCTCCTCTTAAAAAAAAGCTTTCCTACCCCACAGATGGAAAAGAAAGGAGCACAGTGAAAGAGAGAAAGTACATCTAAAAGAAATGGAGGGATTAGGGCTTTGCAGGAGTTTACTACGCTCATTTTGCGCGGGGACCTGCAGGATTATAGATAACAAATGTTAGCAGAGCGCTCCGACTTGCTTTGCTGAGAGAACCGCGCGTCTGTTCTCGCTAAAACAGCAGAGTCGGCTTTTGCAATGCCGCTTATAAAGGAGCGAAAGAAAAGGAGAGCACAAGAAAAGATAAAGAGGAGAGTAGTGAGCGGGGTGGGAGGAGTGAAACAAGAGAATGTGCAAAGAAAAAGGAGGGCTGCTTGTAAGTTGTGCACTTGCCAAAAAACAGTCGGGGTGGCGTATCTTGCACAGCGATTGTTAATTAATGAAGCGATTAATTGTGTCGACGGGGCGATTGAGGAGATTTTCAGCAAGGTGCAAACCTTAAGCCGATTTACGCTGAGTCTACACAGGAACAGGCTCTGAGTGTGTGCGTGCGTTACACTTTCCACTCAAGCAAACAAGCCAAATCTCATCTAAGCCTTCCTATAAACTCTTATTGCTAATCATCAGCCATGCATTCCCAGCATGCTCTGGCCGTCCAGTCCATTCCATGACCCGCAGGGCCGAAATTGCAGTTGGGGCCTGGGGGATTCAGCGCTTTGCTATCTCGACTGACCCGTGCACCAGCTGCTCTCAGACCGGTCAATCCTCAATTAAAAGCAGTCTAATTTAATTCAGTCCAGTGCTTGACCACAGACGACATGGAGAGAGGAACACTTGGCGTCTGGTCGTGACCCCCTTTGGACTGGAACTGACCTGGGTACGTTTACATGGACGTCAGTAATCAAATTATTTACCTTATTCTCAATTAGACCGTATTATCAATAAGGTGTTTACATGAGTGGCTTTTTGAATATTAGTTTCATGTTCTAGTACATACTGTACACTTGATGCATTAATGCAACACCATCTGACATTCCCTTTAGAATTTCACACCTTCATTATGGTACCATAAACAGTATTAGCTGTTTCATTTTTAGTTTTAAAAAACTTCAAATGCAGTTAATTATTTCCTAAACAGACGATGGCGGATACAAAATGTTGCTCAACGTCATAGGCTGTATCCTAAATCATCCCAATGTTCTGAAATAGTGCAGTACTTGAGGTAGCAGCCATTTGTAGTTATAGGGCTGGGCGATTTGGCCTAAATATAAAATCTTGATTAATTGACTGTTTTATTTAATTATTTAAATTTTTTGCCTTCATAGTTGAACAACTGAAATTTAAAGACACATTTCCTAAAACCAACAGTCAATTGTAAAAATAACTTTTGGAAACAAAATTAATTATTTTAAATGTTTTTTTATATTAAAAGTACAAAATAAGCAGCATCTTTCTAAATAAAATAACTCTTGTATATCCTGTAAATAATATTTTAAACAGTGCATCTGTAAACTTGCATCTTCTGTAAACAAATGTTTTAATTTAAATGATAATTTTGATCTAATGGAAAATACAGTTGAAGTCAGAATTATTAGCCCCCCTTTGAATTTTTTTTCTTTTTTAAATATTTCCCAAATGATGTTTAACAGAGCAAGGAAATTTTCACAGTATGTCTGATAATATTTTTTCTTCTGGAGAAAGTCTTATTTGTTTATTTCGGCTAGAATAAAAGCAGTTTTTAATTTTTTAAAAACCATTTTAAGGTCAAAATTATTAGCCTCTTTAAGCTATATATTTTTCGATAGTCTACAGAACAAACCATCGTTATACAATAACTTGCCTAATTACCCTAACCTGCCTAGTTAACCTAATTAACCTAGTTAAGCCTTTATATGTCACTTTAAGCTGTATAGAAGTGTCTTGAAAAATATCTAGTAAAATATTATTTACTGTCATCATGGCAAAGATAAAATAAATCAGTTATTAGAAATGAGTTATTAAAACTACAGTATTATGTTTAGAAATGTGTTGAAAACATCTTCACTCCGTTAAATGGAAATTGGGGGAAAAAATAAACGGGCGCTAATAATTCAGGGGGGCTAATAATTCAGTGGATTTAATAATTCTGACTTCAACAGTATACCACCTCAATGCATCTAAAAAAATCTAAATTTTGATCGATTATTTGTGCGGAATGTCGATTATGATTACTTTTCTGCCCTTTTTGTAGGGGTGTCTGAAATCATACTGGATATTTTAAATTGCACTCAATCAATTTCATAATGCACTGCAATAACCAGTGTATAACCGATGTACACTCAACAGCTAGACAATGCACTCTGAGAGTTTGTACGCCAAATTAATTTCCAGGTCTAACCACAAGATGCCATTCATAGCGGCATACTCTAAGTTTACGTTTCTAAATAATTAGTATTTAAATTCCCTTCGAATTCATAATAAAGTTTAGATGTAAGTATCAGGCAGCGTGGTGGCACAGTGGATAGCACTGTCGCCTCACATTAACAAGGTCGCTAGTTCGAGTCCCAGCTTGGTCAGTTGGCATTTCTGTGTAGATTTCCCCCACAGTCCAAAGACATGTGCTATAGGTGAATTGGGTAAGCTAAATTGTCCGCAGTGTATGTGTGTGAATGAGTGTGTATGGGTGTTTCTCAGAGATGGGTTGCAGCTGGAAGGGCATCCGCTGCGTAAAACATATGCTGGATAAGTTGCCAGTTCATTCCACTGTGGCGATCCCAGATTAATAAAGAGACTAAGCCGAAAATTAAATAAATGAATGTTAGTATCAGTATGTTATTCTTAAGGATATTTATAAGCTAATGTGCTCCAAAATAGATACACAGCTTTCATTAAGAAGATATAAACATCCAAAGCTTGCAGTTTCTCACTTCCGCTTAAATGGATCAACAAGTTTTTTAATGTCACCTCATACTTCAGTTTCTCATCAAATCTTCTGACCAATCAAATGCTCGCTAGTATCTGTCATACTACATGTCCCGCCCCCTTTGATATTTCACTTGAGCTCAACCACTCTCCCCAGCAGAGCTGTGATAATTACAAATTACAGTGTTTAAAAAGGAGGAGGAGCTACTCTATGGCCCGCTCTGTGTACATTTTAAAAATGCACATTTCAAAGCACTTCACGAGACCTTTTTTTTTTTACATAGACTTTAGTATAAAATATAGAAATCAAAATACTATGTTTCCATGTTAATAGACAGCTCGCTAAGTGTTAAATAACTGTCACAGTCACTATTTAATCACTATTTAAATCACAAAATTTATCAACCAGCAAAGCACAAACAAAACGACAATGGGTTAGTTCACTTATTTTTATTCACTTCTTTAAGTGGACTATATTAGTGAACTAATGCAGGTGATAGTGATTAAGGGCATAGGATGCGATTTCAGATCCAGGAGTATTCTTTTGACAAACTGATCCGTTAAGATTACCTAAATCATTTACATTTGCTAAATGCCAGAATAATGAGAGAATTTTTTTGTTAATTTCTAGACAGTCAAAAGTTTACATACATTTCCTTGGTATTTTTTTAGTTTTGCTTTTAAACTGTATAACTTTGGTCAAATGTTTTGGGTATCCTTCCACAAGCTTCTCACAATAGTTTGCAGGAATTTTGGCCCATTCCTCCTGACAGAATTGGTGTAACTGAGTCAGATTTGTAGGCTGTCTTGCTCGCACAAGCTTTTTCATCTCTGCCCACAAATGTTCTATAGGATTGAGCTCAGGGCTTTGTGATGGCCACTCCAAAACATTCACTCTGTTGTCCTTAAAGCACATTTTAACTAATTTGGTAGTATGCTTAGGGTCATGGTCTGTTTGGAAGACCCATTTGTGGCCAAGTTTTAAGTTCCTGGCTGATGTCTTGAGATGTTGCTTCAGTATTTCTACATTATGTTCTTTCTTCATGATGCCATCTATGCTGTGAAGTGGACCAGTCCCTCCTGCAGCAAAACAGCTTCACAACATGATGCTGCCGCCCCCATACTTCACAGTTGGGATGGTGTTCCTAGGCTTGTAAGCTTTCCCCTTTGTCCTCCAAATGTAACACTGGTCATTATGGCCAAACAGTTCAATCTTAGTTCCATCAGACCACAGGACATGTCTCCCAAAATTTGTCTTTTTCCCAGTGTAATTTAGCAAATTGTAATCTGGCTTTTTTGTTGATTCTGGCTTGCTGACTTTCCCATGTTGTCACACAAGGAAGCAGTGTGTTTGAGGTTTTCCTTAAATACTATTCTACAGTTGTGCCTCCAATTAACTCAAATGTTGTCAATTAGCCAATCAGAAACTTTCAAAACCTTGACACCATCATCTGAGCTTTTTCAGAGGCGTAATAATCATATTGTATGTAAACTTGACTTTCAAGAAAAGTTATAACAATTTCTCAAAAAATATCTCATTTATTATTCTACTATTAAGCATAACAGAAACAAATGTGATAATCCTAACTTACCTAAAAGAGAAAACGTTTAGTCACATTAACATCTGACTTTGTTTTTAATGGTTATGTGCCTTTTTATACAGTGTATATAAACTTCTGGTTTCAACTGTATATGTATTTACGTATGTATTATATTATCCTTGCTTTAAGTTACAAAAAGCGAATTACAGCTTGTGTGAGGC
Source organism: Danio kyathit (assembly GCA_903798195.1). Lineage (NCBI taxonomy): Eukaryota > Metazoa > Chordata > Actinopteri > Cypriniformes > Danionidae > Danio > Danio kyathit. The sequence continues at coordinate 43,493,124 of LR812534.1, forward strand.
ATTTCTAAAGCAGTGTCTATGGGGCTGAGAGTAAATTTGACATTATTCTGCTGTCTGCCATCATCAGTCTCAGGCCCCGTTTACACTAGTACGTTTTAGTTTTAAAACGGCGTTTTAGAATAAAAACGATCCGCGTCCACACTAGCGTTTTACCCAGCGTTTCTGAACAGCTCTCCGTCTACACTAAAACGGTGAAAACGCACATTACGTGACCACACACACACTCTCTGGCGTGCGCTGCAGCGTGCTTTGAGCGCACACACACCCACATGAGAGCTGTGCAAGTCGGACTGCTCATCACGGATCTACCGCTGGATCTAATGTCACTATATTTGTTAAACATGATATTTAATTCATCTTGTAGTCTATATCTAACTACATATTCCCAACTTTGGTCTTTTGAATCTATTACTTGTTCTCAGGTAACGTGCTTTGGCTGAGCGCAAAGATAAGTTAGGTTAAATATTAATTAATATAACCGCGGACACAGATTCTGCATATCTGACTGATTGTTTGCCTTTATTTTCACTATTGTATAAACTTATTGTGCGTTATACTGTTATAATGGCCATTATTAATCATTAAAACGGATATTCAGAGAGGGTATGTTTCGTATTTTCAATGAAAATGAAAGGAGGCAGTAGCCTAATGTTATAGGCTCCGTTTTGTTATATGCTTGAAGATGACGCTCATATCATGCAGCTACACGACGCCTCAACATTTTTGATGTCTGTTGTTGCTAATATCAAAGTAAAAATAGGCACTTCCTCACATCATGTTTTCATTTTATTGTTAAGATAGTGAAACAGCATAGCCAGGGTGATGTGAATGACTTTATAAAGTACACACTCGGGAGTTTGTTTTCCATATCAAACTTGCGAAGTCTGAACTTACACGGAGAGGATGTAAGACTGAACTGTGTGAAGGCTACTTAATATTGAGGAAAAAGCCCCAATCAGATAGGTGAATGTCTGCAGCCCCGCCTCCGTTTTCAGATGTCTCCGTTTTCCCTCATCCACACTGAGATGGAGCAGCAGCGTATTAGAATGAAAACGGCCTCTCCAGCGTTTCCAAAACGCTCCGTTTTCGGGGCTCAAAAACTCCGGCGTAGTGTGGACGGATGGCGTAACCGTAGCAAAACTTATGCGTGTTAAAACTAAAACGTATTAGTGTAAACGGGGCCTCACACAATTTTTTTCCTTTTTCTGAAAGTCTTTATAACATCATCTTTTATTTAGTTTTTCTTTTATTATTTGAGCAAATAAGATTGTAAAAAAAAATTTGTTGTATTCTCCCGTTCATTGCGCTCTAAGTTTTCCCAACTATGACGACTTCCGCTACTGAGAAACCCGGAAATGTGAAAAGGGTCTATACTTAACATCCCATTAGATTCATGTTTACTTCACTAAGCATGACTTGAACTGCATTAAGGTAATGAAAAATCCCCACTTACATGGTAAATTCTTAATCAGAGTTTTAAATGAATCATGCTATAAACATGGCATCAGAAATATTGTTGTCCATGAAAATGTACTGACTGTCTCATAGCTAGGCCCACACGGAATCTGCGCACGCAGATTTTCCGCAGATTTTTAGCCCATCATTAATTCTGTTTATTTACTTACAGTTAACTATTTACTGTTAATCTAATTGGATTTGCATTTTAAACATTAAATAAAAGTTTAAAAGATATTTTTTATTTCACATTTTAAGGTTTTAGTTATGATACTCCTAAAATAATTCCGCAGAAATCCACAGATTTTTACCAAAATTCTCAGCAGAAATAGCAAAAAACGTCCGCAGATTCCGTCTGGCCCTACTCATAGCTAGTCTTACTATGGATGTACCCTCAAAAACGCACATACATTGAAGTTCATCGCAAGTATATTGTGTTGATCTCAAAGCATCTGGGGAAGCGCTTTCTTGATATCATATAGTGGAAATGCATACCCTTGATCCCGTTATTGGCTCTTTCAGTGGACTCCTCAGATGTGTCGAAAGCGAGTTGCTCAGTCCCCTTTGAGCCTAATAAAACACAAAAGCGGGAAAAACAGACAGAATGAGTAAACACAGTGGAATGACCGAAGGGAACGATTTGGGTTCATTAGGCATGCATTAACATGAATTACTATCTAATTAAAAGGAAGCAAGTCATTAATAAGTTTGGTGAGGGCTTCTAGATGCTCTCTGGAGTGCGCAATGACATGTGGAGCTCTTTGGCTTTGCCTTACTTTGGCTGCCATCGGGGAGGAGAGACGGATCCTAAAATGCTCCAGCGCAACAGATAGCTTACGTGAGGAAAGCCACAAAGGGTGGTCGAATCAATCATCAAATATTTAAGTGACTGAATAATGATTAAATACTTTGCACAAGGTCCTTAGGAGTCCTGCTGTTGTTTTCCCAAGTTTGATTAAAGAAAAGTAAAGAGTCAGCTGTGGATTTACTGATAATGACACTTCTGTAACTTGGTAGTAAACAGATGTTGATGGTGGACGACTAATTAGAATTTGTAATAGGAAATTTTAGCACCTCAAATTATTGACAAAATGATTAACTCTCCTGTGAAATTTACATTCTTTTTCAAATATTTGCCAAGTCCTGTTTAGCAGAGACGTTTTTTCCAACACATTACACATAATAGGTTTAACTAATTTCTAATTAATTTATTTAGTCTTTGTTATGATGACAGTGTATGTTTTACTACATTTTTTTCAAGATACTAGTATTCAGCTTGAAGTGCAATAAACAAATCTCCAGACAAACTAAAATAAATAAGACTTTTTCTAGAAGAAATAACACTTACAGGCCACTTTATTAGGTACACCTGTCTAACTGCTGCGTTAATGCAAATTTCTAATCAGCCAATCACATGGCAGCAACTCAATGCATTTAGACATGTAGACATGGTCAAGATGATCTGCTGCAGTTCAAACCGTAAAATTGTATGAGTGTGAATAAGTGTGTATGGATGTTTCCCAGAGATGGGTTGCAGCTGGAAGGGCATCCGCTGCGTAAAACATGTGCTGGATAAGTTGGCGGTTCATTCCGCTGTGGTGACCCCGGATTAATAAAGGGACTAAGTCGAAAAGAAAATGAATGAATGAACAATCAAGGTAAATGATAAATGGATTTTGTGCATTGACATGATAAAAATGTAATGAATCTTTATATTTTTTAATGTACATTAGAATGTGTTCTGCTCAATCTTTTGAGGGTAAATCTCATTCGTGTACAACAGCATATACAAAAATCTTGTCAGGCAAGTTTATAACAAGAATCATTAGATAGCATTAAAAGACTCAGAGAATTACTAATTTCTCGGTCACTTTAAATCTTCATACTTTGCCTAAATCCTTCAAACCAGCCCTCTCACAAGGAATGTATTTTTTTATGTATTGTCAGAAAAGTGGCTAATTTGTAGGAATCCACACTATATAATTTGTATATAAAAGGAAGTGTGCCCCCAAACCCATCCTCTAAACTTAACCGACATTGGCGGATGAGCAAATTTTACTACAATGAATTAGCATCTAATTAATTGTTTAAACCATTTTCAGCAAGATTTGTTTAATAATTTGAAATATAAATTTTATATATTTCAAATGTGTACAGGTCAGAATATGTTGTTTAGTTTTACAGAAATATATCTGCTACACTTAATGATGATGGAACATTATTTAGCCCTTAAAAAAATTATTATATAAAACATTAAACTAGACATTTGCATCCAATACATATTCTATGTAGAAGTTCTGTAAATTTTATTTGATGTAAACACTGCATATGGGTTAAATGGCACAACTTTTTGCCGGTTAAAGATTTTGTCTGTCCTCAAAACAAGATAAATAAAATTTAGCTTAATGAATTTTAAAATAATTATTACAACACTAACTGTTGCTTTATTTAGTTGTATTAGTTATAGTTAGATAGAATATCTACACATGTATGTCTAACAATGTGATGTGCATCACCTCTTATCTCTAGATCTGCTTTCACAGATGGCAAATGATGTTTGCATGATATTTTCTCGATCATCATCATCAGCTTTCAGCTCCATTAGTCCTGTCAGGAGAGATGATGAAACTCGATCAGCATCAAGCTGTGTATTATTATAAACATAAATCTATAAAACATCATGCTTACAATTTATAGAAGTTGTCACAAATTAGTCATCATCAAACCTTTCCGAATGTTCTCTAGATGGCTAGATAACACACATTCTAATAGCTGAGAAAGAAAATTATGCTATCATTTATTTTCATCTTCATCTGAATGTGATTGTGAACAACTGATCAGCAGTATATGATGTTTGATGATGGTTTATTTATGAATTAAAGCTACAATAAAGACTGGAAAGAGTATACATGTAGTCTAAAAATGCTGGGTTGTGTTAACCCAAATTTGAGTAAAATATGGGCAAACACAACTGCTGGGTTGAAAATTGTACTTCATTGCTAGGTGGTTAGATAATGTACATTGTAATACAAAACAATAATAAAATACTATGTACATTCACCGGCCTCTTTATTAGGTACACCTGTCCAAGTGCCCACTAACGCAAATTTCCAATCAGCCAATCACATGGCAGCAACTTAATGCATTTAGGCATGTAGACATGGTCAAGATGATCTGCTGCAGTTCAAACTGAGCATCAGAATGGGGAAGAAAGGTGATTTAAGTGACTTTAAACGTGGCATGGTTATTGTTGCCAGATGGGCTGATCTGAGTATTTAAGAAACTGAAGGCAGTTCTGAAGTCAAAAGGGGGTCCAACCCATTACTAGTAAGGTGTACCTAATAAAGTGGCCGGTGAGTGTACATTCTAATAGCTTGAAATGCCACATACAACCATACAATCAATTTATCTGAATGTGATCGTGAACAAACAATTAGCAATACTGTATATGATGTTTGATAGTGTTAATGTATGAATTAAAAATTTTCTAAAAGTTGGTAAAATGTGGGGCTTTTCCATATTTCACCCATTTGGGATAACACAACCCAGCAATATCAGAAAGTTTCTGGTTTTATATTTAGTTTTCCAGTCCTGAAATCTGGGGAACAATTATAAAAAATCAAGTAAAAGTATAGAAACAGATCAGAAAATATTTGCCATTACAATCATCCACCATTATGAGTCATTAACCAAACCATTAACCTTGCAATCATTAGCCAAAAAGCAGATGAAAGGTACCCCCCCCCATTATGCATGTCACTTTATCAACAGTTTCTGGAGTTTGATATTTAGGATTCCAGTCAAGCAAACATTCAACAGTAGTGTATGACTCAAAGGTCAAGTCTTGAAATCCACAGAACAATTTTAAATCAAGTAAAAGTGAAGCGAAAAATATTTGCGATTGCAATCCTCCACCAGGCCTGAACATTAATGTCAGCGGTTGATAAGTGAGCGGATGGGTGTAGTGGCAGCTTGTCCAACATTACAAACCCAGCGCATCAGAGGGATTGAGGGGAAAGTGACGTTGATTTGATTGACCATTGTGCTGGCAGTCAGTGGAAGAGAGGCCCAATGTATTCAGGAGCATGTTTCTAACCCCTTCAGCCCACAAGCTGTTTACCACTCTATCAGCTGCTTACCAAGGGTCTGGCTGCCATCCATATTCAGACGGTACAAATTCCACTGCTTATCTCACAAGCCCCCCTCCAAAAGCTCCCTGTTCCCCTCTGCACATACATACATACATAAACACGTCATTATGGAAGAAAGTGTGGCAAGTGCACACCCGCAAGAGGGCTGAATAAAGATCACCTTCAATTCAAAGCAAGGAATCGAGGCCTTTGCCGACAGAACGGACACAGGTTGTGGTGTCCAACTTTGTGTGAGAGAAAAGAGGATTTCTGAGAAGAAACTAAAGAAAGCTGGATTTTTTTTTAACAATAAACAAACAAAAAACTACAGTGTAAAAAAATGAATTTGCAAAGTGTTTTATACAGCATAAAAGTAGGGTGTATATTTTATTGTAACTTTTATGAAAATAAAATGTGAAAATATGGGAGAACCCTAGTTCCATCAGTACTCATCAGTTTAACAAATATATTTATGTAAATATAAAATAACACTTAATCTGAACTGAACTTATAAAATGATTTAAAATTACGTGATCATACAAAAGTGTCTTTTATTTTAAATTTTTAAAAACTTAGTGACAACTGGGTACAATTTAGATCTAGGTTTGAATATAGTGGCAAAATGCAAAAAAATCAAATCAAATAATTCTTGTACTACAGTTTATGTAGTATCAATTATTATTACATTTTAGCAAGTGATACTCTAAATCATGGTAAAATGTATTATAGGCTTTTTTTCCTTAAATGAATATGAAACAGGATACATTTTCAGGACACTTTTGACACTTCATGCTTGGAAAAAAACACCTTTTCATGTTTGTCTCTATTATAAATTATAAATATAGTTTACTGGAATTGAACAAAAAGGGAAAAGTAACATTTCCATTGATTTCAGAATGAAACCTGCACTGGATAACAACAATAAGCTGACCACACTCAACATCATCAATATGTATAAAATAATTCACATTTATTTTAGTTAAAATATTATCTGGCATCCAATTCATTTCTTTTTTTAAAAAAATGGGGTTTTCAATCAGGGGACCCCTGGGGGTCTGTAAAGGTACTGCAGAGGTCCGATGAGATTTTTTGTTAACAATTTAAATTAACAGTATGTTCTGGTGGGAAACCACGTAATATAATAAAGTTCATCTTTTAATGAAAAATATTGCTTTCTGTAGCGGGGGTTCCTAGGTTACCAAGTTTCTGCATGGAGGTCCCTGGGTCTATAACTCTTGAAACCCCCAGTCTAGGACACTGTAAAGGTTTGATTTAAAAACATCGTTTAGTCTATAAAATACTAGACCGACTTAATGCACGTCTGAACCTTTATATATTCAGAAATGCCGGTAATGGAAAAATTGAATGTGGGTAGCCTGTAATTTATAAATAGGGCTGCCATCCATTAAAAAAGTACCGACTGCGCATAGAATTAACTATGTAGAGAGAGAAAAAAAAAGTCAGGTTAGTCTCTTAGCTGTTTCTCATACACTTTATGTTTTAAAAAGGCTTGTTCTCTGGCTGTGAGGGAAGAGTACCCTTCTCTCTTTGCACTGGCCAGTGATTGAAGTTAGGAACTCACTCCATGGCTAATTGCGCGCCGGTGCTTTCACATGAATATTCATGCTTGCGTCTTCAGGGCCCCGCGTAATTAGCCCAAAGATAAGTCGAGAGTTGGAGAGAGATAGCCCACACCTTTTACGGAAAGGAAAACATTCCCGTTTCATTCCCTCGGGATGCTTGCGGAATCGCCTGAGTTCATTAACCAAAAAGGAGAGAAAGAGGTACCTGAAAAAGCGCAGGATGTGTCTGTAAATTCGTGGCTAGCCGGGAAGCGCGGCTCCCCATTACGCATGTCTGTCAAAGCGAGCCGGTGAAAAACAAACGGGTAAATGGAATGAGAGGTGAATCTTTAGTGGAACGAATCTTTAATTAAAACACTCATTTTAGTTTGAGTCGATATGTCAGCATTGTACTGCTGGAACTTTCTGGAGTTGGGTGAAAATAAGTTCATAAGTAATTTTGTATATTTTAGGCGTTTGAAAGTGAATTGTCTTGCTCTCTCCCTCCCTCTAAATTTTCACTACAAAGTCACCAATAAAACAGTAGATTAATCATTATTATTTATTGTTTACATATTATTATGTCAAATTTTTATTACTAATAATACGTCTAGATTACACTTGTTACAATGCATTACACACAAATGCCCAGTTGATATATTACCAACTAATAATTCTTTCAAAACAGATTTATTATTGTAAAGATGTAACATTTTAGCTTTGTTTATTAGATCGAATCTGAGTAGTGATAAAACATTGTGTTGATGCAATAAAATTCATTAACATGCAGAGTTTTTATTATTTCTACAGGCTAATGTTGATACAGCTATGTGAAATACAAGAAAGGTCAAAACAATAAAACTTTTTAATCTCTAATATGATAATGAACTGTTTCAGCATTTGGCAACCATAGATAACGCCATGTATATTTGCTATTTTCTGAACTCTTTTCTCCTGTGCACTTTTACGGCCTGTGGTTAATGGAGGGTTTGACCGAGCAGACTCTAATTATATTCAAGTGGAGGGGGTCCCTCGTGCAGATTAAAGCACGTGACTACAGACGCGTGAGCCGTGAGAAAAGAAGACCAGACCCCTAGAATACAATTTTATATTTTTGGGAAACTACACAGAGTAGCTTCGTTATTAAAATTACTTATAGAGCTGACATGAATTGCAGAGATAATGAAAGCAAATTTGCCAGCAAAGACTTTAAATTAATTTAATTCATTCATTTAATATTTCAATTCAGATGCAGCCTACAGAAAGTCGAGAGTAAAACTTTTTCTTAAACTTTGAGCTATAAAATCCTGGAACCAGATTTGGTACATCCTGGATACTCAAAGGCCACAATTGTTCCATACTGTCTTTCATAGCCATCTTACAAAACAAGGGCTATTATTTGTCTTTTCCTGTATGGCAAATCATTCATCTGCAGGATCACTGTGATCCTTTCAAACCGTTCTCCATAGCAACCTCGTGCGTCCCAGGAAAAATTCACCTCGCTTCACACAAGGCCATATTCTTTGCGAAGGAAAAAGGAAGCATCTGGGCGCTATTTGAACCACTTTCTTTCGCTGGCCAACTAAACGAAGAGTTTGACTGTGCTGCTACTGTTACGCAGCTCTCTGGGCATAAATGACCGCTCTTTTTATAGACTTCCAAATGAGAGCAACTGTACAGTGAAGCATCCTCATTAACCGCGGATCTCTGGGGCAGAACCGGTCACTGAATTGCATTCGGATGTACAGCACTCTTTAGATTAAAATAAAAAACCTGCTTGATTATAACTTCGGAAGATTTTCATATTAATTGTCACCCTTAGGGTAGGCACAAAAATATCTTGAATTTGTATTTAATCGTGGACGCAAACCCAATGCGTCTGACTTTATATAAAAATACAATTGTATAGAAATAAAATATTCAACATTGTATATATGAAAATGATAATATTAACGCTTAAAAACACTGTGGAGTTTTTATGTAATGTTCAGCAATTCTTATCATATATAAATCTTAGTTTAAAAGCTTTAATCTAATATGAAACCACACAACGGAATGCGTTAAAGGAAAATAGATACATTACATTATTTATGTTACATTGCAGATGTCAGCCACTTAAAAACGTGTTAAATTAACCGACACTTTTTTCTAATATAGTAGTCTATGAATTGCACATTATCATCAGCTGTTCTTCAAAATATCTAGCAATTTTTCTCCTGCGAGTGTTATTGCATATGTGATAAATAAATAAATGGCGGCTTTACATAACCACGCCTTTGACAGAGTGGTGACGAGTACTTGTGACCCCAAGAACATCATTTAGGTTACACTTCCATGAACGCGCGAAGCTCGTGCAGATGGACAGAGAGGAAAAGCAGTGTGCAAACTTACCACAGAGAAGCCGTTTGGTTTGACGCCTGAATTCTCCGGCACTTTCCTCGCAAAAGCCTGTGGAAACACCCCATAAGAGCAAGACAAACAGACAAACACGAACGTGAACTAAAAAATACAGTGAGGTAAATAATTTAAATAGAAGTGATACCAAAAAAAAATCTTCTAAAAAAGCTGTGGTTTTAGATGGAGTCGAACGTGTGCCTGATTGCGGAGTTTTAGACGACTGGAACAGGAGAGATGTAAGATTTGTTTAAAGCCCCACATTTCCATTTAAGAACGTGATTGTGTTTGCAAAGATCCCTTTCAATCTTCGCATCTCCCCCTCTCTACCCCTCAGCGTCTCCGAGGCTGCTTTGCAATTCATAGAATTGGTAATTTGCTATTGGGACAAAACGTGAAGGGAAAAATAATCAGATCAGCCGGGAAAGGAATACGGAGGAGGCCAGAAGGGAGAAACACTGGATTTCTCTCGAAGTTACTGTTTAGAAAAATGCTTCGAGTGAATATATTGTCAACACACAGCAGCTCTGTGTGGACTCTGTAAAAAATATCTGTTGGCTTAAATTTGAGTTTTTAAGGCAACAAATGAAATGTAGCCTACTGATTTGCAAATGAACATGTGAGTGGATTTTAGTTTTAAAATTTGTACAAGTATTTATATTTACTCTTCGTTAACTTTACATTTAAATGTTTTAAATCCGTAGGTCCATACTGTATAAGTTTAAATTAAATTAGATGTGCAGCCTGTTTATTTGTGGGGTCCGCGGGAAATTGTTTATGCATAAGCATAATGATAAAGATTGTCTGATATGTTACAGGGTGGGCGGTCTGTATTTCTGTATGATGTTTTATTAATTCGATGCATGCTTTCGTGATGTGCGTTCGTGTGCTACTTCAAAAACAAGATATTCATAAATAATTGTGCATATGGAAGATATTGTTAGACCTATATAAACATCTTTTAATGTACATACTGATGTTCACCTTTCTCGTGGGTGGCTTCTGAGATACTTCAGAATACTAATCTACTCGCAAAGAGGAGTACAGTTCCTAAAAGAGGCAATTGCAAAGACGGGTCATTCTTCCACCCCACCAAAAAGAGTACCACACTCCCCCACGTGGTTATTTGCAAAACAACCCTCAAAGCCCAGTAATTTCCTACGGTTTTGCTGCTCACGCTCTCTTGACTAGTGGGGAGAGGAGAAGAAAGGGGGAAAAGAGAAAGCGTCTAGTGAAAGCGGCCAATTGCGAGTAACTGGGATCACGGCGCCCGGCAGCCAACCAAGCGGCCCGCGAGAGGTAATAAGGAAACCTGGTGGGCTGTAGTCGGCGAGGAACCAATGCACGCGTAAGGGAGGCGTGTCTTAGCTCTTCCCTAAGACCTCCCAGAGCAGGTTGTTGCGTTTTGGGCTCTAAAGCTCAAAGATCTCCGAAGTGCTTGTCAGTTTTCTAAGTCGGAGCCATGGCGACAACAGCTCAGTATATTCCGCGGAATAACTCATTGCCTTCGAACCCACTAATGCATCCGGATTCAGACAGGATGCACCAGGGGACGACCTACAGAGAGGTGCAGAAAATGATGCACCACGAGTACTTACAAGGGCTAGCGACCAACACGGGACATCCGATGAGCCTAACGCACCATCAGTGGCTGCCAACCTCCAACACCGACTGGACCAGCGGCACCCACATCGGACAAGCGGAGCACAACAAAGCCAGCGTGCAGAGCAGGGAAGACCTAGGGAACGGCTATCACAGATCGCATCTGGTCCACCAGCCGACGCAAAACAGCCACCACGGCTCATGGGCACCGACCACAACGCACCACTTATCCCCGCTCTCTCCCGCCTCCAATGGTCACCAGTCTCTGGTCTACTCGCAGACGGGCTACACCATGCTCAGCCCCCAGCCGTCGCTGCACCACGGCTTGCGGGACCCGCTCCACGACGACGCGGGCAGCCACGACAACCAGATGGAGTCGCCCCAGCAGCCGTTCAGCCACCATCAGGACCACTCGGACGAAGACGCCCCCAGCTCCGACGACCTGGAGCAGTTCGCCAAACAGTTCAAGCAGAGGCGCATCAAACTTGGGTTTACGCAGGCGGACGTGGGCTTAGCTCTGGGCACGCTCTACGGAAACGTCTTTTCCCAGACCACCATCTGTAGATTCGAGGCTCTCCAACTGAGTTTCAAGAACATGTGCAAACTTAAGCCTCTGCTAAACAAATGGCTCGAGGAGACAGATTCAAACACTGGCAGCCCCACGAATTTAGACAAGATTGCAGCACAGGGCCGGAAACGAAAGAAGAGGACCTCCATCGAAGTCGGAGTGAAAGGGGCACTGGAGAACCATTTCTTAAAGTGTCCCAAGCCCTCAGCCCACGAAATCACCACTTTAGCGGGCACTCTGCAGTTGGAAAAAGAGGTTGTGCGCGTGTGGTTTTGCAACAGAAGACAGAAAGAGAAAAGAATGACACCGGTGGGGGTCCCTCATCCAACCATGGAGGACGTTTACTCACAAGCGGAGACACCCCCTCTCCATCACACGCTACAGAGTCCTGTCCAGTGACTGCTATCATAAACAGTGTCCTTGTTTGAAAATAAACTAAACTACAATGGATTTTGTTTATCCCCTTTGTTTATCCCAAGTCACCAGAGACAGAAAGTTTGGGAAGAGTTCGCTGACAGTGACCGGACAGGTTACGGGACACCAATAATTTCTTAATAACGCGAAAAATTATTCATTTCCCGCGTCAGCATTCGCGTGTACCTATTTATTAAATCAGTACCAGTGTTTACGAAAGTCGTATCGTTTGTGCCACTTTGGAAAAATTCGATTCTTTCACCGTCGATCAAAGGGAGCTACGAGCCACACAAAAAAGGGCAAAGTCCCCTTGGACAAAGGAGAGTGGACAGTGATTTTAATTAAAGCAATTAACCAGATTAATTATCAGAATTATCATTTATCTGATATTATTTGTGTTGTTTACTTTATTTGGAATGTTTAACATTAAGATCTTTTTTTTTCTGTCTAGCGAGTATTTTTCTTTATTTTTATCTAAGACAGATGAAATTCGTGATGTACAAAACAGGCACTTGGGCAAATCCTCCAATACAAGCAAGTGCACCAGAAGCTGTTTACAATGTTCATTCATTAGCACCTGATATCGTCTAAAGATGCAGAGACGTTAAAATGGCAACATGAAAACACTGTCTGAAACAATATTTAGCAATTTTGAGTTACACTGGTTTTATTTTTTTCCTCTTTGCATGAGGCACTTATAATAATTTAAATTCAATTTCTTGCTTTCTTTCTTTTTTTAACAATGTATTTGTTCAAGGTATACGACATTAATGCTTTAATTGTTTACATTTTTTTCCAGTTTCTTGTTTTTTTTGAACCGGCACTATTTCAGCATGTCTGCTCCAGCTAAACATAGCCTAATGAGTGTGATGAGTCAAAATGAAAAAGAAAGAAATATCTCAGGTAATTTCAGTGCCCAAAAAATCGTGCTGTACTTTTAATTCTTCTTGACTATTGGCCAACTCTTGACACTCTCTATGTCATCTGTGCCCGTTTAGTTGATGTTATTTGCATTTTGCATCCTACTCTTCAGCCTGGACACGGAGAAAAGTAGTTGTAGTAAATAAGGGATGTTTTCGGGACTTCTTTTCAAGATTTTGGGGGAAAAAATAAGAGGCTGGTAACGTTTCGTGTCGTTTCTCATGGTCTGGCATTTTTTCATTGGACAGCAGGTGTTTATTTCTGCTATGTTATTTGAAACAGTGTGAATATTACAACCTTTTTCCAAAAAAAGTCATAAAAATAAAAATAAATTACAAGAGAAAAGATTTTAAATAAATAGTTGTCAGGATTATTTCCAATATGTAAATATGTCGAATATGTAAACATATGTATTTGTTCTGGGTTTGTTTTGTTTTGTTTTGTTTTCCGGGCAGTTTTGTACACTTACTAATTCCAAGAAGATATTTTAATATTTCATTTATGACCATTTATATATCTATATATTTATTTCCTACGTGTGTTTGGAGCTTTCTTTTTTTTGTTCAGCTCTGTTGATTATGTTGCAGTGGATTACAAATGTTTTGTTTACTACATTGGTTGTATGTTGATTGCGAAATGTAGACTGCAAAGTCACGTTTATATTTATGTTATAGTAATATTTTATTACTTACATAAAACATATATACAAGAACACGACTTCTGTCTTTTTTGAAGCACATTTTCACGCCTATCATGATGTGTGTGAACGAAATAATGTTTTATGAAATGACTATCAAGATTCTGTCTTTTTTGCCATTACAACCTCAAAACACTTTTTGTTCATGAACGATTAAACAAATAAAAATAACCGACACAAGGAACATCTGGAAATCTATCTAAAATAAATTAAATAAAAAATTTTTAAACACTTTACCAACGATTGAAAATTCGCTTTCGTCCTATTAACCTCATTAAAAGTTCGATTATTAAGACAGCATCACAATATAATTGCACTATTAAGTGTACAATAATACTTGTATTTACTGAAATACGTCAAACGTTTAAATAGTATCAGCACCATTATTGTAATAAATTCTAGTTTCGTATTACAAAAGCTTTAGTGCTTTAGTCTATCTATTTTTAAAGTGTACAATTTTTGTGATTGTTCTATAAAACAACTAGACTGTGAAAATGATTTTCTTCAAAACACCAATATAGCCTACTATACTATGGAAATATATCTCAAAATAATTTTTCAAAAGCAGTTTTAACTATTTACTACGTAACAAATGTTAAATACACACTACATAACTAAACTTGTTTGAATTCACAAGAGAGTAGAATTGTGAGTTTGCTGTGATAGCTTGCCTTAATCCGTGAAAACAAAATTGAAGTTTTTATAATGGTTATGCGTCATATAAGCATGTTCCGATCGTCGTTTATTATGCAGATTTCTCTCATAGACAACAACAAACAGTTCATGATTGTAGCTGCTGGCTCTCATTAATCGTTAGTGTTTTGTGTGATATGTATTTCTCGTCTTAAGCATGTTTTAATAACGACTTGAGACAGATCAAAGAATCAGTACCGCTGATTGATGAAATGCTCAAAAATTAAAGCATTATAAAATCTTTGATAAAGGGATGTTATATCTTAGTAAAAATATTGTAATGAAAAGTAATGTAGAGAAAGTTTTTCTGCTAAATTACTTTATAATTTTTTTTTGCTATATATGTGTGATATTATTTATAAAATTTCGTGGGGTATGACAATATTTCCCCCTTTTGTAAAGTCTTAAATCTTATATTTCTGTTCGTTTTCTACGTCTCCTCCGTTCGCATTGGATTTATAGAGCTTCATTGTGCAGACAGAGGAGAGCGCAGTTATATACAAAAAGTTTAATATTAAATACAAGCGAGTTTAACTGTGAAGTACAAATAATTCATAGAAATAACACAATTCTTTAAATAATTTTAGCATGATTGCGAAATTAAAAAGTTCAGCATCCGCCTGTTAAAAACTGGAAACCGATTTAGTGTATAAAATAACAATAGCCCTGTTATAAGTCACTAAGATCAAAATTCTTATGCCCTGTTTTTAATATTGTTATTATTATTTCGTTTTTTTTTTCAATATCTCTGTTTATGTTATGTTGTTTGTTATATGAGCTGTGAGAGTCCAATAAATCAGGCATCGCATATGGCACGATTAAACAGTGATTCCTAAGCGCCCCCTAACGACATGAAGTGTTAATGCACAGTGCACTGGGTTCGTGGTTCAGTTTTGCATCATCTTTTTCTAAAATTATTCAAATAACCCATTAGTTCTAAAACAACGTGCCTTTTCCCATATCTAAATCTGATTTTTATTTCATATCTATTTTTATTTCATATTTAGTTTGGCACACCGTTTCCTCTATAAATCAGTTTGCAGAAAATAAGAGAGACCAATTCTCAAAGCCGCAACCTGGGAAACATCCATACACTACGGTCAATTTTAGCATACTCAATTCATCTGTACCACATGTCTTTGGACTTGTGGGGGAAACCGGAGATCCCGGAGGAAACCCACGCGAACACGGGGAGAACATGCAAACTCCACACAGAAATGCCAACTGACCCAGCGAACTTCTTGTTGCGAGGCGAACGTGCTACCCACTGCGCCACCGCGTCGCCTATCCAGTGCTCGTTAAAAAAACATTAAAAATATATATTTTTTTTCAACTTATGTTTATTTACCAGTTGTAAAAAGAAGAAAAAAAGACACAAAGATCAGAAAATAGATAAGCAGTCTTAAAGTGCACATACCTGCCAGATCTTAGACCACCTGTATATGGGGCAAAGGTGGCACAGGTGTGTCTGTAGGGGAAGAAGAGCTCGTGGGAGTCTGACTTTTTTCCCCTGTGGAACTGAAAATTGATATTGCTTGAGTTAGAATTAAAGAAGGAACGGACTCATTGCAGACCAGTGTACAATAATAATTAATAATAATAGTATTAATAATAATAATAATAATTATTATGCCTCACAGCAAGAACGTCGCTGGGTCGCAGGTTCGAACCTCGGCTAGGCTGGGTCAGTTGGCGTTTCTGTGTGGAGTTTGCATGTTCTCCCTGGGTTCGCGTGGGTTTCCTCCGGGTGCTCCGGTTTCCCCCACAGTCCAAAGACATGCAGTACAGGTGAATTGGGTAAGCTAAATTGTCCATAGTGTATGAGTGTGAATGTGTGTGTGGAAGTTCCCAGAGATGGGTTGCGGCTGGAAGGGCATCCGCTGCGTAAAATCGTGCTGGATAAGTTGGCGGTTCATTCCGCTGTGGCGACCCCGCAAGGGACAAAGCCGACAGGAAAATGAATGAATGATAATTATTATTATTATTACACACATGGTATATATATATATATATATATATATATATATATATATATATATATATATATATATATATATATATATATATATATATATATATATATATATATATAGTTATGACGTATGTATACTACACTAGTTGTGCAATGTTCCAAATGTGAGATCATAACTAATCTGCTACTAAAAATGACTAACCCTTGTGGTTATAAATAGTGAAGCATGAATGAATGTGTGCGGAAAGAGTCTCAGGGCCCAGAGTTTGTCCAGATGTCACTGTGAACGACAGCTCTGTAGGAAAGCAGAGAGCATGTCCACAGCAGGCTGCATTCGCAAAGAGTCAACCTTTTGTTCCAATAGGATGTGTGTCCAGATTGACAGTGACTTATGCTCAGAATCATTAAACACTGCACCATAGATTTCCAGTGACCACCAGTTAAACTCTCCGGACACAAGATGTGCTTTAATACATCACGACTGGAGACTGGGAGTCATGTTTTGCTGGTTTGTGTAGTGTTTTAGCATTTAACTATGATGGTTGTGCATAAAAACCCTCATAAACTGATACAATCACAATAATTCTGGGTTATTTTAATCCAAATTTGGGTTGAAATATTCCAGCACTTTTAAGAGTGTACCATTAATCAATGTTATTTACATTTACTGACTACTAAAGTCTTCTCAAATGTCTTGCATACAGACTTTAGAGTATAAAGACACTAAATGCTTAAAGGTTGAATTAGAAACAGACCCATTAAAGACAATCTATAGGAGAACAGTGGTTAAATGTGCAAGTCTGATGAGTACAGCTTTGTTATGTATGCATAATTAGGCTAAACAATAGGCTGATGCACTCTGGGATGGATATCTCCAGATTTAACTTCATTCTCTCTTCAGTTCAGTTCCAGGCTCTTGCCCACATCTGGTGAACCACAAACCCAGGTTGAGCATGGGCATTTGAGCCACGGCGCCACCTCCTTCATCAGCAGAGTATCATCAAACACAGGAGATGTGGATTAGCAATGATTAGCAGGGATTATAGCTGGTTAATGGTGGGAAAATACATTAGGAGCCACAGGCTCAGGGAGGGATTTCGCTCACGCTAGCGGATTTGCATTGATCCAGAGCAAATGAATGAGGATTAGCCACATCTATCTACAGATAAATAACATTAAGCGCATTATTTGGGCACGAGCTGTTATTAATGACATTACATAGACCACAACAATGCCAGTAATTATAACAAATGGGCCGAATAATGCATTTAATGGTATTTTTAAATCTGTGTCTTGTTCTGAGAGGGTGTGAAGATTTTCAGGAGCTGAGATTCAGAGGAAATACACCATTGGAATGTGCTGTGAGCTTTAAAACTTGTTCTTAAAGGGATAGCACACAATTTAGTGGTCATTTATTTGTCCTCATAGTGTTTTAAATTTGCATGGCTTAATGATGAAAACATCATGGCATGGCGCCTCACTGACTTTCAGTGTATGGACAAAAAACACAATTTTGACCTGCAAAATCTGCATGATTATTGTCTTTTAAAGAAAAGGAAGAGCTAGTGGGATACAAAACTGTTTGTTTGCTAACATTATTCAAATTATAATTCATAAAAGAAAGTATATCATACATTTGTGAAAAAACACGAGATGGAGTAAATGACGAAATGGTAATTTTTCTGTGGAATTTGATATAATTGTACAAAAAATGTGATTAATTATAACAAACTGTATTTCTTGCTGGTGCTCTTTTAAGACTCCTATATGTAAACATCCATTTAAACTGAAATGTGTGACAATGCTTCAATATTTACACAGAAGTGTGTTTTTATCTTCAAATAGCAGTTTTAACTTTACATTCTAAATTTCCAATTTCCCCAAAAATTCCATAGTCAAAACTGCAACGATCTCTCTGAAATGATTGTGTAAAATGTGTAAATAAATAAAAGACAAAAGTACATACACTTTAAGCATACATAATGTTCTTAAAATACTTTAGTATGGGCTCCAACTTTTATTTTTAACTAGTTGCTTATAAGCTGCATATTGACTGATTATTAGAACAGAACTATTAAACATCATGAAATTAGGATTCTAATGTGAGGAAAATCATAGTTATAATAGTTACTAAAATTACTAAAGTATTTTTATACTTTATAAAGTATACTTTATATATACAGAATTATTAGCCCCCCTTTGATTTTTTTTCTTTTTTAAATATTACCTAAATTATGTTTAACAGAGCAAGGAAATTTTCACAGTATGTCTGATAGTATTTTTTCTTTTGGAGAAAGTCTTATTTGTTTAATTTCGGCTAGAATTAAAGCAGTTTTAAAAAATTTTAAAACCATTTTAAGGTCAAAATTATTAGCCCATTTACAGTTTTTCTCAGTCACTTTGGTGCATTTCTCGCAAAACTATTTACATTTGCACAACAGTTAATGCATTTCTCAAAACAATTAGTACAAACTGCAAAACCTAGTTGATAACCTGCAAAAGCGCGTCACTTGCTCAAAATGGAGAGCTCATTTCTCAAAAGCAAGTATTCATGTCAATCAACGTGTCAGTGTCATCAAGATGAAAAGTCCTGACACCATTGTTTATGAACAAGATAGTCAAATGGCTTTGTCATGTTTTCATTATGGCAGTTTACATTTTTTCCAATGCAAAGAAGTCAGATTTTGGTGACACTTTCTGAAAATGCTCAAGACAGCACTATATAGTATTTGCACAGTCATTTGGAAACTACAGTAAAGTTAGACATCACTGCATTTAGTGAGATATCTGAGTACAAGACACTGAATATGTGTTTCACATTTTTACTGCATTTGCTCTTTACAATTCTAATTTATTTACAGCATTGTGCAAAAGAAAAAATACACCCTTATTTACAACAAACATAAACGTCCTTTGAGTAGAGCTGTGCACAACTGTATACAATATTGCAGTACATATTGGAACTGAACCTAGAACATACACAGGTCTGCAAATCATTCATCAAATATTTCAATTTAGAAGACATTTTCTGGAAAAAAAAATATTTGAAATGTTATATAAAATTAGCTTGACAGATTTTGACAACAAGTTTAACATTTTTGTATGTGATGACTCAAGTAATGAAATGAGGACTATTAGTTTAATATGGAATGACTATTCAGCAGACACAAGTTTAGTTAATTTTGACTGACATGACATAAGCAAATGATAATGTTACAAACAGCAGAGAGTTGTATGAAAGCAATTGATGCATGTCCAAAAGCATTTGCAATATGTTGAAAGGAATGAGAAACTGCTACTATGATGTGCACAAATGACTAATTGTTTTGAGAAATGCATTAACTGTTGTGCAAATGTAAATAGTGTTGTGAGAAATGCACCAAAGAGACTGAGAAAAACTGTAAGCTATATTTTTTTTCGATAGTCTACAGAACAAACCATCATTATACAATAACTTGCCTAATTACCCTAACCTGTCTAGTTAACTTAATTAACCTAGTTAAGCCTTTAAATGTCACTTTAAGCTGAATAGAAGTGTCTTGAAAAATATCTAGTAAAATATTATTTACTGTCATCATGGCAAAGTCAAAATAAATCAGTTAGTAGAAATGAGTTATTAAAACTATTATGTTTAGAAATGTGTTGAAAATTTTTTCTCTCCGTTAAACAGAAATTGGGGAAAAAATAAACAGGGGGGCTAATAATTCAGGGGGGGCTAATAATTCTGACTTCAACTGTATATAATTTTTATATATTTTATACAGTCATTTAATGAAACTGTTCCATTTGAATTACATCATTTATTGCTTTGCTTGTAATATTACAGCATTTTGCTTTGAGTATTTATAATTGTTATTCAGTTTGACTTCTATTTTAGTTTTATTTGTATATTTCTTGAAATCAAGTAAGCTTAATATACTTTTCTATTATTTCCACATATACACTGAAAAAAAAATTCAAGCAGTACTTCATCCATATAAAAATGTATCTTTCATTTCAATCATTCATTCATTCATTCATTTTCTTTTCGGCTTAGTCCATTTTGTAATCCGGGGTCGCCACAGCGGAATGAACCGTCAACTTATCCAGCACGTTTTTACGTAGCGGATGCCCTTCCAGCCACAACCCATCTCTGGGAAACATCCATACACATTCTTTCACACTTATACACTACGGACAATTTAGTTTACCCAATTCACCTGTACAGCATGTTTTTGGACTGTGGGGGAAACCGGAGCACCCGGAGGAAACCCACGCGAATGCAGGGAGAACATGCAAACTCCACACAGAACCGCCAACTGACCCAGCCGAGGCTCGAACCAGTGACCTTCTTGCTGTGAGGCGACAGCACTACCTACTGCACCACTGCGTCGCCATCTTTTATTTCAGGTTAATATTATTAGTTTTATTTTTCAAGTAATATATTTTAAGTTTATTCATTTATTTTATTTTCGGCTTATTCCCTTCATTAATCAGGGATCTCCACAGCTGAATGAACCACCAACTTATCCAGCATATGTTTTGTGCAACGAATGCCCTTCCAGCTGCAACCTATCACTGGGAAACACCCAAACACATACACTATGGACATTTAGCTTACCCAATTCACCTATACCGCATGTCTTTGGACTGTGGGGGAAACCGGAGCGCGAACGCAGGAAGAACATGCAAACTCCACACAGAAATGCCAACTAATCCAGCCGGGGCTCGAATCAGTGACCTTCTTGCTGTGAGGCGATCGTGCTACCCACTGCACCACCATGACGCCTATTTTAAGTTCAAACATAGTTAAATATAAATGGTTTTGATTAAGAGCTCAACTAAGAAATATTTGTTTTGACCAATGTAAAATTTTAAGGTTATTCACAAAGGCCAGTGCATCCGTATTAAATTTAATTTAATTCAATAGACAATTGTCTTTAGACATAGGCTCACACACAAACAACAAAACATAAATACAATTACACACTTACTAAAAAAAATCCTATTTAAAAAACCAATGGCAGTGGGAATAAATGTCTTCTTGTACAGCCTTTTTTGCTAAAGGGACTTTATACCGTCTACCAGATGGAAGTAACTTAAAGGAACCACGTAAAGGATGGGAAAAGTCTTCCACAATAGTGGAGGATTTTCTTTTTTGTTGCTGCTATAAATAAAATAGTGAGGGGTGTTTGTCTCTCAACAATTATTTTACTCGCTATGTTTACCATTCTTAAAAGTTTATCTTAGCTTTTAACAGAGAGGGAGTTAAACCAGGCTAAACAGAAGCTCAATATGCTTTGTGCTTTCATGGGCTTAAAAAATAAGGTTTAAGGCAAATGAATAATTTTTCATTGGCTCAGGTGATCAAATTTAGATGTGAAACCACTACCCTTTTTTTTAATTGGATAAATGAACATTTTGTGGGAATTGTTGTTTTGATTAAAGCGTTATCTTCTTGTTTAGAACAAAAAGAGAATTTAAATGAATTGACTTTCTTCAACAAGACAAATATGCTTTGTATGCTACCAGGTTATAATGTATAAAATTGTTCTCATGGAGATAGAAAATATTGTTTAAGGCAAATTATTTATTTTTCATTGGGTTAAGTGATAAAATTTAGATGTGAACCATTATCATAATTTTTTTTAATTGGATAAATGAAAGCTTGTTTCCAGTGTATTTTCAACAAAATGATTTTAGTTTTGTTGCTTTATTCATTCATTCATTTTCTTTTCGGCTTAGTCCCTTTATTAATCTGGGGTCGCCACAGCGGAATGAACCAGCAACTTATCCAGCACATATTTTTACGCAGCGGATGCCCTTCCAGCTGCAACCCATCTCTGGAAAACATCCATATACACTCATTCACACTCATACACTACGGACAAATTAGCTTACCCAATTCACCTGTACCGCATGTCTTTGGACTGTGGGGGAAACCGGAGCACCCGGAGGAAACCCATGCGAACACAGGGAGAACATGCAAACTCCACACAGAAACGCCAACTGACCCAGCCGAGGCTTAAACCAGCGACCTTCTTGCTGTGAGGCGACAGCACTACCTACTGCGCCACTGAGTGGCCTTTTGTTGCTTTAGTGTAAGTTAAATATAAAATACCATGTTTTTTATTGGAGGCTGGGAAATAGTACACTTAATGTCATTTCTAGTTACTGAACAGGCCAAGTTGTTGAACACAAAACAGAAGTGTAAAAGTGGGCAGCACTGTTCATCTCTGATCAGCAGATAGTTGCACAACTTCAGAACGAACCATTTTTGCATCTCAGTGTCAACAAATCCTCCTATTTTTGCTGAGTAGGAAGTTTTGGGTTCTGAACGTTACAGTATATTTTGATTACAATGAACTCTTTTATCTGAGGAGACCAAGGAAAATTTGATTCTTCATGATGTGACCCTCTTTAAGCAGAATTTCTCCAGCAATGGCCACACATCATGGTGCGTGATGCAGAGCTCTCACTGGCACACAAGGCTGCGTTTGTCCCCTTCAAAGACAGAAAGCCAGAGACACGAAGGAAGTTGAGCATTCGCTCTTGCATCTCCAAAAGTTACCCAGCAAGTGATCTGATAATCCTGCGCATTGTTCTGTCGAACCCTTGCCTCACCGCTCGCTATCATTTATGTAATAAACACCTGACCCCGACAGCGAAGGGCAGAGTGCTTGAGAATCAGAGGAGGAAGGAGGCGAAAATGTATTTTTTCATCAAAAATTCTCTCTCTTCCGTACCTCAAGGTTTCACCTCGGAGCTGCATGAAAGATGGGCAACAATGTGACCACACAGCGATCAGCTATTTACCATATGAAAAGATTCGGCTGAGCGCAGGAGGAGTCAGATGCTGAGTTATTTATGATGCTGAGGCCTTGTACCTATATGGACCCTCCTTCAATTTGATTCTCAAATCCAGACCCCATATATATATATATATATATATATAGAAGATACAAGTGGAGTCATGGAGGGTCCGACAACCTTTCCGCTGCTTCTCTCCTTTGCTTTGAGTGCATGTAAGGCGTCTTCAGAACTGGTTCTATTTTGGGTTAAAGAAAACTTGTGTATAAGGTTGTGAGGAGTTTGACTTTTGTCCCTTGTATAAAAAAACGTGTTTGCGGTATTGCAGTTGCAAGTCCACAGAGCACTCGTAGCAGTAGGTTTAAAAACACAAGATTGAATTTTTGGTGAACTATTGAACATAAATGTTTACTATTCAATCTGCTAAGTATGACACAGGTTTTTGAAATGAGATTTTTCTAGGTAAATAGGGTAGGTATTTTTGTGTAATTCATGCAGATTTCATAGAGTTTAAAGGCTTGTGAAGATTTGGTTATAGATAGATAGATAGATAGATAGATGGATGGATGGATGGATGGATGGATGGATGGATGGATGGATGGATGGATGGATGGATGGATGGATGGATGGATGGATGGATGGATGGATGGATGGATGGATGGATGGATGGATAGATAGATAGATAGATAGATAGATAGATAGATAGATAGATAGATAGATAGATAGATAGATAGATAGATAGATAGATAGATAGATAGATAGATAGATGCCTAGTTAACTTAATTAGCCTAGTTAAGCCTTTAAATGTCACTTTAAGCTGTATAGAAGTGTCTTGAAAAATATCTAGTAAAATATTATTTACTGTCATCATAGCAAAGATAAAATAAATCATTTATTAGAAATGAGTTCTTAAAACTATTATGTTTAGAAATGTTTTTTTAAAAATCTCCTCTCCGTTAAACAAATTGGGGGAAAAAATAAACAGGCTGGCTAATAATTCAGGGGGGCTTATAATTCTTACTTTAACTGTAGATGTAGAACGCACGTTTAAGTATATGGGAAGTATAAAATGTTTGGAATAACTTTTCAAATTTTATTATTTGATTTTCCTTTGGCTCAGTCTCTATTTCAGAGGTTGCCACAGCGAAATGAACTGCCAACTATTCCAGCATACGTATTATGCAACAGATGCCCTTCCAGCCACAACCCAGTATTGGAAACACCCATATGCACTCTTTCACTACGGCCAATTTAGTTTCTCCAATGAAATTGTGGGGGAAACCGGAGCACCCGGGGGGACTTGAACCAGCGACCTTCTTGCTGTGAGGCGACAGTGCTAACCACTGAGCCACCGTGCAGCCCACTTTTCAAATTATAATAATAAAATGTCAAAAAATAGGATATAAATAATACTTTGTCATTTAGCATAACAGAAGTACTTATGTCAAAATGAATCAACATACTTATTCTGATTTGTACTTAATTCTATTTTCAGTTTTTATTAAGATTATGCGATCATACAAAGTTGTATTATACCTTGAAAGATTGAAAATGTCTTGCTGTCAAAAAGTTCAAACTTAGTGGTCGGATAGTGGCAGTGTTAACTTTGGGACTTCAATCAATGTGTCAATTTTTAATCTTACATATGTCATCAAATAATTTTAGTTAAATATTCTTGATATATATCTTGATATATATATATAGTAATTAAATCTTCCAGGTAAGATATCAAAAATCCTAGAAGCAAATCAATTGAAAATGAGTACATTAAAAAATATTTAAAAGAATGGTTTGAGAGGCAGTGTATTTTAACACAAATGTATGTTGTATCAGATTTGTACTTGTTTTACATAATAAGAAACAGTAGATCAATATTAGAGAACTATAGTTAATAACACAACAATAGTAAATAATAGAGAAACAAGTAGGGGGAAAATCTGCCAATCCAATAAAACTGAATACTTATATTGAAATTTCATTTTAATATATAATTAATCACTGCTTGCTTTTTATTTTAAGTGTAAATTAATTAATGTATTTATTATTATTATTTATTTTTACAGCATACTGTACAATGGCACTGGTACTACCAGTCAAAATCTGAAAACATTAAAGGGTCCTGTTATACAAAATTCACCTTTACACAGTGTTCAAACACAGATGATTCAATATGCACAAACAACCATCCTATAATGTTAAAAATAGATAAATGCATAAATAAATGCATAAATCAGAATCTGAAAATCTGTTTCAGTTTTCCCTCTACTGGGACCTCACAAGTCCCGCCCATGACCGCTGATCAGCTGCACTATTAGCATCGATCAAAAAGAGCCACTGCATTCAAGAAGTGAATAAAGATACTGATGTTATTCATTACAGTGAGTGGCTTTCTGTTTTGTACATTGTTTCCTGATTACCTTTTAGCAGGAAAATTTAAACGATGAAACGTAAGTATTTGCAAAGAAATAAGTGTAATTTAAATAACATTAAGTAATCATGTAATCAATAAATTAACCCTAGACTGATTTGGATCATTGTATTTAATTCTTGTAATCTGATAATGTAATCCAGATAACATGCACTCTAAAAAATGTTGAGTTATTTAATGAACCCAATGGTTGACTTTAAAATATTTGCTGCTTTATTGGGTTATTTATTTAATAACTCAACCAGGTAGGCTAAAAATGTGAATTTCAACAGTTAACTGATTCAACTGACACAGAACAGCTGTAAGTTAATATGTGTGTGTAATGTTGTTTTGTGTTATAAACTTTATTTAAGCTGCAATGCAATAATATTGCTGTTATTTTTATCATGTTTACCTCTCTCCATGTTGAGTGAATTTTATATCCGTTTCACCGGCACTCTTAATTAATGATGATACAAAAGCTTTGTGGGCGTAGCATGATTGCCTCACAGCAAGAAGGTCGCTGGTTTGAGTCCCGGCTGAGTCAGTTGGCATTTCTGTGTGGAGTGTGCATATTCTCCTCAGGTTTCCCCCACAGTCTAAAGACATGCGCTATAGACGAATTGAATAAACTAAATTAGCCGTAGTGTATGAGTGTGTGTGAAAGAGTATGTATGGGTGTTTCCCAGTGTTGGGTTGCAGCTGGAGGGGCATCCGCTGCGTAAAACGTACGCTGGATACGTTGGCGGTTCATCCTGATTAATAACGGGACTAAGCCGAAAAGAAAATGAATGAATGAACAAACGCTTCATTGTCAATCTATATTAACCAGATAGAAACAGTTTATCTACCTTCCCGTGTTCATCTCTACAGACTTGTTTTTGGGAAATGATCAACAAATTTGAGATATTCAGCCGTCATTCTCACCTTTAGGACTCAGCAGAGACTCCTCCTGGTGTCGCGTTTAGTCTTGGTGAAGGTATGTAAAAAAAACACATTTCCTTTCACTAAGAAACTATACTGTAGCATTTAAATACTAATATAGACACATAAATATTCTACATTTTATTTAAGAAGTTGCTGGTTTCCCCTAACAATGGAGAATCAGAGAATTAATATAGTGATTATTATTCGCCACTAGAGGGCGCTTACATTTCTTAACAATCTCAATGTTAAAAACGTTAAAGCATGCGGTATAATCCGTTACTATCCAGCACTAACAAAAGAATCAAGTGGCTTTTGTCAAGAGAAAGAGTTTGAATACACATTTACATTTAGCATGGGTGCTTCCCATTACTGGGTTGCTGCTGGATTTATAAACGTACAATGTTTTTTATGTGTTTTTTTATTATCAGAACTTGTCTGGTGCAAATGTGTTAAACTGTTGTAAGTGTCCAACAAAGTGTCACAAAGAGTGTGTTTGAAAGGTGAAAGAGTGTATTTTCTACAGGTGGTTTGTCAAGCCCACTCACCTGTGTGAGGCACACTCATAATTGCATAAGGTTTTGAGGTTGTCATGTGGTGTGGTGGTGGGAGAAGAGGGGTCCTGGTTTTGTTCACAGGGGTTCAGGTGATTGTGGAAGAGATGGATTTTTAGTTGTCGTTTGAATGATGGTAGCCCATCAGCAGTCTGTGTGGGAATGGGAAGATCATTCCACCACCGAGGAACTTGAAATGAAAAGGTTTTGGAAAGTGACTTATAGCCTATCTGTGATGGTACCACAAGACGGCGCTCACTTGAAGATTTTATTCTCTCAGTGTGAAGTATTTTCTAAGTGTAAAGCAGTTAATGTTCTCTTTTCAAAAAGTATGTGTTGTTTGCAACAAACATGCCAGCCTGTGGTAAAAATACTGTGGTATGTCTGTGTGTAAGATGAGAAACTGCACAGGAGCCTGCTATGAGATGACTGATTGTATAGAATCACCGAATATGTAAAGCACTGATTATATATCTTAAACATTCATATGAAGCTATATGTGTGAGAGGTATTCAGGAGAGTAACATATTATCAAGTTATCATGACAATGTATGTAAACACTTAGGTCTCTTGCATAAGTTGCATCTATGAAGTGACATCTCTGGTGACCTTAGCTAGTGGGCTGAGAGCCAAGAATAACAGGACCACCTAGAGTAAAAACTTCCTCAAGGATGGTCAGAAGTTAAAAAGAGACACCTAGGAGTGTGTCAAAAATCTGTATAAATATTGTAACACTGTAGGAATTGTCCAGGAGAGACTTCAGAATGTTCTGAGGTCTGCTCTGCACTTTCTCGGCTTTATTATGGAGAATAATGTCTATTTTTTCTGGTATCCAAAAACCTCCAGTCTGATAGTGCCTCATTGATGAAAAGGTCGGCAACGACAAATATGAGAAGGTCGGCAAATACAACACACTTACCGACTGGAGGCTCCTGGAGGGGATTTAGACCTTCAGGAGCAGGTGAAGGTAAGATATTGAGGTAAGATTTTACCTCAATATCAATATTAGATCCTTCCTGGGGTCATCTGCAAAAACACAACCTTCTGCAAATTAAAATATCAGATTTTATTCAGGGTTTTTTTTCACAAAATAAGACAAAGTAATTATTATCATTAGAAAATAAACATAAACACCTTTACACAAATTAGAATTAAAAAAGAAAATACACAATTTGACTGATACCTAAATTATGGACCAAATTTTTTTTTAATCTGCCCTAAAACCCAAAACATCCATTTTGACCTGTGAGAGACACTTTGGTAACAAGCTTCAAAACATTTGAATAATTTCTCTTTCATTCTATTAGAAATGACGCTTCGAAGAATGAAAAGATTCCATTGATGTTGAAGGTTTTCCATGGAAACCTTGATGCAAATAAAAAACTATTTCTATTTATGTTTTTGTTTATTTATTTATTTAATGTGTTTGTTAGCACCGCGCAATTTCTGTCTAAAGATTATAGGTGGGCATAGATTAATTTTTTTAATCTAGATTAATCTGGATTAATTTCAAAATTAATCTAGATTAATCTAGATTAAAATGGCTCATTTGAATTCTGCCGAAGGCATTCAGAATCTGTGTGCTATCCAAATAATAAGTCTTTGAGAACGGGTTTCTCAAGCCAGGTGACGCATTAGACCAGGGGCTCATCTCCTGTTTCCAAAATGCATCACAAACTGCTTGAGAAACTGTTCTACTATGATAATTGGTGATGAAAATAAATGATGTTCAAAAAGATGTACTTGTGTTTACTAACTGTTTATTCAGTTAAACATGAATGTTGAACTGTAGGCCTACATAAGCTCCAAACAGTGATTTCATACTTGCTTTTGATGTACGTACATACAAAAAATGCTGCTTCGCAAAGGCAAGTTCACGGAGCCCTGACGGTGTCAAACATTGAGTATGTTTACATGGGCAACAATACTTTAATACGATTTTAATATGATTAAAACAATACTCTGATTAAGAGTCTACCATGTAAACAGCGATTTTTGATTACTTAATGTGACTAAAGTCATAACTGAACTAAACAGAAATCGAATTGAGACGTGGACCATATTTTCCGACAAGATCCACACAGGCGGCTGTCAGTAAAGGACCGCACAGACACACAGACGCACACACACAAACACACACACACACATCGCGAAATGTGGAAGTTTTTTTTCTTCTCATTTGGCGTGCATTATTAAATTCCATAACACTCTCACCTGTCCTTACTCATTTATTTGCGTCTAATACCCCAGTTTGTCACGAAGGCATGAATTAAATGTTCGTGAGTTAAAGTGAAACTGCTCAACTGCAGTTAGAGTCGGGCATCTTGCTGATTTGATTCAGAAGGGCACTTCTTTCCCAGACGGCTCACCGGTCAGGTATACATCCGCGCTAAACTATCAAGGTGAAAGTCATCATAGCTTGCATAGAAAAGACCCAGCTCTCACCCAACTTTGAGAATAGATTAACGGCGATATTTTTTTTATCGCGCGATAAGAGTCTCGCGTTAACGCAGCACGTTAACGCCGATAACGGCCCAGCACTACTAAAGATACACCTAGTTTATTTCTCAGATTCAAATCAGTGCAATCAACATGTTTGTAGTTGACGACTAGTTTTGGTTGGGGGGAAAAACTGAATAACTTTTAAAAGTGGCAACATGGTAGCTCAGTGGTTTGCACTGTCGTCTCACAGCAAGAAGGTGGTTAGTTTGAGTCCCGGCTGGGTCAGTTGGCATTTCTGTGTTGAGTTTACATTTTCTCCCCGTGTTTGCGTGGGTTTACTCTGGGTGCTCTGGTTTCCCCCACAGTCCAAAGACATGCGCTATAGATTAATTGAATAAACTAAATTGGCCATAGTGTATGTGTGTGAATAAGTGTGTATAGATGTTTCCCAGTACTGGGTTGCAGCTGGAAGGGCATCCGCTGCATAAAACATATGCTGAAATAGTTGGTAGTTCATTCCACTTCGGTGACCCCTGATGAATAAAGGGACTACGCTGAAGGAAAATGAATGAATAATTAATTTTTAAGAGTAGTCTAATAAACTTCTACAACCAGCAGTTGAATTCCTCTATAGTCTCCTCTACTTTGTCTTATATATGATGTTTCATTACAGATGTCCAGCCCTCTGTCATTTTTGTCAATAGCGGAAAGCTTCTATTGAAGGTCGCATATTAAAAGCTCACCCCGAAGACCTCATCTTCTCCCAATGGTGAAAGTCAGGCTATAGGTTCTCCAACACTTCACATTCAAAACCTGGCCTTTGTGTGGTGTCCATCCTCTTTCAAGACTTAAATCACAAGGCTGAATATGGCTCTAGAAAAAAAGAAACAAAGAAAGAAAAAGATTAAAAATGACAGATTCTAAATGAAGACAATCTTAAATAAAAGGAAGGTCACAAGGGCTGGGAGATGCTCAGGGTCTTTTAGACAATGGCTCTGGCGTATTGTTAGTTAGCACTTTGAAAAACTATATAAACCTGGTAAACAAACACTTGTTGTGCTGCGCGATTGTTTGTATGTCCATAATTCTGCAAAATGGTCTTGCTTCAACAATAATACGTTGCAAATGAAGGTTTTTCCTCTTTAAAAAGAAAAGAAAAGAAAAAAAAAACATAATTCAGCATTTGCACACAAAATCAGTTCTTTACTTAAGGCTGATGACCATCTTCTTTTCTTTTCTCTCTGTCTTCTGATTCATGCCCACCCTCTTTGCCCTCCAAAGAAGTGCCACAAGAGAGAAGAGCGATGTGCAAACGAGCCCTCGGCTCACAACCGCCAAAATAACAACAACAACAACAAAAAGAAATAAATGAGAAAGATGAAACGAGGGGAGACAAGGAGGGAGCGCGAGACGGAGCGAGATGAAATAGAGACCTGCTGCTGAGCTCAAGGACGCGGCGCGCGACTGCGTAATTAGAAATGTACACAGACGATTTAGATGCAGGGATGTGATTAGGGAAAGCAGGCCGGTCTTCATCTTAATCAGCTCACTTCTGAGAGCTGCTTATGGACGGGAGGGAGACAAACTCTGTCGGAGAACGAGACAGAAACCATCCGCTGCAGTCCGACAGACTGAGAAAGGGAGAGAAGGGAAAAACTGAGGCGGAGGGAGGAAAAAGACTGACGGGCGACAAAGAGATTGAGAGCTGTGACAGGTTGATGTAAGATAAAGTGGCAGAAAAAGGAAACATGAACAATAGAAGTGGCAACAATTTCCACTAAACACCTGATGAATGAATAACAAAATATAAAATAAATAAAAACATTTAAAAAATAATAATATTTGTACAAAACAAATTAGCTTTTTGCCTAAGAAATTATTATTTATATAATAATTACATAATATTTTCATATTGTTCATACAGCAATCTTATTTATGTTATTGATAATAAATTTCACATTATTATCTTCTTTTTTTGTGACTTATTGTAGATATTATTAATAATTATTAGAATATTAATGAATTAATTTGAAAAAAATCATAAAACAATGCCATGCACTGAAGTTCCAATAGCTTAAACAGCTTTAGATTTTCTAAAATAAGCATTCTATATATTTCAAAAACTATTTATCCAATGTAAACAAATAAATATACTTATAATAACCACGGCTTTAAGCAATCACTCAATGACTTCACATTTTCAATTGGGTCCAGTAAAGGAATGGTCACTGTAAGAGACTTGTACATGCATGGATGGTAAATGTACTACATCTCCTCAGCTGAAACAGTAATTTGATCTTTTACCATCAAATTATTTTAGATATCTACAGCTGAGAAATTATGTTCGTACATCTGTGTGTGAGTGCAAAACGCGCCTGAGCCCGAAACTGAAAGCGAGACTGAAAGCGAGACTTTTAAGAGACTGTTTGATATTGATTAATTAATCATTTATACTGTTCAATGAACGCAAACTGTTGTAGTTTATTAAAGACACAAACCCCTCACTGCACGACAGCTGCACCTTCAGCAAACTTAATTCCTGCAGCACGAGGACTTTATGATTGTTTATGAGCGTCAAATGTGGCTGATCGGTTCGGCGAAATATTTGACTGCATGTCACCGCATATCAAACGACTTAAAAGATATAACTAAAGAAATCTCCACTGTGCTGAGTGAAAGCGCTTCTCTACTGAACAGCGCATCATCGATGCCCAGGCCCGAATGTAATATGAGTGCTGGCTGTCGGGGGAGACGGGAGGGGGGACAAGCATGCTTTGGCCCAGTTCAAGGTAACTGTACATAGTGTGAGTACTCCCTGAAGCAGGTTTTCATTCAGGATGCCTCTGTACATTACTGCATTCATCTTTCCCTCTATTCTGACTAGTCTTCCAGTTCCTGCTGCTGAAAAACATCCCCACAGCATGATGCTTCCACCACCATGCTTCACTGTAGGGATGGTCTTAGCCTGGTGATGAGCGGTGCATGGTTTTCTCCAAACGTAACGCCTGGCATTCACTCCAAAGAGTTCAGTTTTAGTCTCATCAGACCAGAGAATTTTGTTTCTTATGGTCTGAGAGTCCTTCAGATGCCTTTTGACAAATTCCAGGCAGGGAGTGGCTTCCGTATGGCCAGTCTACCATACAGGCCTGATTGGTGGATTGCTGCACAGACGGTTGTCCTTCTGTAAGGTTCTCCTTTCTCCACAGAAGAACGCTGGAGCTCAGACAGAGTGACCATCGGGTTATTGATCACCTCCCTGACTAAGGCCCTTCTCCTCTGATCACTCAGCTTAGATGGCCGACCAGCTCTAGGAAGAGTCCTGGTGGTTCCAAACATCTTCCACTTATAGATGATGGAGGCCACTGTACTCGTTGGAACTTTCAGAGCAGCAGAAATTTTTCTGTATCCTTCTCCAGCCTTGTGCCTGGAGACAATCCTGTCTCTGAGGTCTTCAGACAATTCCTTTGTCTTCATGCTTGGTTTGTGCTTTGACATGAACTGTCAACCCTGGGATCTTATATAGACAGGTGTATGCCTCTTCAAATCATGTCCAATCAACTGAATTGACCACAGGTGAACTCCAATTAAGCAGCTGAAACATCTCAAGAATGATCAGTGGAAACAGAATGTACCTGAGCTCAATTTAGAGCTTTACGGCAAAGGCTGTGAATACTTATGTACATGTGATTTTTCAGGTTTTTCATTTTTATAAAATTTGCAACAATTGTCATTATGGGGTATTGTGTGTAGAATTTTGAAGAAGTCAATTAATTTAATCCATTTTGGAATAAGGCTGTTACATAACAAAATGTGGAAAAAGTGAAGCGCTATGAATACTTTCCGGATGCACTGTATATAAATTACTTTCTGTCTCTCCAGATGCCTCTAATTTGATTTCCCATTTTATAGATGTTTTTACTGATCAGTTTGACATATCTACCTTGTATTTGAAAGATTCCTGGGAGAAAGATTTAGGCATTCAAATTACCAATGAGGACAGGAAAAAGTCTATCAAGGTCATAAATACATGTTCTATTAACTCAAGACACCAACTAATCCAATATAAAGTAGTACATCGGCTTCATTATCCTATGGTTAAGCTTAATAAATACTACCCCTCCATCTCCTCTAAATGTAGCAAATGTGAATCTGCAGAAGGCTCTATAGGACATCCTTTTTTGGTCATGCCCAAAACTTTTTGAGTTTTGGAGCAAAATTTTCAGATTCTACTCCAAGGCTTATTCTTGTGACCTCGCCCCTGATCCAGCAATCACTGTTTTTGGTTGGTCTGACTCACTGTGTGTGTTCAGTCATCTAATTAAAAAAGCTGTCCAATATGGAATGGTGATAGCTAAAAAAAAATTTCTTTGTCTATGGAAAAAAGCATCAAAACCACTTTTTAAATCCTGGCTTTCAGAATTTTCTAGCAGTTTACATTTAGAGAGACTTAGACACAATCTTTATGATAACATTGCTTGAAAGCCTTTATTAATTATCTGTCAAATGACAATGATAACAGTTTAAAGGTATGACCCTGTCAATGTCTGCAAGATCACTATATAGCCTGTGCCCACTGGCCTAGAGACATATGTGTAACATTGTTAACCTATGTATAAAACTGGAGGAACTGATATAACAATGGTTTTAAAATCTTTTTATTCTGTTGTCCTTTTCTTTTCTGTCTTTATAATTGTTGTTGCTTTTTGTATTGCTCTGTTGCTTTAAGGTCAAAATAAAAATATAATATTCAAAAAAATAATTATTAGAAAACTATTATTATTATTTTTCATTCATTCATTCATTTTCTTTTCGGCTTAGTCCCTTTATTAATCCGGGGTCGCCACAGTAATTATTATTATTATTATTATTGAGATGTTTAAAAACATTTATTGTTTTTATACCATAAAAATATTTTTTGCAAAAAATATTTTATAAAGATTTTATAAAACTTTAAAAGTATTTTTAAAATATAATTTTACTTTTATTATTCAATAATAATCACAAAATAAGAAAAGACAATATTTTATTATAAATACAATACATTTTAAAACATTTTAATCATATTTTAAAATAACGAATTTCTGAATTTATTTATTAATGAAAAATGAATGAATTTTAAAATAATCATTTAAAAATATATTAAATTTTGTGTTTTTAATTCATTCATTTATTTATTTTCTTTATGGCTTAGTCCCTTTAATAAACTGGGGTCGCCACAGCGGAATGAACCGCCTACTTATCCAGCATATGTTTTACACAGCGGATGCCCTTCCACACAGAAATGCCAACTGACCCAGCCAAGGCTCGAACCAGCGACCTTCTTGCTGAGGGGTGACAGCGATACCCACTGCACCACTGCACCAGTGCCGCCCTAAATTTAGTGTTTTTAAAAATGAAAGAAAATGTTAAATGTTTGTGAAAAAAGTAAATGATTTAAAATATTTAGTTTTTTTTAACTAATTTAATAAAAAGCAGACAATCTTAAAAATGTACTTATGTGGTGAACTGAAGATTTTTTATTTAAAAAAAAGGTTCACATCAGGTTACACCATTAAAAGTAATAACTGCTCATCAGATCAGCTAGAAATGGCTAATGGCACAACACTCTTTCCGTCTACGCAAGGCCATTTTAATATGTGCACAGTGCTGATGAAGTGACTAAAAGACATTATTCTACAGTGACTAAATAGTGGACAATAGAGGTAATCACAGACAGCAGAGGCGCAGAGAACAAACAGAAAGCAGACAGATGCTAATGTCCACTATCTGTCAGTGAAATGTGCCCACTCATCCACCTCTCTCCGTCTGAACACAAGACACAAAAGAGAAAGGCAAATAATGAGTGCAGGCATTTAAAACAGCCTACATCCCTCTCTCTCCTTCTCCTCCTCACCAGCCATGTTATTGATCACCTTTAACCTCTGCTTTCAGCACTGTCAAAACTACCATTTAGTGCCTCCCCAGGGCCGAGTGGCCATCAATGACACCCCTGCCCCATAAATCATTACCAAGCCTGTGAGGGTCTGCTGCCCAGGGGCCTGACATTCAGGGGCAAAACCCAGCCAATGTTCCCTCAACACGGCCCCGGGGGTCAGAGGTCAACCCATCAACCCTGTGCCAGGCACTCCCTCGGCCCACCGCTGGCACTCGTTTGATTTTTAAATCAAAACAAAGGTCAGGAAGATCGTCCTCTTGCTCTTTGCGCCACGCGAGTGACACTTTCACGCCGTTAACACTCCTAATCGGGCTCACGGCCTGCAGGACATGCTCCTACCACAGGGGAGGCAGGCGGTGTCAGAGGTGACGCTCCAAATACTGCTGGAATAAATCTATAAGTTTGGGTCAAAATAAGGTCTGAGCCATGTTGGATGATTCGCTAAAAGATACTGTCGCATTTAGGGACCTAAGAGAGTTTTATTGTGTTCAGCCCTGCCTGGCCACTGAAGTCTGTGTGGAGTAAAAATGTTGATTTTGAGATTATTCATTGTTTATTTGAATTATATTGATATCAATAGTTAAAACCCTAAGGAAAAGATAATTCTACCAGTGTTTTTTTAACTACAAATTAATTTAAAATACAAGTATTTGTATCGGTAAGTACTAAAACTGAAAGTATTTCTAAAGGTGAGTGATAAAAATGAAAGTATCAGTATTTGTGAGTAACTAATTTAAATATCAATATCGGCAAGGACTAAAAAATGTAAGTATTTGGTAAATACTAAAAATGAAAGTATCAGTATAACAAGTACTAAAAATTAAAGAATCAGTATCGGCAAGTACTAAAACTGAAAGTATGTCTAAAAATGAGTGCTATAAATGAAAATATCGGTATTTGTGAGTACCTCATTTAAATATCAATATCGGCAAAGACTAAAAAATGAAGATATTTGGTGAATACTAAAAATGAAAGTATCGGTATAACAAGTACTAAAATTTAAAGAATCAGTATCAGCAAGTACTAAAACTGAAAGTATGTGTAAAGGTGAGTGATAAAAATGAAAGTATCAATATTTGTGAGTACTTCATTTAAATATCGATATCGGCAAGGACTAAAAAATTTAAATATTTGGTGAATACTAAAAATGAAAGTATCGGTATAACAAGTCTTAAAAATTAAAGAATCAATATTGGCAAATACTAAAACTGAAAGTATGTCTAAAGGCAAGTGATAAAAATGAAAGTATGGGTATTTGTGAGTACCTCATTTAAATATCGATATCAGCAAGGACTAAAAAATATAAAAATTTGATGAATACTAAAAATGAAAGTTTTGGTATAACAAGTACTAAAATTTAAAGAATCAGTATCAGCAAGTACTAAAACTGAAAGTATGTGTAAAGGTGAGTGATAAAAATGAAAGTATCAATATTTGTGAGTACTTCATTTAAATATCGATATTGGCAGGAACAAAAAAATGAAAGTATTTGGTGAATACTAAAAATGAAAGTATCGGTATAACAAGTACTAAAAACAAAAAGATTTGAATTAGCAAGTACTTTAAAATTTAAGTACTGATATCAGCAAGTACAAAAAAGTGAAAGCATAAGTGTCGGTGAATACTAAAAATTAAAGTATTGGTATTTGTGAGTACTTCATTTCAATATTAATAGGAACTACTAAAAAACGAAAGTATTTCGTGAATACTAAAAATGAAAGTATTGGTATTACAAGTAGCAAAAACAAAACGATTAGTATAGGCCAGTGCTTCAAAATGTAAGTATTAATATCAGCAAGTACCAAAAAGTGAAAGTATAGGTATCGCTGAATGCTAAAAATGAATGTATCGGTATTGATGCATGCAGAACAGGGTTGTTCAACAGCGGGCAGGTTGTGTCAGCGGTGACCATCCAAATATTGTTGGAATGATTTGTAAATTTGGGTCCCAGTAAACTTTGAGCCATGTCAGATTCAATGAAATTATAAAATCATTCTCAAAAAGATACTGTTGCATTTAGGAGACTATAAGGTTTTATTGTATTTAGCCCTGCATTGACACTGAGATGGAGGTCTGTGTGTGGTAAAACATATTGAGTTTGATATTGATTCAGTGTTTATTTGAATTATTTTGATATTAATAGTTAAAACCCCAAGAAAAATGTAATTGTACCAGTGTTTTTTTTTTTTTTTTAACTACAAATGAAATTAAAATACAATTATTGGTATGTGCAAATATGAAAGTATCAATATTGACAAGTACTAAAACTGAAAGTAAATAAAAAAAGGTGAGTATTAAAATTCAAGTATCGGTATTGGTTAGTACTTATTTGAAATATCAATATCGGCAAGTGCTACAAAAAAATTTAAATCACATATCAGTGAGTTCTAAAAATGAAAGTATAGGTATAGCAAGCAGGGCTTTACATTAACACCCGCCAACCCGCCAAATGCGGGTAGATTTCAGTGGTGGCGGGTAAGACACTCCCACTAGCCACTTTGGCTGGTTAAAAATAATTTTCCCGGATAATAATTCATAAAAGCAGGGTTCGACAAAAAGGATGGTCCAATATGCATGAAAGGCGATCTTAGAATTGAGAAGCAACATGGCTGAAAAAAATAATTGCGATCGGGTGAGCAATAAAAAAAGCAGATGAATACCGAATGAGAGGATGATCACTCGCGCTAACAGCTGAGGTGATGCGTGCGACTGTTTAAAACGTGCGCGCTCCCGTTTCCTTGCGTGAAGCAACTGTGTCTAGAAACACAGCTGATGTGATCGGTTCTCTTTCCAATAGACTAAAAAGTGATGAACATGCACCCACAGTCTTGCTGCTTTGAAGAGTTCCAGATTTGTATTTTTGTACCGATTGCTTTCGCTTTCACCATTATAGAACAGATTTTTGTATGGGTCTAACGTTAACCGTGTGCATTATAATCCTTTCATTATCACACGGTATGTTTATTACCTGCTTTCTTTTGCGTAATTTGGTTTAATTATCATTTTTTACAATAACATTGCTTTAATGGGAGATTACTCCCCATTTATGTGTAGTTAACTGGTGATCTGGGACCTTAAGCCAGGACAGATTACTGTGCATATGTTTTGTTAAATAAAAAGTATAGTAAACAGCTATATTTTGCTTGTTTTGACACATTTAAAATGTGTGGGTAAGAAATAATTAATTGTTCATGTTTGGTGTGGTCAGAGATAAATTTGGTAAATCCTTCATTTTGAGCTCTGAAAATTCATGTGAAATAAAAACTAATTGTAATACTATGAAACCATGACCTATTTGCTTATGAACATTTAACAAGCTCATACACGACACACAAAAAGTAAATCTAAATCAAGTAATTTTAGCATGTCAAAGTCATATTTATGTGTATAAAGTATATTTTCCCAACAATACAATTGTGGCTAGTGAAAATGGCGAGTGGCTAGTAATGTTGGAAAACTACTAGCCACAGTGGCTGGTGATCAAAAAAGTTAATGTCAAGCCCTGATAGCAAGTAATACAAAATGAAAGCACCAATATCGGCAAGTACTAAAACTGAAGGTATCTGTAAAGGTGAGTGCTAAAAATTAAAGTATCGGTATTGGCAAGTACTTCAAATACCAATCGGTATTGGCAAATACAAAAAAAGTGGAAGTATAGGTAGCAGCGAATACTAAAAATGAAAGTATCAGTATCTATACATGCAAAAAAGCATTCCTTCAACAGGGAAGGCAGGCTGTGTCAGAGGTGACCTTCCAAAATACTGCTGGAATAACCAGCAAAATAATTAATTTGGGTCTAAGCCATGTCAAATTCAGGGAAATAAAAGATCATTCTCTAAAAGATACTTTTGCATTTAGGAAACTCAGAGGTTTTATTTTGTTCAGCCTAGAGTCTTTTCTGATATAGAAGTTTGTGATGCAGAAGGTTTAGTGTTGCTGTTTTCGTCGTCGCATCAGGATATTTTTTGCATATTTTAATAGATTTTAATATAATAAAAAAACATTATATTAATTAATCTGTGTTAAAATGCTATGTAATAAGTTTTATGACTCTTCTGTATTACCAAAATGTTTATATACTGTATCAGTTTATTCATTTTGTCTAAAATGCTAGCATATCAATATATTGTGTCCAGTTAATTACTTGCAGTATCACAAAATAATTCCCTTCAGAGTGATACAAGGTCCTGATCAGCCTGTCAGCGTTTATTCTACAATAACAACCGGCTGAATGTACACTATCCTTTACTTATTATTAGTAAACGTGACTAAACTACATTTGTTTACACCAAAGAAAAAATAATAAACAGTATAAGTGCACGTGCACAGACAAATACCCCTATTTTCAGACAATTTAGCAACAGCTACCATAAAATATCTTGAAAATTCTATCTAAGTCCATCCCATAATCAGAGTCTGTCAGAAAGATTGAGAAAAATCTCTGTTACTCCCAATCCAACTCCAATCAAACGCCCTCATTTGCAAGTTGCAATGTTTTGTTTCCCAAAACATGAATGATGAGCTGATCTAGGTGACAGCTGGATGTGAAGGAGCTTGGCATCCCCTCAGGAGGAAAGCCTCATCCCCCTCGTCTCTCCCCACACTGGAGGTGAAACACAGAGGATTAATTGGTTTATCGCCTTTTTCGCTATGCTTGGTCCCAGCAATTAAATATTGGCCCTGGGCCCTCTGTGACCATTAGCGTACAATGCAGTGTTAACTGGGGCCGCTGCGGTATCATGTTTGTGTGCACGCAGGGCCACGACCACATTAGCAAGGCGTTAAAAAGTTAGCCAGACTTAAATTCATCTCCACGTTCTGAGGCCCAGCGGTAATTGATTGTTGCGCTCCAAACTTGGAGAGTACTTGCTCAAAGGGACAGGAGAGAGGGTAAATAAGGGATTTCAAAAGCTTATCGGGTTTACTATTTACAGAAAAAGGAGGAACGGACAACGCGCAAGAAGTTGAACAGATGAAAAGAAGAAAAAGCAAATAAAAAAGCAAGCTCGCATTTTAAGTCTGTATACGCCGGGAGGAATAGTTTAGTGGTGGTGGGTTTAGCGGCTTTCATATCTTTCTTTCTCCCTCTCTGTCTATGTTGCTTCCACTCCCTCAAGCCGTCAATTAGTGGGCCCGAGCTTCTGAGGGCCAGACTCTTCCTCACATGTGCCTTTGTTGCAGTGACATTGACTCTCTCTCCCAGCAAGACGTTTGAAGGTTAGGATAAGACACTGTCCAGGTTATCCATGGGTGCTCTCTGGGGTGCTGGTCTATGCCTCCCAGGATGAATAGTGTGTTGAGGAAGCAGGCTAAAGGGCCTTTCAACTGCACCAGGCTGCTCGCACACAAGAGTGGCTTGGCTTGGGGCCAGTATTTGTGCACTCACATAGTGCTTCAAGTTGTCTTCAAAGAGCTATTGAATGCTGGAGTGTCCAGCTGTGGAAACTGGACTGAAGAGTCAGTGGGGACGTGCTTGCTGTCTCCACAATATTAATCGGAAAAATGGCTAGTTAAGTTGAGACTGCTTTAACAATTTGGATCATTCTGGCTTAAGGCCGTGACATACCAAGCCGTTAAGCAGCTGGTCTTGGCCTCAGACATCATGGCCATGGAGCGTTGGCTGACAATCTGATGCCTAAGGCACACAGAATAGAAAACTCACATGTGTGCTGTGTTCTTTAATGGCCCACCTAGAAACAAAGCCATGACACCAAACCCCCTCGTGGAAGAAAGCGACTGAGTTTACAACTGTGACAATGAGTGTTTATAAGAATTAACTACACACTTTCTTTCACAGCATAAACGATCCAAAGGCTTTGCTTGAGGCACATGCACACCACTGTGTTGCTGTGGGGACATTATTGTTTCATTACTTATATGTGATATTTTATTCTGACTGGTCAATCACAACATTACACGGAGTGTTATGTAAGGGATAATGTGAATAAAGTAGATTGTTCTCGCAAAGTTAAGCCTGGCTTATCAGCAGCCCAACGTGAAGTAGAGGACTGTTGTATAGGACTAAAGGGCTTTATTTATTCTGTGAAAACAACCCAGCAAGCATTTTTTGTTTTTAAAAGAAGTCTAATAGATGTCTAATAGACGTCTAAACAAAGTCATCTTGGCTAAAACAAGGCTAAATTTGGCATGTCAATACCTCTAATATAGGCCAAAACTAGACTAGTCATCAAATAAACAGAAATTAATGACTACACATATAAAGTCTGTCTAATCTGTCTATTTGAGGACTAGTCTAGTTTTGGCCTATTCTTAGATGTTCATTAGATTTTCAGTGACAGCCCAAGTTTAGCCTTCTTTTAGCAAAGCTGTCTACGTTTAGATGTCTATTAGACATCTATTAAACACAAAATTGTTTGCTGGGATCCACCTAAATGTACATTATTCCGCTTATTACATGGCTACTTGCAACAAAACTAAAACATTAAAAACAAAACATTGATCTGAGCTGTAATAATGTATTAACTCTTTAATTAAACAAAGACGACTGAAATAAAAATGGCTAAATGTAGCCTACAATAGATCGCAGAATGGGACTAAACATTCAAGAACAATGGCATTAAAGATAAGCATTTATAATATGAATGTATTCACTAATGGTCAAGATTATTCAACGTACCCAGGTGAGCTTGTGTTATCAGTTTCAATGGTTATTATCTGGGAGTAAACTACATCGAAATAGCATGATTGACCAAACAGAATCAAGTATTCCAGAGAGCTGTGTAATAATCCCCAAAAACAGCCTTTTTCAATAACATCGCCAAATATCATCCCACTCATACTATACAAATATCAAGAATAGGGTTGTCACGATACTGGAATTCGGTACCAATCGATACTGAAGATTTAAAAACGTCCATTTCCTGCTAACATTTGAGCGCTACTTAGCACGTTCTTAAACAGCGCTGATTTGCCATTGTGTTCACATGTTTAACAGAAATGACTGTGACTGGCCGTGAAGGTCATCAGTTCACCGAACACATCGATGTTTACTGAGTGCAACCACAGATACAGGGACACTGGAGCATTTCAAAGTCACGTCGATCAGCTGGTTTGTCTATAAGCTGACATACGAGCAATCCGCTGATGAATCACGACTTTAAAATGCTCCAGTGTCCCTGTACCTGAGGTTACACTCAGTAAACCAAAAAAGGTTTGGTGAACTGATGACCTTTTTGAAAATTCCAGTATCGATTGGTAATATTATTAATAATTCCGTACATTTATATAGCAATTTTCTAGACACTAAAAGCAATTTACACAATGGGGGGGGGGGGGGGTCTCCTCATCCATCACCAGTGTGCAGCATCCACCTGGATGATGCAACGGCAGCTATATTGCGCCAGATTGCACCCCACACACCAGCATATTGGTGGAGAGGTGACAGAGTGATGAAGCCAATTATGATATGGGGATGGTTAGGAGGCCATGGTGGACAGAGGCCAGTGGGCAAATTTGACCAGGATGCAAGGGTTAAACCCCTACTCTTTTTTTTTTGTAGGACAAAGGACATCCTGGGATTTTTATTGACCACAGAGAGTAAGGACCTCGGTTTAACGTCTCATCAGAAAGATGGCGCTCACTGACCAGTATAGAGTCCCCATCAATATACTGGGCGTTAGGACCCACACAGACCGCAGGTTGAGCACCCCACTGTTGGCCTCACTAACACCACTTCTGGCAGCAGCCTAGCTTTCCCATGTGGTCTTCCATCCAGGTACTGACCAGGCGCAGCCCTGCTTAGCTTCAGTGGGCAACCATGTGAGATTTGCAGAGAACTAGCTGCCTGCGAATTCCAGTATCGAGAGAACCCTAATCAAGAACTTATGCTGCCTCCAAAATTCCGTAATTCCCTGTCATATACTACTGTAGCCGAGTAGAATGTCCTAACTCTTACTATATATATGAAGTACCCAGATGACCTACTACTTCCCCTGAGGTTCTGAAATATGCATCTGATGGATTCTTTAGTGTCCCATCAACAGGAGAGGATTTATAAATGGAATTGAAATGATGCAACTGATTCTGGAAGATCATGTGAGGCCCACCAGCAATATACATTTTCTTTTCCTTGTGCCAAGTTCAGGCTGCATGATTTTAGCACCGATTTTGACTCGCTAACAGCTTTTGAGAAATGCCTGAAATCACAGGTAAATCAGTGCTTGTTCATGTGAGTAACAATCACACACTATAAACAATCAAAGATGCAATCTGAGAGAATGGCCAATGAGTCACTGACAACCGTGAAATATTTGGCATGCTAAATATTTGGAGCTGGCGGCGATTCAAATCATGCCGTGTGAAATTTGTTCTGATTGAAAATAACATCGGCAATTATGTACAGCCAATGAGAGAGCAGCATCCACTAGTATGGGTATCTACAGGCCAGTGGGAGGTTGGGGGAGAAGTTAG
Source organism: Danio kyathit (assembly GCA_903798195.1). Classification (NCBI taxonomy): domain Eukaryota; kingdom Metazoa; phylum Chordata; class Actinopteri; order Cypriniformes; family Danionidae; genus Danio; species Danio kyathit. Next base: position 43,537,013 of record LR812534.1, read on the forward strand.
AAGTGCTCATTCTCAGTTCATCTGGTCCCAAGAAATAGAGAAAAAACTAGTGCAAATCTGTCAGGAGCACCCAGTTCTGTTTAACATGTCATCTGAGCAATACTACAACTGGGTCGACAAAGAAAAAAGTTGAGGAGAAATTGCTAATTTCCTCGAAAGGCCAGGTGAGCAAAATAAGTACATTTTCACCTCCACTAAAGGCTTCTTTCTCATTATGTAGTTAATAACAAAACTTCTCGCTTGTGTTTGGTTGTGAGACGTAGTTCTAAAATCATGAAGTGTGAAACCTCCTGTCGCTGATCCATTTTGCAGTGTAAACAATGCAGTGCCGAAACGCTAGCCCAGATAGTCATGCAGTGTGAAAACATTTGTCACACGACTACTTTGAAAATCCTGCAGTCTGAACTCAGCATTATTGGACACATCCAATTTGAGTCTTGCAGTCTCAATATGAGCAGATGAGTCGAATCAGTTGTATTAGATGAGGGAGACGTATGAATTGTCCAATGCGGGGGGCCTCTAGGACAGGTTTGAAAACCCCTGATCTAGACCTTTTAGAGCCTCTTTGGGGCCACAGACTAGTCTTCATCCATCACTATGTCTGCTTCACACACCCCCTACACCCTGCTGGGGGACTGGCGCCATAACTCAACCCTGACAAGACTATCGATGTACCCTCTATAGGATCCAACTACACTCGTTTGGGCAGGTCCAGCCGGCCTCTGTCCTCCACAAGACACCCCCCCCCCCACCTCCTCTCCAGCTCCATCCATCAATTCTGCCACGCTCAACAGATGAGTGGCTTGTGTGCAAAATGCCAGGAAGCCCCAAAAGGGACCAATTGGTGGAGAGTGACAACTGTGATGGCCTTTTGAAAGAGCAGGTTGCCTATCGAGCAAGATGTCCTGTGTTCTTTTCGGTCAAGATTTAGTATTTATCTGACATTAATAATGGAAAAAAGGGAGAATTTGTTGTGAAGTCTCAGCACTGAGAGTATTCATAATCTAGACCAGCATTTCAGAATGTGAGAAAGCTCAGACAAAGGCACAATTGTATTCAAGGCCCGCCGTTATTAATTATGTATGTTTCGATTGCCGGACAACAACAAAACAAGTGCATGGCATTATCACTAACAATAACATTGACTATGGCTCCTACACAGTGTTGGTTTGGAAGTCCATCCCCTGGGTTCGGTCCAAAGAGGCTGAATGGAAAAAGAGCTCACTTTTTACCATAAACCATAATTTCCCTGCTTAAAATAGTTAAAGGAGAAAAAAACACAACATAAATGAAACATTCTTAAACAGTATATAATTAAATAAGGCATTAACTTTGTCAGCGCTAAAATAAAACCAGTAAGACCAGTCTGGGATAACAACAAACCATATTTGCTCTCCCTCTGTTTCATGACATCTGGGTTCAGCAGAAACTTAATTGTTTATTCCCAGCTGAATGGTCCTACATGAGCACTTCTCAGGGTTCAAGGGTGAATGGCCCACCCACGTCACTCCACGGTGAGGGGACACCCAAGAATGTTGAAGGTCAGTGCCACGCAAGACCATATCTCCAAACCCCACAGGACACACACCCCTGCCCTGTCACACCCCCATCAGTAGCCCATAACCTCTCCTGCCCTGCAATTCCCTCAGTCCTGAGCATATGCACTCCAGTGGTTGTCACTAAACTTCTGCGTCATAGGCAGCACACAAAAGCAAGCCAGTGTTTGCGTGAGCATGCAAGTGTGCGCCTGGGTGCAGATGTCCCGCAGCGGTGCTGTGTCAATGCGTCTGTTGTGAACGCAGCAGGGAAACGCGTCGGAGGCCTGGCCTACACAGTGCCTGCCATCTGAATGGATGGAATTCAAGATGGCAACTCTGACGAGCTGAGCATGCAGACGTGAAACAATACCCCTCTCTTTCTTTCCCCTCGCTCGCTTTCTCGCTCTCTCTCTCTCTCTCACAGTGGCTTTTCATTATTCTTTCATCCCATTCTCTCTGCTTGCCGGAGTCCCATGCGGCACTTTCGCTGTGATGGAGACCTATCGGGGGTTCTTTGGTGCGCGCGGATACCAGGCTTTACCCTGGCAGACTTGGGCTGATTACTACGGAGAGGCCTTCAGATGTGTGCTAAATCACAGGGCTGGCTTATAGATTTTTTATGATAAAGTGGGTAAGGCTTGGGGAAGTGAAGAATGGCTGAACAGGGTAGTGTACCTCCTCTGATCTTCCTCTGTAGTGTTCCATGCTCTCGTTTTTGCCACCCCGCATGCTTCGGCACACTGTCAAGCGCACTATTCATATTTTAAAGAGAAATGTGGCAGGATAGAAATAAATGTGTCATAACTACACCCTGTTCGATGGAATGGTAAGGAGGGGAGAGAGCGCTACCCTGAGGCGCCAGATGATTGATTGCAAACGATCATTCTATGATTGATCTATTGATTATGTGTCCAGAAGCCCTCACCCTGTTAACAGGAGACATATGGCATCACTCTAGGGACATTAGGAAGGCTTGCCAAAGCCCATAATGCACCTCTTCCATGTGCCCTATAGTCTCCCAGCAGGTGAAATGGAGTCTGGAAAAAACGAGCAAGTTTAAGTGTAGTGTATGAAAATTCACACTATAAAAACTCATCTCCCAGCATGAACTGAATGATTCATTTGAATGAATCTCATGTCGCCCTCAGAGCACATGTGTTTACATCAAACCCAACAAGGTTGGGGCTAAAGATTAATGTATGATCCAAAGGGCTTGCTGTGGATCACTGACACAATAATGGGGGTCTTTCAATGCACGTGCCTTTTCCCACAATTAGCAAACAATGTAATTAGCGTTAAGCAAAGTAGTTTAAAACTAAGGGGTCTCTGGAGAACGCAGCCGTAGACTGAGGCTGAAAACCATCCTGTAACTAATTATTCATATAGCTTCTTTGAAAAGATATTAGAGAGGATCTGTGCTATATCATTTCAATATCTAAAACAGGAACCGGTGGGTTTAGATAAAAGAGATTAAGAGGAATGGGAAAAACATGAATTCTCATCAAAAAGATTAAAATCACAGCAATGACGATAAAAGCCACTGATTTCCACATGAGCTTATGACAGCACATACTGAGCTGGTCAAAGTCCAAAAATGAAGAATATCAATTCAAATCAATCAATCAATCAATCAATCAATCAATCAATCAATCAATCAATCAATCAATCAATCTATCTATATCTATCTATCTATCTATCTATCTATCTATCTATCTATCTATCTATCTATCTATCTATCTATCTATCTATCCTATTTTATTCTATTCATTCATTTTCTTTTCGGCTTAGTCCCTTTATTAATTTGGGGTCACCAATTCAATTCAATTCAATTCATCTTTATTTGTATAGCGCTTATACAATGTAGATTGTGTCAAAGCAGCTTCACATGGAAGATTATAGTATATTGAAACAGTGTCAGTTCAGTTTTCAGAGATTAAGTTCAGTTCAGTTTAGCTCAGTTCAGTGTGGGTTAATAATCACTACTGAGAGTCCAAACACTGAAGAGCAAATCCATCGATGCGCAGCTCTACAGATCCCGAACCATGCAAGCCAGTGGCAACAGCGGCGAGGAAAAAAACTTCACCAATTGGCGGAAGCGAAGATTTTAAAAAACCTTGAGAGAAACCAGGCTCAGTTGGGCACGACCATTTCCCCTATGGCCAAACGTCTTGTGCAGAGCTGCAGTCTAGGCGCAGGAAGCTGGACCTCAGCGAAGACTCGTCTGTCCTTGGAGCACCACAGGAGTCAGTCATGCTCTCACTCCATGAAGACCACCACAGCAGCTGCTCAGGATACGGCCTGGTCCAGAAACCTTGGGATCATCTCGTCGCTGGTCTCGGATCGCGTCAGTGGCACTGCATAGTCTGAGGGCCTCAAGATGAGTACCCCCAGGTGGAAATACAGAATAAGGAGAATAATTAGCGTAGCTGCTGTTCATAGTGTATATAAACGAGAAACAAAATCATGTGTGGGGCACATCATGCGTCATACCGCTATGTAATGCACTGAGTGTATGCTTTGTAAAAAGATAGGTCTTTAATCTAGTTTTGAAGAGCGAGAGTGTGTCTGAGCCTCGGACATTATCAGGAAGGCTATTCCAGAGTTTAGGGGCCATAGATGAGAAGGCTCTGCCTCCTTTACTCGACTTTGATATTCTAGGTACTACCAGAAGCCCTGAGTTTTGAGATCGTAAAGAGCGGGTTGGGTTGTAGCGAGACAGGAGGTTGGTTAGATAAACAGGAGCTAGATTATTTAAAGCTTTATAGGTAAGAAGTAATATTTTAAATTCAATACGAAACTTAACAGGCAGCCAGTGTAAGGAGGATAAATATAAAGTGATTAGTGGTTAGGAATTATATAGCAATTTTACTCTCTTTATTGCAAACATGGGCTGTTTTAAAAGCGTTTTAAACTTATAAAATTGATTATTGAGGTATAGCTGATCACAGAGAGTTGTGACATGTTTCAATCCCAGTTTCTTTGCAAAAAATGTTTTGTGGACATGTGTGCACATGTAATTATGAAGACATGGCACCTGTCTAACAATTCGGTTGGTGTGGAAAACTGCACTCCTACGTCATGTTGGAGTGAGACTCAAAATCACTGGGATTTGGATCCTATTTTAACGTCAGGAAATTTTTTAAAAAGACACTTGTGTTTATATCACTCCAATATGGCTGTGGACACACTATACCTACAGTACACACAGTTCTGTCCAAACAGCTTACAAAAGTTGATTTTTATCATAGGTGGCCTTTAAGGCAATATTTAAAGTTCCTAAAAGTAGCATTATTGTCAAAATAGAGTGAATTTCTTAGTTCAATGAATTTTAATAGACTTTCCAAATATTCAAACTTTAATTCTGCATTGTTTTTTTTTGTTTTTTGTTTTTTTTTAGATCAATGTAGTTTCAGTTCAGCTTCAGCAATGAAATTGTCATTTCAAAGCCATTCTCACTTAATTTCCGATTGGAGTACTCTCTGTATAATTGTCAACAAATAATTATATAAGAATGCATGTGAGAAATGGGAAGGAGGGAGAGAGATAGTGAAAGTCTAAGAACCAGAGCAAAAAAAAAAAAAAGCAAAGCAGCCTCTTTGTTCCCAGGGATCCCAGCGGTGGGTGTATAGCCCCAGATGAGAGAGAAACATTATCTCTCCGAATAGAGCAGCGCACTGGTTCCAGCAGCCGCACTGGCACGATTCTCCTTGTCCTCTAGGTAATTAATTCTCTGAGTGGCCCTTGTCTCATGGGAACAAAGTGGCTGCTTGTTACAAGAAGTGTTCGAAGATCAACCCATCTCGCTGAAGACATGTCGGAGGACTACCGCTGTTCAAGAGCGGCCACGTGTTGGCTACTCCACGCCCACAAAGGGCCTCTTCATCCCAAAATTTAGAGTCTCATAAAAACATTATTGTGCAGCTTCGGGGATCATTTGTCCACTTCACAAAAGAATCGAAAACCAAAACATTGACCTCTCTGGTCTTTGGGGGTGCATTTTTGAAATTCTGACCCCCTCCCAGCCACTCTTGTGCCCACACTGACGTCCCAGCAGTGCTCCTACGCAGCCAAAGTCACCATGAAGGTATTTCAAAGGTTGCGTGGTCAAAGCCGCCACCATAGAGGCCATTTTGTTTTGGCACTGAACAGAAGAGGCTCTGTTGGACGATTGCGCACATCGCCCGAGTTTTAAATGTCTCAATCTGATGGTTCCTAAATGCACGTTTTTGTCCCTTGTTGGTTCACCTCTTCTCCTTTCCAGCATAGCCATGAATCAACGGGCCGGCTCTCCATCAATAATATTCTAAATATGGCAGCTCCGCATGGCTCCGCTCTTGCACACCATGTACCTGCCAAGCACGTGGGCAAGGTCATGTCAGCCTATTAACCATATTAAAACATCGCAATTATGGTAATTGGCAACTACTAATGCAACTTTAGGTAGCTTTGCTCCAGGCAATTAATCATAATGGATTAGCCACTAACGTGTAGGGGGAGGGGGTCACATGCTTTAGGCCCATCCGACTGGTCAGAGCTTGACCCTGAACTGCACTGAGCTCATTCAACTTCAGTGCGCTCATCTAATTTGCAAACCTCATAGAGGAAAAAAGGCCTAGTGCACAAACTGTCTTCGGGAATATTTGGTTATTGCTTTAACATCACTAGATGTCGAATCAAGCTTGTGTTCCTGACAGTTGTGAACATACTTGAGGTCATTTGCTGAGGCTGTGGGATAAAGGTAATAATGTTTTAGCCAGTTTCTTTCACAGGCTGATTGTTTTGCTTTATAAGACCTCAATGAATGGTCAGGAGACACAGGTGTTAATATAGTTTTGCCTGTATACAGTGTGTTAGATTTCTTTATAGATATCAGTGACTACGCTTACATGGACATTGGTAATTAATTATTTGCCTTAATATGATTAAGGTGTTTACATGAGTTGGTTTTTGAATGTTCCTTTCATGATCTCGTTTTACATGTTATAGCACATTGATTGATTAACATCATTGCATCACCACACTATCCAACGTTTTCTCCGGAGTTTCATGCAATTTCGAGTGTTTTTAAATTTTTTTCTCACTTTAACTGCATTTCGGCAGTTTCACGTTCATTCAGGAACATTTCTGTCATGACAAACTGAGGTATTGGATGCGAGTATGAAGTAAGGACTGGGTGGAAGAGTGTTGTTCATTCCTTCATTTTCTTTTCAGGTTAGTCCCTTTATTAATCTGGGGTCGGCAGAGCGGAATGAACCGCCAACTTATCCAGCATATGTTTTATGCAGCGGATGCCCTTCCAGCTGCAACCCATCACTGGGAAACATCCATACACACACATTCACACACATACACTACGGACAATTTAGCTTACCCAATTGACCTATACCACATGTTTTTGGACTTGTGGGGAAAACCCCGATTGTGCTACGTACTGCGCCACTGTGCTGTCCGGAAGAGTCTTGTTTTAATGGAATTTGATACCGCATGCCAAATGGAAAGAAAAAACTTTTGTGATGCGGGTGTCTGCGGTTCTTTACTGACTTGACAGGTGCAGAGAACAGTGTCAAACAGCCTGTGTGTATAGAATATCCTGTCACAAAATGTATCGGCGTACTCCATATGTCTTAATTTGATTTCTGTTTAATTCAATTAAGACTTTAATCGGATTAAGGTAATCAAAAATCGCTGTTTACATGGTAGACTCTTAATCAGAGTATTGTCTTAATCGCATTAAAATCTGATTATTGCTGTTCATGTAAACATACTCAATGTGATGGTAGAAATTGACCGATATTTTTTGACTCCCCAAAGACCACGGTTTTAGCTAAATAAAAAGTCATATATATCTTGGACAGCCTGAAGGTAAGAAAATTAACATTTTTGGGTGAACTATCCCTTTGATAAGCATAAAATATTTCTTTTGAATACATAGATAAGTTCAAAGTAAGCTTCTGTGGTAATAATGCATGATTGTTTTTCTGTTGTTTCACCGATCAGTGTGGTGAGGAACTGTAGACTATGTAACAGTTTTTTAAATGAAATTATAAGGTTATGTTTGTTCTGAGCATTTTAGGGATATTGGGTCTTAATGTTTTTTGGCATTCCATATAGCAAAGTTAGCATGGAGAATTCTGTTGTTTCATGAAAATTTAAGTAAATGTAAGCTAAATACAATATTAAATTCCTGTCAAATTTGTCAATGGGGATTTTTGGATCATGGGATTTTATTATTATTATTATTATTATTATTATTATTATTATTATCAAATAAATTTAGGCTGTTAGAACCTCATTCTAAAAAGAAATGTAGTTTTTTTTTACATGTAGTTGAATAAAAAAAAATTTCACATTTCTTTTAAAACCAAACTAATGTTGCAATGGTGTCAAAATCTTTGTGGATGTTGCATTGAATGTTGGTTTAATTAATATTTTATGTAATATATATTTCCTTGTTCAAATTCAGATAGAAAAAAATGTTGTGCCATGTGTATATTTTCTTGAAGGAATATGTTGGGTAATTAAGCCTGATAGTTTAGCTATTTCTCTCTAGAGATCAGTGTGGCCCACAATGTATTTAATTGTAATTGTAATTAAGACCCCAATTAGTAAAATTGCTGACTATCTGGCTATTTTTAAGACTTTAATAAATGCAGCAAAAAAGTAGACAAAACAGCAATTTTTTGCTAACAATGAAAATTTCAATATTTCACTACATTTGGTGTCATAAAATTCCTCTAAATTAGGGCTGGGCAATATGGCAAAAATACAATCTTAATAATTATTTTACATATTGAACGATAATGAGATATATTTTGATATCAGTTGTTGATGCTTCCAGATTTAAAAGAGTACCCTAACAATGACTGAAGCCACAAAAATTAGAGGGTCCATTAAATGGCATAACCTATTTTCAGACGATACATTTTCGTTGGCTGAAAATTCAGTGCATCTCTAATATCTACCCACTTTTAGATTCCCATTGTTGCACATTTCTGCAGCGTGATTGGCTCTTAGATCAATATAGAGTAAAAAAAAGCTTGTCATTGTTATTGACATGAACTTTATCACGATTCGATATAATATTGTTTATCGGCCCAGCCCTACTCTAAATCATCACATTGACTGACTCATGCTGAGATGTTTATGAGCTTCATAGAGATGTGTGCATAGGTGCATTATTTCAACCAAGCACTACAATACTCTCCTTCTGTTATAACATGAATTTAAACATGAACAGAAAAATCACTCATCTTGGCCTCTGAGACTATCCTGATGACCTTTTTGTGCGCATTTAAAGTGCAGACTGGCTCAAAAATAAAACTTTTTAGAATAAATTTTAGTTCTACTTTGTAGATAACCAACACTGTAAGATTATTATTATTATTATTAGAATTTATACAGTTTCAAAAAAGAACACCACATATCTAAATAAGCTGTCACAGAATATCAATATGTAATTAACTAAATTTTGACTAAAATATCATGTAAAACTCTATAATTCCAAAATGATTGCCAAGATTCTACAGAGTATAACTGGGAGGAGAGGAAGAATCATCTCTCCCTTCAGTACCATCATCCTCTCCCTATCGGTCCCCTGCGCAGACCCTCCACCCCTCCTCTCCAAGCGGCCCTGACTGTGTCTCTCTGGGAGGAGTGCGTATTCTCCTTTCATCCCCTTTAGAGGACAAACATCAGCCCCATCTTGCCGCCATCCATATTCATGAGCCTCTTATAAATATCTGATAGCGGCCGCTCTACAGCTGTTTAGCTCTGAAAGCAACGCTTAGCCCAGACACACACATACACACACCGGCTTTAACGTAGGCACTTACTGGTCCGATCTCGGGCCCTCATCACCTAGTGTGCCCTGCCGGCCCCATGATAGCATCGGCTCATTGCTGGGGTATCGCTCTCGGCTTAATTAAAGACTAAATGTGACCGTTAAATGAGAAGAGAATCCAAAAGAGCTGTGCTTACCTTCCTCACGACAGCAGAGCGCTTATCTAAAGTGAGAAAGAGACAGTGAGTGCATGAGAGAAAGACAAAGATGGCACTGATATACAGCTTTCAGTTAATTGTCACTTCCTCATCTCACAGTACAAGGTTACAGGCCTCTATATCAATCAACCATTGATATATATATATATATACAGTCTGGTTCGGTCTGGTTCTCAAATCTGATTGGCTGATATGGTAGCGGTGCGATATTGTGCAAAATTTTAGAACTCGTACGGCCTCCTCACCCTTCTGTATTAGATACATAGAGTCACAGCAGATCAATAGACTCACTACAGTTTGTCAAATATTGCTGCAACATAATGTACTTTTGAGGCTTTTTTTAGGTGAGAATGTAGTTGTTTAGACTGCAACTATACAGTTTATTTATAAGGATACTGCTTATTTTAAATAGTTTTAATTTCGTAGATACAGCGCATCGGCATCCATCTGCCTGTCATTGAGTCGAGCAAAGATGGTTGACATTCTCCAAGTCGATCTCTCTCTTTTTTTATGTTGCAGTGCTCTGTTTATACTATATTTTTTATAGTAATTGTAGTGTATTGAGTGTGAGATGGGACTCACATATCAGGATTGTATGTATTTTGTGTTGGCCACTCTTTGTATAACCCTGAGTTGGCCATCTGTTTGTTTCTAATGAGTCTTCTGTTTTCGATACTGCAGAATATTTCAGTAAAAAGAAAGAAAGAAGAAATGCCTGCATGTGTTTAGCGTTATCCTTATCGCAATTACAATAGTAATCTGGTAGTGATTGCGTTGCTTTGGCTTTTTCGGGGGATAATTATTGTGATATCCTGATTGCAAAAGAGAAATACTGGGAAATGTCTCTAGACTGATGGCATTTCATGCTGTTCAGGCAAGGCAAGTTTACTTATAACACATTTCATACACAGTAGCAATTCAAAGTGCTTTACATAAACAGGAATAAGAGACAAGTATAAATAAAATAAAAACAAATAATAGAAAAACAGATGAAAACAGCGTAAAGACAGTTTTATGGAAAGTTTTTCCATATTCCAAAACAATTCCCCAAGTCGATCTCTCTCTTCATAATATCATATTTTCTCATTTTACTCTGGGACTTCCCTATTCTGGTGATCACCCTCCTCAGCCTTATAATCTTAAGCAAAATCACCTGTTTTGTCATCACTAGACATTATGATGACATTTTGTCATTACCCTAGACCTAACGCTAGAGAATCATTCAAATATTCATTCATTCATTTTCTTTTCGACTTAGTCCCTTTATTAATCCGGGGTCACCACAGCGGAATGAACCGCCAACTTATCCAGCACGTTTTTACGCAGCGGATGCCCTTCCAGCCGCCACCCATCTCTGGGAAACAACCACACAAACTCATTCACACTCATACACTACGGACAATTTAGCCTACCCAATTCACCTGTACCGCATGTCTTTGGACTGTGGGGGAAATCTGAGCACCCGGAGGAAACCGAAGCGAACGCAGGGAGAACATGCAATCATTCAAATACTAGCTCTAAAATGATGTTGGTAAATTAGTAATGGCTTCTGCTGTTCTGACATCAGCTGCAGATATATATATATTAGGGCTTGCACGACTACTGGTTTCTGCTAATCGATTCCTTTTCAAACCAATACTCGAGTTACTCGACTACACGTGTTTCGAGCTACCAGTTAAAAAGACGACAAGAAATCCTTTTCAATACACGTTTTATTAATTCATAGCCGAATGCAACAATTTCATTGGCCTACCATAAATTGTCAAAACATTGATATTACATAATTTTTTACAAAGTTACAGAGTAATATAAAAATAAAAAGCTGCACGCAACATTGTAATCTTAACATCTGCGTCATAGGCTTCCTGTATATGCGAAGCGAAGTCTAATAACTAATAAGTGAAACTTACTTAAACCAGTTTGGAAAGAAGAATAGTTCTCGTCAACAATACAGCTCACCTGCAAAAAATAAATAGCCTAAATAAATAAATAATTCATAAATTAATAGTTAAAATTGAAAATGCATAATGCTTTTAATTTTACATTTATTGTAGGCTATAGAAAGTAAAAGCAGTCAGCTACACCCAAAACCTAAAATGCGTCTTGAAAACTTACATTCATAACGCAGTATTCATAAAAATAATTAAAACACGAAGAAAATTATTCTGAAGTAGGCTAAATCTCATTGAATCATTTGATTTCTGCTACGTTTTCAACAGTTAATAAAATAACAAAATGAACGAACATATTAAGGTTCAACACATCCGAAGATTATGCAAACAACCATGTGCGTGCAAGTAATAATCTGTTATACAAGTAGCCTAATAAAAAAATAACTTTAACATATAGGTTTCAAGCAGTGATAACAAGAATAAAAATTATTTTGCTTCGGAAAAGAAATAGTTTGACAAATGACAATGCACAGCCAAAGTGAAAATAAATAATAAATAAACTATTTATGAATAAATTATTTAAATAAATAAATAATTATTCAAATAAGAGAATGTCGTAGAAAAAAAAAACGCAATGCAATTACGAATAAAATGAGCGTCTTGCAATGTAATCATTTACCCTGTTTTCAACAGAAATAAGGAATAGAATCTTTCATCAGACTTTATAAAGAACACAAGTCATTCCCGTTATCAGCCACAGACCGTCTTTGGTCGAGCTTGTGGAAGCGCATCTGTTGCCGGCCAAAGAAAAAAAATTATTTCACTTTGTGTGCTAGTGGCAGCGACAGCAAGAAAGGATTTTGCTTGCTTGGATAGTAGAGGAAACCGATGTTCATTACATGACCATTTAAGAGGATTCCCCATGGCGTTATTGTCAGGCATCTAAAATAATATTAATTTAATCCTCAATTGTAGTTGGCTGCTTTTAACCTTGGATTGTCTTGTTTGTTGGAGACGTTTGTCTTCTTTATGTCATTTATGGTAAATGCACGCTTGAGTAGTCGATTGTGTCTGACAGCGCCGACTAGTGGTTGAAGTAGTCGATCGTTCGACTAGTTGTCTAGTCTATGCAAGCCCTAATATATATATATACACACACACATACACAGTTGAAGTCAGAATTATTAGCCCCCCTGAAATATTAGGCCCCCTGTTTATTTTTTTCCTAAATTTCTGTTTAAACAGAGAGAAGATTTTTTTCAACACATTTCAAAACAACAGTTTTCATAACTCATTTCCAATAACTGATTTCTTTTATCTTTGCCATGATGACAGTAAATAATATTTTACTAGATATTTTTCAAGACACATCTATACAGATTAAAGTGACATTTAAAGGCTTAACTAGGTTAATTAGGTTAACTAGGCAGGTTAGGGTAATTAGGCAAGTTATTATATATAAAGGGGCTAATAATATTGTCCCTAAAATGGCTTTTAAAAAATTAAAAACTGGTTTTATTCTAACCAAAATAAAACAAATAAGACTTTCTCCAGAGGAAAAACATTTATCAGACATACTGTGAAAATTTCCTTGCTCTGTTAAACATCATTTAGGAAATATAAAAAAAATATATAATAATTCAAAGGGGGGCTAATAATTCTGACTTCAACTGTGTGTGTGTGTGTGTGTGTGTGTGTGTGTGTGTGTGTGTGTGTGTGTGTGTGTGTGTGTGTGTGTGTGTGTGTGTGTGTGTGTGTGTGTGTGTGTGTGTATATAAAGAAAGAAAAAGTATGAATGTGTGTACAATACACATTATTGTAATATATAAAATTAAAAATAAAATATATTGATAAATGCATTTGTATTATATCACAACCACAATACGTACAAATACATTATTGTAATAATTGAACTTTATATCTAATAACTGTTTCTTGTTATATATAATATATGTGGATATAATTTAAATGTTTTCAATGTGACATATATTTATACATTTTTTAAAAATGTGTGATATTTCTATAAACACTCTGTAAAGCTTTGTCTATGTAAATTCCTGTCATTGTTGAATTGATCATTGAAGCCATGTCAATCATGCTAGTAACATAAACAGAAGATTCTGTCGTTCAATTATCTAAGCAAAAGACATAAAACAGATTGGACTCTATACCAAACACAATACTCTGACTAGTTCTCAAGGTGGGCACTGTGTGTTCTCAACACGAGGCAGAACAGAACATTTGTGCATTCCTGAGAAACTCTTCTCTTTTCCCCTCAGATAACGCTTCCAGTCCTCCTCCAACTCATTAGAAACGTTAGAACTGCTGATCCAGGCAAGAAAAAATTCGCTTTGCTTCGTTTTTCCAGAATATCCTTGTTCTGTTTCCAAAACAAATAGCAAGAAATTTAAATATTGCTCTTGTGGTGTGTGTGAGTGTGTGTGTGTCAGAGAGAGAGAAAAAGAGAGAGAGAGAAGGAGGGAGGGGGGTTTAGAAAACGAGAAAGAGAAAGACAGATTGTGAGGTTTAAGATAAGTATCACAGTACCCAGTGGACTGAATGGGTTTAAAGTATTAACATTAGAGAATACAGGACGAGCACAAGTAAAGGAGAAGCAGAACAAATCACAGGGAGGAAATGATAAGAAAGAATAGACACAGACAAAGATGGAGGAAAGTAAAGCAGAAAACTGGGAACATATAAAATAAACATAGAGAAGTGGGAGGTGACAGAAAATCCCGTCGAAACACGATTGATTTGAAGAGACAATAGGCAAAAAAAAGAGGCCTATGAGGCAGCGAGAGGAGCTTTTTTACAGAGTCTGAGGGGAAAGAAAAGCAGAGATGGGGGATTTCTTTACCGCTCATTAGCCATGCACAGTGATCTGGCTTTTCTCCCACACCTCGCGGCTTATTACAGCCCGAGCCCTGCCTGCCAGCGCAGCCCCCCGCGCCACCCTCCTCCCCCCGGCCCCCACAATCACGCCTGCAATCACAGCCTCTAATTAGGTTAATTAATTTGTATCAGCCCTTGTAGGGACTTGGCTGATGAGGCAGCCATAAGAGTATCACTGCTTGGACCTCATTAAAATACAAGAAAGACGACGAGATACGGAGAGTGTTGTTGTTTGTGTACGACAGGACAGGACAGGGTCGTAAAGCATTTCAGACTGGACCCCCAAACCCCCACCTGCTCTCTCCATTGCACCTTTATAGGAGCCACCGCTGCCCCGTTCAGCCATAGACAGGGATGATGTTCAGAAAGGAGGGGTCTTTTTGAAACAGAGGCATCACATTACAATCAGCGAGGGCCGCTCATCAGGACACTGACGAACACACTCTGATTAACAGCGCGATCTGATTACAGCAATCACACAGCCCGTAGGACCAGTCCCATGAGATAGCGAGAGAGAGAGCGAAAGAGGGAAAGTGCAAGGTTTATTGGGAATGTGTGTTAAGTAGGCTATACTGGAATGCTCATTGATGTTATTCTTACAATCATAGGAATAATGCAATATGGATAAGATCATTGTTTTAAAGTATTTTTATAAGAAATCATGCAGCAGATTTTACCCTCACAGTCTGCCTAGCACCCCAAGGGCCTAAAAAACCAGTGATCACATGATGAAAAAAGTACATATTTTTGGAAAATTGTTTTAATGGACTTATATGTACATAGCCTGACTGATATTCACACAGTAGACAAACTCTCCGTTTGTTTTCTACAGTGTGTTTTTGCTAGTAAAAAAAATGACAACAAACAGAACTAGTGTAATGAAAAAGGTAATGCTGGCAGATCTGAGAACACGGTAATAATTTTCTTGTGATGTCATGTTATGGCTCATAATGAGAAAAAAGCTATTTCTAATATCGGCTTATAATCATATTACAAAAAAAAAGTCATTATATTGTGCATAGAGATTAAATACATTTCTGAAAAATAAATGATAAAAATATGCTAATGTTTGTACATATACAAAAAACTCAACCTTTGTTCCCCTGATTTAATTTAAGATCTGTTTGTGTGTGTGCTTGTGTGCATACACACACACACACACACTGGCCAGTTTATTAGGTACATCTCTCCAACTGCTCATAACGCAAATTTCTAATCACACATGGCAGCAACTCAATGCATTTAGGCATGTAGACATGATCAAGACGATCTGCTGCAGTTCAAACCGAGCATCAGGATGAGGAAGAAAGGTGATTGAAGTGACTTTGAACGTGGCATGGTTGTTGGTGCCAGACAGGCTGGTCTAAGTATTTCAAATCTGCTGATCTGCTGGGATTTTCACTCACAACCATCTCTGAAGTGACTTTGAACGTGGCATAGTTGTTGGTGCCAG
This sequence comes from Danio kyathit, assembly GCA_903798195.1. Lineage (NCBI taxonomy): Eukaryota > Metazoa > Chordata > Actinopteri > Cypriniformes > Danionidae > Danio > Danio kyathit. The sequence continues at coordinate 43,552,789 of LR812534.1, forward strand.
ACTGGCTGGTCTAAGTATTTCAGAAACTGCTGCTCTGCATGGATTTTACACACAAGCACATCTAGGGTTTACAGAGAGGGTTTGCAAATGCCTTGTTGATGCCAGATGACAGAGGAGAATGGCCAGACTGGTTCAAACTGATAGAAAGGCAACAGTAACTCAAATAACCACTCGTTACAATCGAGGTATGCAGAAGAGCATCTCTGATTGCACAACACGTCAAACCTTGAGGCGAATGGGCTACAGCAGCAGAGGACCTTCGGATGGTAGGGTCAGAATTTGGCGTCAACAACATGAAAGCATGGATCCATCCTGCCTTGTATCAGCGGTTCAGGCTGGTGGTGTAAAAGTGGGGATATTTTCTTGGTACACGTTGGGCCCATTAGTACCAATTAGGCATTGTGTCAACACCACAGCCTACCTGAGTATTGTTGCTGACCATGTCCACCCCTTTATGATCACAGTGTACCCATTTTCCGATGGCTTCTTACAGCAGGATAACACGCTATGTCAAAAAGGGCGAATCATCTCAGACTGGTTTCTTGAACATGACGATGACTTCACTGCACTCAAATGGCCTCCACAGTCACCAAACTCAATCCAATAGAGCACCTTTGGGATGTGGTGGAACGGGAAATTCGCATCATGGATGTGCAGCCGACAAATCTGCAGCAACTGCATGATGCTATCATGTCAATATGGAACAAAATCTTGGTGGAATATATATATCTTAAATTAAATCAAATTAAAATAACACTGCATTTTAAGATTACTATTTAACTTTTGTTAAAAATAATAATAATAACAAGGACAAAACAACAAATGTTATAACAAATGGGCAAAAATTACTTAATTTAGGGCTGCACTTTGCCTCTAAATAGAGTCTTTTAATGTCATCAAGTGACTCATGTTGTAAATACTGAATGCCTGACGAGATATTTGGAATATGAAATATTGCTACACAGAATGACATTTTAGATGTCTTCTGTAAATTACAAATCTATAACAGTCTTTTTTTTTTTAAATAAACACTGAAAAAGTGTAAAGCTGTATCACACGTGTATTACTTTGAGGCTAACTCATCTTTGACCAACGGACAAAACTAAAACTGTCACAAAACAGCACAAAACCTAAATGGCCAATTCTATTTCTGGATCAACTACACCTTTTAAGACCTCAGGAGAGCCATTCACAAAAACCATCAGTGAGACAAAACAACACAGCAAACAGTCAACAACAGGCCATAACAGCCCATAAAGCCAGACTGTTGTTCTGAAAAGCTAAGTGAAGCGGAGTGTGGAGGGATACGGCGAAATAGACAGACAATGACACCCGGCTGCCAGCAGACAAGGACAGATCCAGTAGTTAAAGTGTAATGAACACATCCCCCAGGCACACTGCTGCCAGTGGGAGAGTGATGGACTAACGGTAATACCCAGGCAGATGGGTGAACGCCACGCCTTGTCCCGTCCCCTCACCCGCAGCGGGTCCCCCCCATAGGCCCACGTCTGGGGAGCAGAAAAGGGAAACGAGCTCCACCGGGGAGGAGGCCTTAGCGTGATTTAGACTCCCATGCAAATTTAATCAATTCGAGTGCCTCTTCCAAACAGGCTCATGGCTAATTAGTGACAATTTAAAGGGGTCTCTGTGATCCCACCTAACACACACACACACACATGCAGTGAGGGTTATAAAGATTTTCCTTCAATCGCTTTCCCTCTGGCACAGAGACAAACCCCCACCTCTCCAGCTCTCACTACAATCCGCTACTTCAAAAGCCGAGTGACAAACCACGGTGCAACTCAAAGGGGCAGATAGAAGATCCTCAGCCATTTCTTCTCCACATGACCCGCCGATTCTGCTGTTCACCCGGTTGGTTACCCTGCACCTTAATTGGCAAATCGATTAGTGCTGTTCTTAACCTCAGTCATGAAAGGAGTCTTTGAGGAACGGTGGAGGAGAGGCGGTGAAGGGCTTGACATCCAGCAAGCTCAGGTGCTGTAATAACAGCCAAGGCCAATCGCTTTCTGGTCAAACCTACTCAGAGTCACCAAAAGCTGTTATTACATGTGATTAAGCAATGGCCTTAGTTCAAGAGTGTGAAAAGCTCCTGCATTAATTGCCTATATAATAATGATAATAATGATATGTTTATGTAATTGCATGGAAAATGTTATTGTGCAATGTAGAACTTTAAATGAAACATAAAACAGCGAGAAACAAATCTGCGATAACTAAATTACTCGTTTATGAAATGGTTCTTCCCACTCGCTTGCATACTGAGAGGCCTCGGCATCATTTATAGCTCATTTTATTAGTGTCGTTCAGAACTACTTCATATTAATTACTCAGGAGTCAGGTTAAGACATTATCCCGATTGCATGTCTTAATGATTTTACTTAGGTTTCAGACTGTTTTTTTTCATGAGAATCATAATTAAAATCTATATGACCTCTACTACTAGGTTCTTTATTTATTTAAACCACAAAATAATTGTGTTTAAAAAAATTTTTAAAGCACTTTTTAGTAAACTGTTTAAAGCAAATGCATTTAAAATGGTCTTTTAGTTATGTTGAAGTTATTTTTGTGAAAAAATATTTTGTAGGTGACTTTTTAAAAAGTTAAAAAAAATCATTAAAACTGAAGTTGCAGAGACTTTTTTCAGTATGTTGATGTACTTCCAACTGAAATGAAATATTGAATAAGGACAGGGCTTTTGTTTGCACAGAGATGCCCAAAGTAGGGCCCGTGGGCCAAAGTTGGCCCATTGTAACCTTTGATTTGGCCCGCCATCCCATCTGAGAAGAAAGTGAAAATGATGGAGAAGGTTGGAGCGAATGCCATTATCAGCGATTGTCATTTCGAATTTGATGTGACCTTTTTTGTTTGTTTGTGTCATTGCTGAGCCTACAAAAAGCAAACTGAAATTAAATGTTTGAATTCATTCTTTTTGGCTTAGTCCCTATTTCATCAAAATGTGAAAATTGTATTCCTTTTTAATGACATTGATTCTAAGATGGCATAAGTTTGACAGGTTGGGTAAAATATCTTTACAAAAACACATGCGACATAATTTGGGGTAATTTACTTACAAACTGCATTAAAGGTGCAGTATGTAAGTTTGACACCCAGTGGTTGAACTAGGTATTGCACTCCTGAATCAAAACAAACGCAAGCACAGGTTGCCAGATTGAGGACAGGAGCGAGTGATTTAAACTGTGTTCTAAACAAAGCAATGGCACTCAGTAGAAGGAATATTTTCCATATTAAAAGGAGTTGTTGTCATAATCAACACCTCAAATTGATATATTAGAAACGGCTTCTATTTCTCACAGCTGAACAGCAGAAAACCATTTCGTGAGTGAGTTCATATTCTGTGCTTCTGAATGGCTGTATTTTAATTTCTGTCATGTTTCGTCTGGTGCAAACAGCTAAATTGCTCATCAGTGTGTTGTTAGGGCACGGGGTTACAATGTAACCTGCTCACCTAATGTTTACGTTCGTAATATTTATATAATTTGCTCAGTGCTTAATTTGTGCCGGAACATTCTGGATCCGGAACCTGGAGCCAGTACACTATTGGAGCCAGCAAAACACAATTTACTCACAAATATACACGTAAACAGGATAATATACTCTGTGACATTTGCAATTCTGATAAAATTTTAAAATGTGTGCTAAAATGCCGAGTTCAGAATACATAATATTTATGTCTGTTATGATGGTCACTATGTCAGATTATGCACATTTGGACAAACTTTGCAAACATTTGTCAGGTTGGGGACAAAGGAAGTACCATCATCTCTCTTTCATGAGAGCTGTGCTCTTATTGGTCTTTAAAAAAAATTAAACAGGCTAGTCTTTCTGCCATGACACATCCTAGACGTTATGTTGATTGTTGGCAGCTGTGACTCCATACAACATTAAACGTTAGATTCTTACATCTTGATGTCCATTGTCATGTATGAATCATAAAAACACCCTGTATCAAATAGATAGTGCCAGAATCTGGCTGTCATTGTGTAGTTTGAACCTGGCACAAGTCACGAAGCAATGGAAGTAGCAACAGATAATTTCTTACTTAATGTGACATGCGTTAACATAAAGTGGGTTTTCAAGAGAAAAAGAAACCTCTTGGTTTAGTTCTGTTGATCTGTTGTTAAAAAGCTGGAGTCATGGTTGGTCTCGTATGTTGTAACCTATTACTTCCATAGTAGAAAAACAAATATGGAAGTCAATGGTTACAGGTTTCCAAGATTCATCAATATATCTTCAGTGTTCATCAGAACAAATAACTGTTTAGAACAAGTAAAGGATGAGTTTAGTTGAACTATCCCTTTAACTCACATTGTTCTTAGAGTGAACACATAATTTGTTGATTGACAGAAAATCTTTATGAATCATAAAAACACCCTATATTAAATAGATAGTGTCAGAATCTGGATGTCCTTTCTTATGGATATGATTATACGTGTTACTACAGAGACATGTTAATACGCGGCAGTCAATCAATTCGATGAGCAGGGAAACTGCACTCCTACTTCACGTTGCAGTGGGCCTCCAAATGGGAGGGATTTGGATCCTATTTTAACGTCAGGAAATTTAAAAAGAGACTAATTGTCTTTATATCACTACAATATGACCGTGGACACGCTATACATGCACACAGTTCTGTCCAAACACCTTCCAAAATAGGATTTTCATCGTAGGTGTCCTTTAAAGTCCGTGTGAAATCAAAATTTACAATGTTATATTTTGATAGTGCACATTGTTATTTTTAAGGTGAACAATTTATCCATGAAAGTTAATCCACTGAAAATAAAAAGGGGCAAATACCAAACTTGATTGAGGCTAGTGGGCCGAAGGTAAATATACCATGGGTAATTTCCTAATTTATTTCATAATATTTAAAAATAAATAACAAACATTGCTTTATATTGACTAAAAAAAGTATAATCTTTTAAAAATTTTAGTCATGTGTTTACATTACAGTAAAAACAAAAACAATGTCATTTATAACAGAATGGAGTTCCAATAGTTTTTGCCTTGATTTGCTCGCCGATGTCTTCTTCATAGTCGAAAGACATATTTAGTCGAATTTATATTTTATAAAGTCAGATTCATTTGCATCTAACATGTAATTCAAACAGGGCGACGCAGTGGCGCAGTAGGTTGTGCTGTCACCTCAAAGCAAGAAGGTCACTGGTTCGAGCCCGGCTGGGTCAGTTGGCATTTCTGTGTGGAGTTTGCATGTTCTCCCTGAGTTCGGGTGGGTTTCCTCCGGGTGCTCCGGTTTCCCCCACAGTCCAAAGATATGCAGTACAGGTGAATAGGGTAGGCTAAATTGTCCGTAGTGTATGACTGTGAATGGGTGTGTGTGGATGTTTCCCAGAGATGGGTTGCGGCTGGAAGGGCATACTCTGCGTAAAACGTGCTGGATAAGTTAGCGGTTCATTCCGCTGTCGCGACCCTGGATTAATAAAGGGACTAAGCCAAAAAGACACTTCTTGGACACTTTTTGTGGAATGTCCACATGCCTCCTCATTCATTTCACTTTTTGTGTATGTTGTGTATGAGCTTATACACATAAGTACTTGGCATCCCATCCAATGAGCCAATTCACAGCCATCATCAACTCAACCCCAAACCCTTAACAAATTACTGGAGCGCTCCACGGGGGCCTCTTTTACATCTCCAAATGTGAATAACATTACAGCACAATGTAGAGGATGTTTGGCAGATATCTTTCGAATCTAGGGGTCACTACCAACACTGCAGTGGAAGACCTGCAGCCGTGACCCCAGTGCAAAAGCTGATCCGAATGAAAGACAGGCTTCAGTAAGAACAGTGGTCTTCTGTGCGATGACAGACGGAAGCAGAGCGGAACTGCGCACACGGCTGCGTGACCCTCCAGTCCAAACCGAGGCGGTCGCGGTGATGAATACTCCGCCACATGACGCACACTCCGCCTGTCACTTCTTTTGGCTGAGAATTGTGCAAATACAGAAGGTCAATATTGATAGGTCACACGGAGCTGCTTTGTAAATATCACCAGGCTTAGACGCGCATGTTCATGTCACTCTGATCACGCTCTTGTAATTCCTTCACAAAAAAAGGGATAGCATGCATGTATAACATGTTTAGCATGAGCATTAGAGTACAGTGTATATGCATTACAAACATTTTTTTTTCTTGTGGTCAGCGTTGGCACAGACAAGACTCCTGGATCGCTCCTCGAGAACACAGTGACATTTCCCTGTTCCTGATTCACCCCTCCTCTCTGTCCCAGGAGAGGGTAATGGATGAGGCCTGTTTATGAAGCCGCTGCCACCTGCATGATCAATCAAGCCACGCAGAGATGACACAAAAAGCTCAGTCTGCGCAGACAGAGCTCAACCTTTCACATGAACAATTGCACTAGCAGAGACGAGATTGATACAAGAGTGTTTAAAAGTGGGCCATTTAAAGTTATGAGGAACCAGACTTCTGTTTGAAATAATGCGTGTTCAAATGAAGAGGCAAAGCAAATACAACCTATCTTTGCAGATGTCTCAAGTCTCAGTTATAAAAATAATTAGTGTTTGGGAAAGTTACTTTTGAAAGTAATGCATTACATTATTGAGTTACTCCACAAAAAGTAACTAGTTGCCTTAGTTACATTTTATGGAAAGTAATGCATTATATTACTTTTGAGTTACTTTTTCCTACCTGCCTTGGCTGTGTCAGATAAACAGCACAGTGACAGACATGAAGAAAGCAGATCTGACGTAACATTTGTGAGAAATACTACAGTAAGAACTTTCTCAATTATTATTTGATGTGTTTGTTGTGGAGTTAATTCAAGCCATACACAATGTCGTTACAAAGTTCACACACACACACACAGTGTGCACGTTTAACGGTGCACTGTTTTTGCATGGCAAATGTGACAGGATACACGTTAATATCCACTACTGTATGGATATCCGTTATGTTAATGTATAAAACAAACCTGTTTCAATGTCCACAAACCGGGATTGAAGTTTCTTCTTTAATAATTGTACTGACATGCGGCTGTGGTGATGAAGACGCTAAAATCGCTGTAATTCATTACAAACATGCACTGTTTTAAAAAACTTTTAAACTTGTAAAACTCATTCTTGATCACATTTGATGCCGATTGATCACAGAGAGCTGAACAGATCTTTAATCCCAGTTGCACACATCCTATTTTGTTGATAGTATTATACATGTTACTAGAGAGATGTTAATTTGTGGCTGTCAATCAATTCGTTGGGCGGTGGACTCCTATGTCACGTTGCAGTGGGCCTCAAAATGGGACTGTTTTGGATCCTATTTTAACATCAGGAAATAAATTTTAAAGAGATCTATTGTGTTTATGTCACTCCAATAGGACTATGGCCACACTATACATACACACAGTTCTGTTCAAACAGCTTACAAGATGATTCTCATCATAGGTGCCCTTTAAAAAAAAAACTTCCTGATGCTCTACATGCCGTATATACAGATTTATGAAAGTTGAAATCAATGGGTTTGTTACTTTTGTATTTTTGTCTTAGTTCAGTAAAACCACTGTCCATTGAGATGATCCCCTTTTCTTCCATGTGTTCAAAATAATAAGAATATTTCCATCACAGAAATGTAAGGCTCTGCCATCTTGGTTTCTGTCTGTTCCCATGGGAAGCTCATTCTCTCATTGAGTGTGATAAAATGTGATTACACAAATTTTAATACAGCAAATTAGTTTTTTTAAGTGAATTAATTAATCTAAAAAATAACCTGCTACATTTTTTAAAAAGTAACTCAAATAATATTACTTAATTTTTATTATTACTCAATTTTTTTAAGTCATGCGTTACTTTACTCCTTAGAAAAGTAATATTATAACGTAGCTCGCATTCCTAGCCTTACCCCCAAACACTAATAATAATAATGTCCCATTTTGGTGTCTGCGTTAAAATTAGTTAATTATATATATATATATATATATATATATATATATATATATATATATATATATATATATATATATATATATATATATATATATATATATATATATCTCTCTCAAAAGCATATAAAATGAAGTTAAATCCATTCTAAAATACAATATTTCAAATTACTTTAGTGAAAATTAAGTGACAAAATGAAGGTAAAATAATGCTCATTGAGCATAATTGTCACTGAGCATAATGAATATATAAATGTAAAAATCAACACAAAAATCAATGATCATTGTACATCTTAACATATAACTGTTCAAATTTTGCTGGCAAAATGATCAAATCTACTCAATTGAAAAATTGTACAAGTGTCTAACCAGGCTTCATGCACGAATAAGACTTTAAACAAGTCTCAGCAGTAAAAAATATTAAGTTATTAAAAATATATATTTTTTTAAATAAATCAAAAGTTGAAGATGAATTTTGACGGCTCATTAGTTACATTTTAAAAATAGACACCAACGTCAAGTGACACTGAAGTTGCTCTTTTGTATTCTGATTGTAGAGTTGATGAGATCAGATGAGATGTGCTAGTGCCATCTATTGAGAAAACCAACAAACTACAAAACATTACAGACAACATTTTATTGTAATGGCAAAAACGTATTTGCAATAAATATGTACAAACTCCTTGCCTCATATGTGCAAGATTCCCAGCATAGCATCTCCATTTTACAAAAGTGAAAAATCAATTCAGAATTTTAAGTCCACTTCCTGGACACTAGATTACAGCTGACTGAAGACAACGAGACAGACCGCTTCCAAAGACTTCATCTTTTCCTCTTGGCCTGAAATTTATAGATGGCAGGAGCGGTACTGGTCTCATTGCGGACTTTTACCTTCTTCACCTTATCCTGTCAGAGATAAAAGCACAACCAACAAGTCAATCAATAAAGAAAACAAAAAAACCTAAAGTATTACCAATAACTCATCATAAGAAAATATCCTAATATCAAAAAGACATTGATGAATATCCATGTGTATTTAGAAAGAACAGCCATGCTGAAAGGGTTCATGAATGCACTCACTTGTAGATCTTTTCTAGTTTGAATCTTTTGAGTAATGACAAACATTTTCTTTTCTCTGTCAATACGCTCTGAAAGCCTCCGATACTGCTCATTCCTCTTTTTAGCAAGACTCTGAAAGGAATAGACAAGAAAGAGCAATAAATACAGCAAATAAATAAGTTATAAATGATTAATAAATTGAGAATGCATTTACATAATTATCATTGCAGAATTTATTGATTATTTATATTAACCATGAGAATAATTATAAAAATAATAAAATAATAACTAATATTACTACTTATTACAATATGGCACATAGAAACTATGTTACTTTTATCTCCCTGCCCTTCATTGCTCCCACAATGCTCTTGTTTTCCAGCGTCTCTATTGTAGGTCTGTTATATGCTCGGTCCACCAATTCAGGTACTGTGTTAAGGTGTGTAGCCAGGTCAAAGTTCTTTACTGGTAAGTACAAAAACAAATACAAACATTTAATGATAAAACAAAATAATGTATCTTCCTCAGATAGGGGTGCATCAGGGTTCTGTAAAAAGTCCACCAATTATTGTTTGATGCCAAACTTCAATTAATGAATATTTTACCTTCCTTTTTTGTGTCCAGAAAAAAGACATGTTTGTTTTTCTTTTCCTCATCAAGAAAGTGGAGCTCTGACTTCATCCTTTCAATTTTCTACAATATAAAGTGAAAAGTTAGGCTTTATTCTAAACTTTACCAGTATAGTTGCCCAAAAAAATGAAACCTTGCTGGTAATTTACCTACCCTCAGGTAATTCAAGATATAAGTGACTTTTTATTCTATTAGCTGAAATTTTTTTATATTTTTAGCAGAAACTTCTGACCTTGGCAATTCATGTAATTCAAAATAAACGATAAGCATCTCTTTTAGAGTATATTTTGAGAAATATGAGGGATTCCAGCGTTACGGATGTGACATTTGCAGTAAAAATTTAAAACATAAATTTAAAAAAAAGTATTTGTTAACATTATAGTGAAACATCAGTTTGTATTTTCCAAAACAGCTAACCACAGAGTTATGGGATCAGAAAAATATCAATCTGTAAACATTTTTTATATTTCAAATGAGGAAAATATGCCAGTTTACAGAATACAACATCCTTTGTAGAAATTCTGTGAATTAAACTGCACAACCCAAAAGAAACAACGCTAACCAAAAGGATAAAGTTGCCTCTCTATAGAACAAAAATGATTTGATTTTATATTTTTGCATTTGCAAAAGTTTCGTTAAGGATGTGACATCTCTCCGTTATGGATATGACAGATGTGAAATTTGCACTTGTGTGACTTTGTTTGTAAACAATTATATTTGATTTACTATTGACAGAGACATTTCTGAGTATTTTTACAGCACTTTAAAATACAAGCCTAGTCAAATAACCTAGAAAGGGTTTCGATATTTTGGTGAAAACTTTCCTATTTTCATGGCAAGGTTGATATTTGCATGGAATTGCTCATATACAGAAAAAAATAAACTTAACATGTGTCTCCTGGAGATATACTGAGGTTTAATAAAGCAAAGCAGCTTGTGCAAGAAACCTAAGATTTTTACCTTTAATCTACAATCTCTGAAAACAGTTTTTTATTTTTGTTTTGCTTGTATTTGCATGTTTTGTTGACAAAGATATGGCAACCAGAGTCACAGGCTGAACTAAAAATCTGTTTTAATATTCTGCTGAAGAAAAAAAAAAGTCACCTTCAATTTAGAAGACCTGAGGGTCAGTTAAATAATAGCAAATTTTCATTTTATGTGAAGTATCCTTTAATGAGACGAAGCTTCAACTGCACAGTTATTTAGCAATAAGATGCCATACCTTCATCTCTGACACACGCTTCATTTCCACATATCTTATGTCCTGAGTCCTCATCATCTTCTTCTGCTCCTCTGTCATTTCTTCATCTTTTCGATTAGCCATGTGAACGCCATCCTAAACAGAATTAACAGAAGCACAATACCACAAGTGTCACTAATGCGCTCGCTTTATTATAAACGACAAAATGGCATTCTGAAAGGTGACAAACCTTTAATTGGTTGTGTATCATTTTAAAGTTAAATTCATCAGGGTTCTTATCCATGGCCTTCTTGCGCAAGGCCAAGATGGTCTTCTCTTTCCGGTGGTAGTCACTATATTACAGATAACAGGTTAAACTATACTGCAATCAAAAAAAGCTGTATTTAAACAAACAAATCTAAAGTAACAGAACAAAGACATAGGTAATATATTCTAGGTAATACTATCAATTTAAACAATGTTACATCTAAATAACTACAGATTAAACCAGAAGTTTACATGCACTCAAAAAAGGAACATAACCATTTTTTAAAAAAATGTCTGATGGTAAATCATACTAAACGTTTACTATTTTAGGTCTGCTAGGATTAACTAAATCATTTACATTTGCTAAATGCCAGAATAATGAGAGAATTTGTTTTTTGAGAATTTTTTATTAATTTCTAGACAGTCAAAAGTTTACATGCATTTCCTTGGTATTTTTTTAGTTTTGCTTTTAAACTGTATAACTTTGGTCAAATGTTTTGGGTATCCTTCCACAAGCTTCTCACAATAGTTTACAGGACTTTTAGCCCATTCCCCTCAGACAGAATTAAAAGTAACTGAGTCAGTTTTGTAGGCTGTCTTGCTTTTTCAACTGTCCACAAATGTTCTATAGCTGGGGTGTCAAACTCAGATCCTGGAGGGCCGCAGCCCTGCACAGTTTAGTTCCAACCCTGCTTCAACACACTTACCTGCAGGTTTCAAACAAGCCTGAAGGACTCAATTAGTTTGATCAGGTGTGTTTAATTAGGGTTGGAACTAAACTGTGCAGAGCTCCGGCCCTTCAGGAACTGAGTTTGACACCTATGTTCTATAGGATTGAGCTCAGGGCTTTGTGATGGTCACTCCAAAACATTCACTCTGTTGTCCTTAAAGCATATTTTAACTAATTAGGCAATATGCTTAGGGTCATGGTCTGTTTGGAAGACCCATTTGTGGCCAAGTTTTAATTTCCTGGCTGATGTCTTGAGATGTTGCTTCAGTATTTCTACATAATGTTCTTTCTTCATGATGCCATCTATGCTGTGAAGTGGACCAGTCCCTTCTGCAGAAAAACAGCCCCACAACATGATGCTGTCGCCCCCATACTTCAGAGTTGGGATGGTGTTCCTAAGCTTGTAAGCTTTCCCCTTTGTCCTCCAAATGTAACACTGGTCATTATGGCCAAACAGTTCAATCTTAGTTCCATCAGACCACAGGACATGTCTCCAAAAATTATTATTTTTCCCAGTGTAATTTAACTAATTGTAATCTGGCTTTTTTTTTTTTTTTGGTTGATTCTGGCTTGCTGACTTTCCCATGTTGTCACACAAGGAAGCAGTGTGTTTGAGGTTTTCCTTAAATACTATTCTTCAGTTGTGCCTCCAATTAACTCAAATGTTGTCAATTAGCCAATCAGAAACTTCCAAAACCTTGACACCATCATCTGAGCTTTTTTAGAGGCATATTAATTAGGGTTGGGCGATGTTGACCAATTTGGCATTGTACGATGTCTAATGTGAACATCGGCGATGGAATCGTCGTCGTAGGCGGGGTGGGAATGGTTGTTGTTAAATATCAATTAATTCATAACAAATTTAATAATTGTAGCGTATCGTTTTCACTACCTGACCCACATGGTCTTTGCTTTACCCATAACCAAACCATAAATAAATAAAGTTATACACAAATTACCACCTGTCAATCACTTTTTTTCTCCGGGATTCTGGCATGAATAAGCAGAGTGATCTGTGTCATAATGGCTTTTTCCCCACAGCTGGTGGCGGAGACGAGACGAGAGTTTGTTTGGAGTTCACTGTAATTTGTATTGCGATTAATGATAACTTCCTTATTTTATTACTATTATTATGAGGAAATAATAACAAGTAAAGTTGCTAGAGCTCGACCGTTTCGGCGTATGCGGCCGAAATTTTATGCAACCTAAAATATATATTTGAAAGCATTTGTGCTAGTGCATAAATTGTCACCGTGCGACCTGTTTTCACTGCAAAATCCTCACCGTGTGCGCGAATTTAGGAGACATTTATGCAGGATGCATCTTTGCACCTAAAGACGCCAAACGCAGCACTCAGGAACAGATTAAAATAGTTGTTATGCGATTGTGAACTTGCTGAAGTAAAAAAAGGCCGGAATGCTTGCCCTGCCTTTGTGCTCTTCTTATTGGCCCACTGCTCTAGAACTGAATGCGAATGGATTGGTTAATATCAGCTGTCAATCACTCAGTCAATGCCTTCTGCCTTCACATGACAGGAGCAACAGCCGCGGAAATGTGAAGCGCTGAAGAAGTGAGAATGAAAATAACACTGACAGATTTAGTTTTAGAAACCCTAACGTTACTAATAATGGCACATCTTATTAGTGATCATGTGCTGAATGTTAATCCACCATTTACACTTTTCCAAGAGTGGATAAAAGACTTTCAGTGGCTTCAAGTCCGCTATGAAAATAACTAAAGCCATTCACTGTAAAGTCTGTGGGACGGGGGTTGCAGGTAACAGCGTTTGCCACTGAATCTACACATTTTAAGCGCGAGAGGTACTGTATAATCCTCACAATGTATTTAATCCTCACGATGCTGTCAGCAGTGCAAACGGCAGCTATAAGTAAAATATAACACAGCTCATGAAAAGACCGTTATTGCTATTAAGATGACATGCAAATATTAAGTTATATATCAATATAAATGTGGGGCGGGGTGATGGATCGCGATGCCGGCTCAGCATCGTGAAGTTTATTGGCCATCGGCGATGGATGATAGCGTCGTCTATCGGCCCAACCCTAATATTAATCTTATTGTATGTAAACTTGAATTTCAAGAAGTTATAACAATTTCTCAAAAAATATCTCTCTCATTATTCTGCTTTTAAGCATAACAGAAACAAATTTGATAATCCTAACTTACCTAAAAGAGAAAAGGTATTAGTTGCATTAACATCTGACTTTTTTTAAATGGTTATGTGCCTTTTTATACAATGTATGTAAACGTCTGGTTTCAACTGTATCTGCTATCTATAGAAAGTACCCTAAGGGTTGAAAAACAAAAAAAAAAGAATTTCAAGCATCAAAATAATAACAGAGTAATACAGGTTCACTTTTTTTTAAATACATTAGATTGTGTCATCTAATTTAATCTGTAAAAATAACAGTAAGTATCATACATTGTTATTGACTTACAGAAGACAACTGCTAAAATGACATCCAGTAAAACAATTACATAAAAAACAAATAAAACATTGGATGATATATGAAAATATTTTATTTAAAGATAAAGTTCACACACAAATGAAAGTTTATTCACCTTGTTTCTTTCTTCTGTTGAAGACAAAGAAGATATTTTAAAGAATGCCGAAAACCTGTACAAAAACCATTGACATCCATAGTAGGAACAAAAAACACTATGGAAGTCAATGGTTACAGGTTCTCTCAAAATATATTATTTTGTCTTTAACAGAAGAAAGACAAAACAAATTTGGAACAAGCAAAGGGTGAGTAAAAAAAGACAACTTTATTTTTTGGGTTAACTATCCCTGTAAGGATCACATTTTTTTTCATACTAGTTTTTACCCATTAGTCAGCAAGTAGTTCTTAACAAATATACTAATAATATTAAAAAGTACAAGTAAGAATAAGCATGAATTGTATTCATATGAATATATCTATTTCTCTGTATAACAAAGAAATACTTTACAGAAAAAATTAAATATAACGGGTTAAATTGTACTGCAATCATAAAGTGTTGTATTTTAACTTTATTTTGACAACAAACAAATCTAAAGTAAAAGTGCAAAGACATAGGTAATATATTCTAGATAATACTATCAACTTATTGTTACATCTAAATAACTATCTGTAATATTCTGTAGAAAGTACACGATGAGTTGAAAAACAAAAAAGGGATTTCAAGCATCAAAATAGTAAAAGTGTAGTACAGCTTTTAATTTTCACTTTTTTAAGAAAAAAGTAAAACATTTATATAATAAATAAACCATTGGATGACATTAAAATAATCTATTTAAAGACATTAACCCTAAAATGAAGGTTTACTCATTATTTGCTCACCCTCAAGTGGTTCCAAACCCTGTGTTTGTTTACGCTTATGCATTTTTTTTTTCTTTCTTCTCTTAAACACTAAAGAAGATATTTTGAAGAAGGCTGAAAACCTGTAACCATTGACATCCATTGTAGAATAAAATAGTTTGGAAGTCAATGGTTACAGGTTTGCTCAACATATTTTCTTTTGTGTTTAACAAAATGACAAACAGATTTAGAACAATTAAAAGGTGGGTAAATGTGAGTAAAACTATACCTTTAAGGGTCACGGTGCATTATTAAGTTATTTGAAACCTTAAAGTAGACTCTAAATATAATAGTTATTTTCATAATATATCTTTTGTAGGATTTATGTAAATCAGGAAGCAAACTGGGACTCTTTAACAATTTAGAAATATCAATAACTTAATTTTATTGCCAATTAAACTCCAAGAGAAAACATGCATCCTTATTTTAAGAATGACAAACTGTATCAGGTTGTATCCGTTTCAATGAAAAGCAAGGAACAAGCGTCCAAATGTATCAACAAACATTCAACTCTGTGTAAACACTCCAAAAACCAACAATAATAAATCATAAAAAATCTTCTTACTCTGCGCGAAGTTTGTAGTCCTTCTTCTTCTCTAACAATCCCAAATGTTTCCTGAAACCGAGCTGTGACGAGGGACAAAGCCACGTTAATAAACAAGAGACGTAATTAGCTAAACATTGTTTTACTTTAAAAGATGCACAACATATTTGAACCCATTCTTTTTCAGTAATACGTGCTAAATTGCCCCCATTAAAATTGCCGCTACAAATGCATATTTGCAAAATATGACGTGCAAGATTAAATATATTATTTCTATAATACAAAACGCTTTTACTAAGTTAGCAATGCAACACGCTAACGTTAGTCAACTGTACGTTTAAACATACCTGTGATCGCTCTTTGTGGTCTCGTTGTTTAGACTTTAGAGCTTTTCGAAAAGAAGACATGGCTGTAAATATATCAGACCAATCCTATTTTTATGATTAGAAAATACCTAAACAGGAATTTGTATAAACGCCGAACAATCCCGCATGTACAGTTCCGCACTCACGTGGATGCAATGGCAAACAGTTGCTGGACGATTCACAGCAGCAGATTCGGAGCAACAACAAAAAAGTCTTTTAATAAAACTAAACTTTAAGCAAAAAAAAAATAAATAAAACTACACAAAATAAAAGTACTATTGTAAAAACAGCAAATGATCAGAAATATAATATTTTTGTGAATACTTTAATTTTAAAATGAGTTCTAAAGAAACGTTTCTTCAACGGTGTCGACAGCAGATGGCAGTGTCCTCCACGCATTATACACACTGCAACACAGATTTATCCAAAATGTACCCCTAAAATTTGAATGAAAGTTCCTAACAGTCAAACCCGTTTCTGACTCCGATAAAATCATGTTTAAAATCCAACCATTCAATGTAGTCCCAAAAATTGCAAATGAGCTCCACTATGCGTATCCTTGACACTGAGCGAACACCACAACATTAGCTTTATATGGTCATCTAATAATCAAAGATATCCATCACAGGCCTTGTCCACTGTTCAGTGTGAGGAAGATAGCCAGGCTCATGGCGGGAAGAACTCAATAACAAACCTTGGGTGCTCAGACACTTGGTTTATATATCCTGGCCAGTGTGTTGACACTTTAAATCACTTTGGTCATGATAATGACGGCCTCTATCTGCCAAAGAGATTGGTTAACACTAACAGATAACACTTGGTGTTTTTCAAACAGGTTTCACTACTATAGTCCAGGCACCCCATTAGAATCTTAAGCAGAAGGACAGCTTTCGGCCATTAGAGTGACAAATGTGAAAAGCTCAAATCTGATGACGACACCTGTGCGCCTCTAATAGCTCCAAAGGTCCAGTTTATCCATTAGTTGGCTCGTCTTCTGAGAATGAAAAGGCAAAGAAAACAGCCAATTGGTGTGTCAAAACATGCAGGGCATGGGATATAAGCAAGGGCAGATTTGAAATAACAACTAGCTTTTCCTCTGGCTCAAAAACACAGGGCATTACTTGGAAATACAGAACATCATGTTCTGGTGGTGCAAGTCTTTCCCACTGTTTTTTTTTTTTTTTTGGTAGTAGGCAAAAAAAGGGACAGGTGAGGAACTTACAAACTGTAATGCAGAAATATATTAAATCTTGCTTACACATAATTTAAATTTACACTACAGGTCAAAAGTTTGGGGTCAGTGGGATTTTTTTAAAATAAACTTATCCTGCTCACCAAGGCTGCATTTATTTCATCAAAAATACAGTACAAATTGTAAAATTGTGAAATATTATTGCACTATAAAATAACTGTTCAAAAGTAGTTTATAATTTAATTTAATCATTTATTCCAGTGATTTAAAGAGGATTTTTCAGCTTAAACACTCCAGTCTTCAGAGTCACAAGATCCTTCAGAAATCACTTTAATATTAATTATTATTATTATTATTATTGTTATTAATGGTAATAGTAATAAAATCAATAATGACTGGAGTAATAATTTAATTTGAAACTACATACAATAAGAAAGGAGTTATTTAAAATTTTAATAAATACTTAACACATTTTTTTTTACATTTAATAAATGCCACCTTAATGAACAAAAAAAACTGACCCCAAACGTTTGACCATTAGTGTATGTAAATCTATTTTGTAATTGTGAGGCTCAATAATTTATACTTGTCTAATCTAAAATTTCAATCACCACACCAAATATGTTTCATGATGTATTTCAAGGTCAAGAAAATACATGTAACTTCCGTAGACTGTGGATGCATTATTTTAAATAAAAAATTATTTAGAAGAGCTGTATTTGAAAATAGTTTATAGTAACAAAAATAGATCTTATGTACAAATTATGTATGAACCGCCAACTTATTACAGCATACGTTTTATGCAGCGGATGCCCTTCCAGCTGCAACCCATCACTGGGAAACATCCATACACACTCATTCTCATACTTACACTACGGATAATTTAGCTTACCCAATTCACCTATAGCGCATGTCTTTGGACTGTGGGGGAAACCGGAGCACCCTGAGAAAACCCACGCAAGCACAGGGAGAACATGCAAACTGCACACAGAAACGCCAACTGACCCAGCCAGGGCTCGAACCAGCGACCTTCTTGCTGTGAGGTGATTGCGCTACCCACTGCTCCACCGTGCTCCCCATATAAAAATTGAAGATAGCAAAATTTAAGAGAAACAAAAATATAAAAAATTTTGTTGAAATTTTGTTGTTTGACATTTTTTTTTCAATATTTTGCATGAATTTGAATGTATTATCTTTCTATTTCTAAATATGTTTGGTGACTAAAATATTATTTTAATAAATATATATGTTTAATAAATCTGTTTTGTTCAAATGCACCAAAATACATTGCTTATATACACTGAGAAATAAATGAAAATATTCATCTTTAAAATGGGGTGTACTCAATTATGCTGAGCTCTGATATATAGGTTGCAGCTGGAAGGGTATCCGCTGCGTAAAACATATGCCAGAGTAGTTGGCAGTTAATTCCGCTGTGGCGCCCCCTGATAAATCAGGGACTAAGCTGTTCTTTAAACGAAAAAGCTACCGTAGAAGAAGACACATTCTTACTTCACATTACCCCACATATCCCCTTTTCATCTTGCATGACTAAAAAAAAAAAATCAGATGTGTGAGATTTGCAAAACATGCAGACTCTTCACTAAGAAGGGTCACTTTTTCCATATGATGTCATCTTTCATTGACCCAAGGTTTGTGGGATTTCAAGACATATAAAACCCAGTGAACTGACAGACTTTTCCTAGAGAAAGTGAACCACAGTAAAGCATGTGAAACAAAAACATGAGATTTAAAGCATTTCTCTGACGGTATTTTAATCACATTATATATGATATAATCAGATTATATATGACTCTCAACAAAACTCTTCAGGGATCAACCAAGTCCTAACCTGTGTTTAAATGGGGGCAGAATGTCAAATGGGCAGAATGGAGGTTATAGGTTTATGATAGCTCTGGAATGCCCTAGCTTGAAAGATATACTACTGTTTGGTTTTTAATATAGGGCTTTAAAAATCACACAAATGACATAATGTTACTGGCCAGTAGCTGAGCTCAAGACCTTGGAATTTTTTCCCTTATCCCACAATGTAAGGTTTATATGCACAGATTAATACAAATCAAGAAAAACGTGTATGCGCACTGCAGTTAATAACTCAGATTTCATCTAATTTTAGACTGAGGTGGTGCAGTTTGCTTTATTCCATCTGTACAAATGTTATATTCCGGATAGTCTGGATTGTGGGAAATCTTATTTATGTTTTACTCCTCCTCTGTCAGCGGGAGAATATTCCTTGAAACATAGGAAACCATTTACCAGATTTAAAACTTATAATTTCAGGTTTTACCAAGGATGTTAACAACCCTGGATCCTTCCAGGAAGAGGCCTCTCTGAAAAGTCTGGTTCTCACTCTCAAAAGTCAACCACAAAAACCTTGTAAAGAGTGGATATGGGACAATTAACAGCCATCCCCTTATTTTCATTACACAATTTGAGCCAGCAGTACAGAATGTTAATAAAAAGCATTTGAGAATCCTGAAAACATGATAGACAAGGGCACAATTGTCTGTATTATTTGGAGGATAAGGGAAATTATCAGTAGAAGAGGCTGTAATGGAGGTATTTTACATTTCACACTTTATTACATTTGCTGTAATCTGATAAACCTTTTTTTTTAACTGTTAAAGAGCGGCAATAAAACCCTAATAGAATTACAGTCCTGACATGGAGGATCAAACATCTGGTACATCATAATGTGTTTAAGAGAAAAGCATGATGTCCCTTATTGGTGTAATTCAATAAATGTGAATAGCGCACACTCTCTTTGGGAGAGTCTTCTTGGTACAAGAAGGCACTATACACCTGTTTGTTTATTGTTAGCCAACCATTCATATGTCAACTCAAGATGTATTAGGTAAATTTCAGTAATATAATCTCTGATGTCTGGACATGAGATTCATCATTTAATGTAGAGCAATTGCTCAGTCAGTGTTTTTTTTTTTTTTTTTTTTGTGGTTGTCTGAATTAATACAAGAAAAAAAGTCACATTAATCTTGCAAGAGTCTTGATATTGTATCTTCTGAGTAGCATATTTCATATTTCAAAGATGACTGTGAAAACTAAACAGATCGAAGAATCACTTAACAAACCTCTTGCAACTTTTCATTTGCAAAAACTTTTGCAAATATCATATGGCAATAATTTGTTCAGGGGCGGCACGGTGGCTCAGTGGTTAGCACTGCCACTTCACAGCAAGAAGGTCAGAGGTTCGAGTCCCGGCTGGTCCAGTTGGCATTTCTGTGTCGAGTTCTATGTTCTCCTCATGTTTGTGTGGGTTTCGGGTGCTCTGGTTTCCCCCACAGTCCAAAGACATACACTATAGTATATGGTGATTTGAATAAACTAAATTGGCCGTAGGGTATGAGTGTGTGTGTGTGTGAGAATGAGGGTGTATGGGTGTTTCCCATTACTGGGTTGTGGCTGGATAGGCATGCGCTGCGTAAAATATATGCCGGAACAGTTGGTGGTTCATTCAGCCTTGGCGGCCTCTGAAATACAGATTAAGCCGAAGGAAAAAGAATGAATGAATTAATAATTTGTTCATCTATTATTGTAGACTGAAACAATGTGTTTTAAATTGTTTTCCACATGAAGTGTTTAGGCCAATCCACACTGTAAACCATAATAATGATTTGAGGAAAGTGACTCCCTCAGTTCGTTTGAGTAATGGGAAATCAACAACTGAATTAATTGAGTTGATCAAATGTGGTCTCTTCATTAAATTTAATTAAATGTTTAAGTACAGATAACTTAAAATGGCTAATAGACTAAACTTCCAAACTTTTCAGCTTTTATTTTCTTTGCTTACTTACTCCCAGGGCCATTTATATCGAAGTTGATATTTAGCCTCACCATGTTGGTGATTTGTAACATCTAATTTTTACAAGGTGGGTCGTTAGCCCAACACTCAAGCCCCAACCTGGAGGACCAGGACATACACTACGGACAATTTAGCTTACCCAATTCACCTATACCGCATGTCTTTGGACTTGTGGGGGAAACCGGAGCAACTGGAGGAAACTCATGCCAACACAGGGAGAACATGCAAACTCCATACAGAAATCCCAACTGACCCAGCCGGGACTCGAACCAGCGACCTTCTTGCTGTGAGTCGATAGTGCTACCCACTGCGCCACCATGTCACCACTGCGTGTATATATTAATTAAGAAAAAGGTATATAAGCATTTAAATATCTACTTACTAATTTCACTTTTCTCTTTCGTCAGATGGGTTCAGGTAGTGCCTCTGTCCTGCTACGTTTCAGCAAAATTCAGCATCACAAGTAAAATGACCACCTTGTGTCAAATAAAATATATCGACCAATCAGCCCGGTTGACAAGGCAGAATTTCAAGCGCAATTAATCAATTTAAACAGAGACATGGTGAATCATTAATATAAATCAAAATGTTAAGTTCAGAGAACTTCAAATAATAATTAAAAGTTTTTTGCTGCCTAATGAGTAAGTTAAACACACTTGTTTAAGATTGGATGCCAAAACTTGGAATTTTAAGTAATGTCAAGTTATATTAACTTAATATCTTTAGTAATGACAACAGCGAGGTTTACAGTGCAGTGGACATAAAGTACAAACATCACTGCTTTACATTATTAATTAATTAATTAATTTATTATTTAATTAATTATTATTTTTCCATATAAAATTTTTTAATTTTAAGCTCTGAATTTTTTGTATAAACTATTTTTTAGCAATAGACCTAATGCGAGTCCAAACTTATGTCTGTGCACTAAAACATTTAAGATTTACAGTACACGTTGAACATTTTAATTGTGATTCTTCGCTCAAAAACTGGCTAAAAGGGTCATAAATAATTATATCCGCTGCAAAACTGTAATTTTAGTAGTACAATCATTTTTCTTGAAGCATAAAAGATCCTTGAAAAGTAAAAAAATAAACAATAAACTTTCCTTGAATTTCTAAAGCTGAATGTTTCTAGACGTATACATCAGACAAATTGTTAATAACATATGTAAGGTAAAATGAGAAAAAATATAATCATCAACTCCGTTTAATAAAAACTACAATATGCTCCATCCCCCCATGAGCAGTAGGCTATGTTTACCGAGAGAAAAAAGTTCATCATCCCCCTCAGATGTGAGTGTCAAGTAACAGGTAAGCAATCATTTCATCCGCTTTCATTTACTACAGACAGATTCTCGTTTGCGCGCTAAAGATAACTGCAGACAAGCAGTCAGTCGATAACGAAGCAAACTCAATTTTAGACTTATTGAATAAAAGTTTCTTCGGAAAGAAGGAAGACCGTTTTCATCCACTGGGGCGGGAGCTTGTGACTCACTCAACTTCCTCTATAGTAGCGCATGGAAGAGTTGAGCGCGAGCATTTCTCTCATTCGGTGCTTTGAGGGAGAGCCGGACACTTCTGCAGGACTACACATCTGCTGACCAGGCCAACTAAACTGACCCGACTAGGACAGAGTACTGAAGGAGTTTTGACTGGGTTAGTGCGCTTATTCTTCTTTTCTTTTCTGCCATTCAAAGTAAGAAACTAACGTGACAGAGAGCATTGTCAAGACGTTTATTATTAT
Source organism: Danio kyathit (assembly GCA_903798195.1). Taxonomy (NCBI): domain Eukaryota; kingdom Metazoa; phylum Chordata; class Actinopteri; order Cypriniformes; family Danionidae; genus Danio; species Danio kyathit. Next base: position 43,575,659 of record LR812534.1, read on the forward strand.
TGATAGCCAGCGAGTAAAAATCGATTAACTGTTCGCCTATGAAAGTTTCCATTCATTCATATAGTAAAAACTCTTGAGGTAGTTGAATGCAAAACCTGTTGTTCTACTTCAAATAACTGTTATAACTTGTTTATATAGCATTATAACACTCACATGGCAGTTTCTCAGATAGTCCATGGAAGGAAAAATCCCTAGGATCACCTGTTGAATGCTTACTCATGTTTGGCTTTGGGTTAAAAATATATTTGCTGAACCAGCAGTAACAGAAATGCCATTCATTCTTAAGTGAGAGAAAGACTATTATATTTAAGCCCTTTCAAGGTCATCTTTAACTCCCGTGGTGAACTTTTTGTGCTCCACACACTTGTAATTCTCAGAAGAATCTGGCACACGTGTCAAGACATGACAGTAATTTGTGTAAGTTTTCTGACAGCCAAACCTCAAGTCTTTTTGTGCGTGTGCAGAAAACTATTAGAGAAACAGATTGAAGACGTGTGTGCCATAGGGGTCCTGACATATTCTTGAGTTTAGCCAAAAGCAAATCCAGGTTGGAACTTGATCGCTCATCTTTGAGCACAGCTCATCCCAGGACATGTTGCATTCCAAGGCGTAGTGAACGGTTTTTAGTAACCAGCACTGTTTGATGAGGTAATAATATAGACATCCGTTGAGAGTGATAATAAGCTATTTCATAATCTGCTGTGTTTATAGAAAGTACCATTGAATTAAACACACAGCAGGAAATCACATATCAGTAAGTGATGTGACTCATAAAGACACACCTTGAATGGTGGAAAACTGATGAGTGGAAATATGTTATCAGTCAATGGGTGAGTCTGCTTAAAAATCAGATCAGCTGGTGACTAAACTTTTGGCTTCGTTTCTCAGCAAAGTCTTGACAAGTCAGACAACTGCAAAACAAATGCAGTGAATAGGTCAGGAAAGTTTGCATGACAGAATGGAGTTCACATCTCATTTCCTTTTTCTTTTCTATTTTCAAGCCACGCTGCTGTTTCTGGCATCCTGTACACATTGCAGGCAGCCGGTCAGTTGTGTCATGCTCAGTGACTCATTGATTTTTTTTTTTACTTTTAAAGTTGTACTATAGGTTTTATGGCATATTCATGCATGTGATTGTGTGTGCATGAGAAAAAAGCAGAGTAGACATCTTTGAGGTGCATCACTGTGCCTTTTTGGTTAAGCAGCCTTTAAAGTGCTTACTTCAGAGGCAGATCCCCATGCTGTCTGCCGCCAATGCTCTGCCATTCTTTTCCCATTCATTATTCCAAGAGAAGTTCAGAGGTGCTTGTGGAGAAACCAAATCATACCTTTGAAACTTAAGTTCCATCCCTCTCATATACATGCCACAAATTTTATGAGCCATAGTGTGCTGCTCATACTGTATTATGACTCACTTAACTGCGTGCTTCAGGAGGTGATTGTGCAATATGCAGTTCTATATGTCTTAACACATTAACATGTGTCTGTATTTAAATATACAGAATATATATTTAAATACAGAATGTATAAACGAGTTCTGCTGTGATTGAGTACAGTCACACTTATTATAAAAAACATCTGAATTCATATTTTTATTAAGAATTTGCACATTCAATTGATGTTGTGAAAAATATTTTTAACACTAAATAAATATATAAAAAATATTCCTGAAGTATCTTGTTAAAATGAAGTGTTTAATAATAGCAGAGTAATAGATAACATTTTAACAAATAAAAAATGTCTTTTTAAATTTATAATTTTTTTTACAGTATTACTGTTTTACTCTATTTTTTATCAAATAAATGCAACTTACCTGAGAACTTTCAAAAAACATCTTTATACTTTAAAAAAAATCTTTTTTACATGCACTACCAGTCAAAAGTTTGGGGTCAATTTTGTTTTCATGTTTAAATTTTTTTTTTATTATTCTGGTCATCAAGGCGGCATTTATTAAATGTAAAAATTGTTAAATATTTATTTATTACTTATTGTATGTAGTTTCAAATGAAATTAGTACTCCAGTCATTATTGCTTTTATTACTATTACCATTAATAACAATAATGATAACAATAATAATTAATATTTCAGTGATTTCTGAAGGACCATTAACTCTGAAGACTGTAGTAATGAAGCTGAATATTCATCATTAAAATCACTGGAATAAATGCTTAAATTAAATGATGAACTACTTTTGAACAGTTATTTTATAGTGCAATAACATTACAATACAAAATCACAATTTTACAATTTAATTTTTGATTAAATAAATGCAGCCTTGGTGAGCAGGATAAGCTTATTTAAAACATTTAAAAATCATACCGACCCCAAATCCTTTTGACTGATAGTGTAAATATATTTAAATTAAATTACAAGGCCTACATTTTTAAAAAGACAGAATATATTTATTGTTTTCTCTACCATATCCCATCCTAAGAAGTCATCAAAAAGGGCTTTTGAGTAACTCATCATGGCGTCCATCAAAGAAATCCAAGTTCTTAAATTGGGCTGTATTTCATTTAGTCCTAACCACAACAGGGTTTCCTCTTATAAGAACTATGGTTTCTGAAGTCTCCTGCTGTGCCAACTACATTCTGTCTGTTATTTTTATGATGAATTCTTTTTCTTGTGGTTCAAAATTCCTGCACCCTTTGATAGTATGTATGATCCATAAAGTCCATAAAGTGTGATGTCATCACAGGAGAACATTTTTGGCATCTGAAATATTTAGACTTGTCAGAAACTTCAGAGATTGAAAATGCATTTTTTTGTTGTCGTGTCAAAGCAATGTGACTGCAGTCTTGGTCATGGCCACATTCTTTGGAAGCACTGTGGTTTTTTTTTTTTGCCTTATACAGGGATGGTTGTTTTTAAGTCACAAGACTGAGTGCAATGCATTTAGGGATGCAGTACTTTTTCATATAGTAAGTTCCACTGAATGCTGTGCACAATTATAGCCTATGTATAAAAAATAGATCGCTGTGCGGAATATACTTTGTATACACAGCAGAAAACCCTGGTATGCTATTATACTAAGCCCCTTGCTTAGTCATAACATACACTGAATGTGCTTGTTCATTTACAAGTGTGGCTTGAACACCACACAAAAACAGCGTACAATTGTAGCCATAAACATTTATCAGTCCATCCATATGCAAATCAATTGGACTTGAACATCTGTCCTTCAATAAAGCAGCTCTGTATCCAAATGTCTGAGATAACACAAAGCCTGACACAATGAAGCCTTCGGTTTATCTATAAAAACTATGCCAGATGAAGTAACGTGAATTTAGATGTCTGGAAGAATTACCAGTACACCCTGTCTTTACATTAATTTGTTTGTCAACTCACCCCAAACTCAATGTACACTGAAAAAAAAATGATATCTGCAAAACTGTTGCAAACTATTTATATATATGTTGAATTTTAACAAACAAATTAAATTTTAGTAATGTTCAACTAAATTAGTTTGTTTAAATTCAACCCAAATAAATTGTTTACAACCACTCAACTTAAAAAAGGAATCTCAAGGAATCATCTTTGAGTCATCTTTGAGTCATTTTTTTCAGTGTGCAAAAAATCTCTAGTAGTATTATCTCAGGATTTAGACTTCTTGTGTTCTACTGCCCCACATTTGATTAAAATAGCACATGGGGGGCTGTATGACTGGTTGTTTTGAGAGGTTAACTCTGAATTAAGGGAAGTGAGTGCGGGTTTCCTGCGAGAGACTCCAGGTGCATCTGTGATCCAGTGAGATGGTGGCTTCCTCCCAAACTGAGGAGAATGAATGGATGAAATCAGATCCTCACAGCTTGGGCCCCAGGAGACGCGACCTGCTGCTCGCTGTGCTATCTGCTCGCTTGTACTGTTTGTTTACCTTTCCTCTCTCTTCCTCTCGCAGCCTTATTGTCCTTCGTAGATGTTTAGTGTCTCGCTCTGAGCCACTTGTTGTTAAACCCCTTTGTCTGTCTTACTTCCGGTCATTTCTCTACAACACTAGTTTGCTCCAAAATGCTGCTCTGGGCCACATGTTAATACCGAGGGGTCAAGATTTGGCTTGTTAAGTCCCTGCTTGTAGATTTTACTGTCTGGTTTTAAAAAGTTTAGCTTTTTTAAAATGCGAAATGTGGTGAAGGGCGTCATGGTGGCACAGTGGGTAGCACGATCGCCTCACAGCAGGAAGGTCGCTGGTTCGAGTCCCGGCTGTGTCAGTTGGCATTTCTGTGATGAGTTTGCATGTTCTCCCCGTGTTCATGTGGGTTTCCTCCGGGTGCTCCGGTTTCCCCTACAGTCCGAAGACATGCGGTACAAGTGAATTGAATAAACTAAATTGGCCGTAGTGTATATGTGTGAATGCAAGAGTGTATGGGTGTTTCCCAGTGTTGGGTTGCAGCTGGAAGGGCATCCGCTGCGTAAAACATATGGTGGATACGTTGGCGGTTCATTCCGCTGTGCAACCCCTGATTTATTAAGGGAGTAAGCCAAAAAGAAAATGAATGAATGAATGAAATGTAGTGAAATATGCTCCATAAGTCAGTAGTGAATGAATGGATGGATGGATGACCATAAATGAATAAATAGCAAAATCAGTGTTGCTCCCTTTCTGAACACATTTTTGAAGTAGAAGCTGTTTTGTTTTAGTGAGTCAAATGCACTAAATGAGTCATGTGCAGCTAGTGAAGTCAATAGCCAAACAAATGATTCCTAAGAGTCACTTTGTTTTAGTCGATCAAATCCATACAATTGCAACCAATGTAGTCCAGTTCCCAAACAAATTACTTCCATGAATCTCTTTCAGTCAATCAGTCCATACAAGTGCAACCAGTGTAGTCCCATTTCCCAAACAACTGACTCTTATGGATCACTTTTAGTGAATCAAAACCATACACATGCAGAGATTCTTGTCCAATCTATGAGCTGCTTTGTCACTTCCCAGCAAACAATTTTACAGACATCTAATAGACATCTAAACGTAGACTGCTTGGCTAAACAAGGCTAAACTTGGGCTGTTAGTGAAAATCTAATAGACATCTAAGAACAGCCCAAAACTAGACTAGTCGTCAAATAAACAGAAATAATTGACAACACATATAAAGTCTGTCTAACTGACGGCTATTCTAGTTTTGGGCTATTCTTAGATGTCCATTAGATTTTCACTGACAGTCCAAATTTAGCCTTGTTTAGCCAAGCTGTCTACGTTTAGATGTCTACTCTAGTTTTGGCCTAGACGACTATGTTTAGACGTCTGTTAGACATCTATTAGACATCTTTTAAAAACCAAAATGTTTGCTGGGTTCTTAAACAAACGATTCTTATGTGCCACTTTGTTTGAATAATTCAAAGCATGTGCAACTGTGGTCCAATTCGTAAACAAATGACTCTAATGAGCTGCATTGTCTTAGTGAATCAAATACCATACAAGTACCACTATAGTCCAATTCATAAACAGTATATGACAATACAATACATGAACAAATTATGAGGTGCTCTGTTTGGCGAATTAAATACCCCCCATTCCCAAACAAATGACTCAAGTTACACCGATTTTAGTCTCTCAAAATGTTTAATTCACTCCGGATAAAGTCTATAAAGTTAAAATATTTAGCCATCAAGTCTGAGAGGAAATTGTTTCTACCAGAAAGATAAATATGATACTGGATTACATTTAATTGACGAGTATAGTTTAACAAAAAGTATGATTTAACAAAACATAGGATTTCTTTGGCGGAGACCCTGTCTCTAGCTTGAATTGAAAGTTTGTAGATCCAGCTAAGCTGTCGAGGATAAAGGCAGGGGTGGAGCTTACCCTCCTGGACAGGGCCAACCTGTTGTGGTGGTGAGGATGATGGTTGAACGTCCGCATAAGTATCTGCAACCAAATGAATGGACAGCTTATATATTCCTTGAGTATCGTGGCTATTGGTTGGAATTGATTGTGATAAGTGACGGGACATTAGGTATTCCTTGTGTCTTGTGGCTATTGGTTGGAACTGATTGTGATGAGTGACGTGACATTAGCCCCTTTCACACAGTGATACCGGTAAATATCCAGAAAATGGAATAAATATAATAAATATAAATAAATATAATAAATATAATGGAATAAAGTCCGGAACGACTTTATTGGTAAATTCAGAAAAAAAGATGTTCACACAGGCACGGACGTTCTGGAATTTTTCCGACCATTCACACATCCATTCCAAAATACCTATGACCTATAAACGGCAGCGCTTGTATTTGTAAACATAGAAGGGGTCCGGCGTTGTGTAGAAGTTTATGTTTTTTTATTGAAAGCTTTATCATTTATGCAGCTGCTTTGTGAGACATCCAAAGGCAGAAACGTGAACGGCAGCTAAATGTTTACAGCTAATGTCACTTGACTACATTACAAATTATGTGGATGGATAAATATTGTGAACAACTTATATGAAAACATATGGGGGAACACTTTCACATATCGAGATGTTCATAATATATGTGTGTGTGCTTGACACACGTCAAGCAACTGAAGCAGAGCTTAAAGGTAAACAAACAGCGCTTCATCAAAAGCATTCTATCGATAATTATTTACACAGTTGCATTAAGAAGGAACATAGAAACGTTATTTGACTAACATCTTGCAGCTAAATATGTCTGGAAAAAAATTCAAAGGCTTTTATTTTCATTACCTGCGCTGATGTGAATGCGTCGTAGACGTCTCACGTCAGCACGTTCTAAAGTAGACGTCTCACGTCAGCACGTTCTAGACGTAAACGCGCTCTTTCCGGCAATCTTCCCTCTGCGTTCACACAGCGCAGCATTCCGACAAATTACCAGTAATGTTACAACCTCTCTTTCTGTAAAATTGCTGGAATGAATTTACCGGTATTTTCAAAAAGGGCCTGTTCACACATACAGACCTTTCCGGAAAATTGACGGTAATTTTCTGGAAATGTCTGTATGTGTGAAAGGGGCTATTATGTCTATATTATGCGCTACAAGCTACCATTCTACACCAAAACATTTTCGTTGCAACACCAAAACTGGAATAAAAGAACCATAACTAGAATAAAGTTCCTACAATTCCCATCGCTGGCCGCCATTCAAAACTTGCTGAATCAGACCTTATGAGTGTGATTAGCAGCGCCACATGGCATGTGTCTGAATGCATGGCTTGAGTCAGTGAACATCTGTGGGTCACACGAATTAAGCAATAGCAGTTTTTATAAAGGTCTGAGCTTATTATGTCTGTTATACCAGCTGTATCACAACCAACAGATGTTAGTGTGCAATCTATCCATCTACACTCTTTTGTCGCTACGCCCTGAGTCACCTTTGACGCACATCATCTCTGTTCAGATCCTGGCACCCTAGAGGTTGGGTTCACCCATATATGAGACTCAATGCTCTGTCCCATCACAGGGTTGGGTTTTTTCACTGCTTTATTTCACACAACCCCCACGAGGATATTTTCATGAATATGTCAGATAGATGCATTCATACTGGCGATGAATACCCACACTGGAACGTAAACACTGGTCTGTACTTGTAACAGTCACATAAAACGTGTCTATTTGGCATTCTCAAAGCTATGACTGTCAAGCCTACTGTAACGTACTATCAGAATGAGAGTGAATTATGTGTATAACTGCAGGGAGTTGGCTGTAAAATTTAGATCCAGAGCAAATAAAACCTGTAGTTTAGCGATGGTTGAAAACCAAAACCAGGATGCACTGCTATAGAAATCATGCATTCCATTGTATTCTGTATGTATAAAGTCCTGGATTATTGCGAAACTAGACCGAGATTTCATTGCAGCAATTACATGACATGGTAAGTTATTTATTTATGTTCTCTTGGATTTTGTTTAAGTATAGTGGTGTTTGTATTTGATTGATATAATACATTAACATATAATACAGTGTTTCTCAACCACGTTCCTGGAGGACCACAGGCTCTGCACATTTTTCATGTCTCCTTAACCAAACACACCTGATTCAGATCATCAGCTCATTAATAGAGACTGAAACAGAGACCTGTTATGGGTGTGACGGACAAAAGAGACATCCAAAACATGCAGTGCTGGCGGTCCTCCAGGAACGTGATTGAGAAACACTGATATAATACATATAGTTAGGCCTGTACATAATCGTTATTAGTGCTGTCAAATTAATTATTGCATTCAAAAACGTTTCTACACATGGATGTATTGAAAAAAAATGTTTATTACATGCTGCCTTTTCTTCCATTTTTCAGACAGTTTCTTGAACTTTTGCCCCCTTAGTTAGCAAAAACTTTAGGAAGTCTATAAAAGCTGTTCAGCGTTTTTTATTTTGGCTGATTTAAACAAATATAAACAACACAAAACATAAACATAAACAGCGATTCCTATATAGAAGATTCACTTCCTGCCCTCCATTTAAGTTTCACACATCATTAATGACGTTATGTGATAACAAACTTTTATGTAGAGAATTTTTTTTCAACATAATTTTTAACAATGATTTTAATAACTCGTTTTTAATAACTAATTAATTTTGCTTTTGCCATAATGACTGTATATAATATTAAATAGCAAGAAACTAGTAGTCAGCTTAAAGTGCAATTTAAAGGCTCAAGTAGGTTATGTTAAATTAGACAAGTTAGGTTAATTGGGCACATTATTGGACAATAGTGGTTTGTTCGGAAAGAGATCCTTGTCATGATTGGTAAATTGATTGAAGAAGATATACATTTGGTTCCCAAATTATGTTTATTGCATATATACCCTGTAAACCTGGATCTAAGCACAAGCAAACGCAAACTATTAGATTTTAGTTTACTCCAAGCGAAACGTGTTTGCTTTAAATTGGAAAAAAAAACTCAAAGGCCATCCTGTGACCAGCGGATTAAAGAAATGACTTGCAATCTTGCTCTGGAGAAGCTGACATATACACTGTTAATAGGAAATTACAAGTTTTTTATCAAATATGGACCCCTTTCAAAACTTACTGAACCAGGTGGACATTGCAACCTTTTTTGATGTTTGAGCTTCCAAACCCTTGTTGGTGTCTTATTGTATTGTTCAGATGTCTTATATTTCAGCAACACTTAACAAATTTGTTTAACCAGCACACACTGGAAAGCTGTGAAATGCAAGGTACAAAAATGTGCTGAACATTGTTATTATTTATTTATTTTTAATTATGTACTGTTATTATTTGAATTTATGTCATTTATTTACATTTTTATTTTCACATTTTTAACTATTTGTCTTTTTATTTTTTTATTTGTATATTTTTTATGTATTTTGTTCTGTAGTTCAAACAAAACCCAATAAATATATTTTGGGGAAAATATTTTTGGTTCTGTAGATAATCGTACAAAATAATTTCTTAAGGGGCTAATAATATTGACCTTAAAATTGCTTAAAAAAATTAAAACTGCTTTTATTGCTGTCAAACTAAAATAAATAAGAATATCTCCATAAGAATAAAATATAGGAAGTACTGTGAAAATGCCCTCGCTCTTGAAAAATGTCCTCTGTTAAAATATTTCAATTCATTCAAAAAAATATATAGATAGATTTTTAATATACAGTTGAAGTCAGAATTATTAGCCCCCCTGAATTATTAGCCCCCGGTTTATTTTTTCCCCAATTTCTGTTTAACGGAGAGCAGATTTTTTCAACACATTTCTAAACATAATAGTTTTATTAATAACTCATTTCTAATCACTGATTTATTTTATCTTTGCCATGATGACAGTAAATAATATTTTGCTAGATATTTTTCAGGACACTTCTATACAGCTTAAAGTGACATTTAAACAGGTTAACTAGGTTAAGTAGGTTAACTAGGCAGGTTGGGGTAATTAGGCAAGTTATTGTATAATGATGGTTTGTTCTGTTGACTATCGAAAAAAAAATATAGCTTAAAGGGGCTAATAATTTTGTCCCTAAAATGGGTTTTAAAAAATTTAAAACCACTTTTATTCTAGCCGAAATAAAACAAATAAGACTTTCTCCAGAAGAAAAAATATTATCAGACATACTGTGAAAATTTCCTTGCTCTGTTAAACATCATGTGGGAAATATTTAAAAAAGAAAAAAAAATTCAATAGGGGGCTAATAATTTTGACTTCAACTGTAGATCATGAAATATTGCTGATTCAGCATAGAAATGAAATAACATATCCTACCTGAGTAGGATACAATATAACTATTTTAAATAGTCAGGCATGTGGTTTGAGACAAACTACTGTGTTCATCTTCATTGCTGGAAATTTTGCTATGTTGAACAGTGATTCACCACATGCTGGAAACTCAGGGTTCAAACATCTGCCTTGCAGGCTGATTATTCTGACTTAATTTATTCTTGCTGATAAATGAAACAGTTTGTAATGTTCCGTCTGCTGTGCCACCTCTCCATCTTGATGGAATTTTAGTCAAGTCTTTCCACTTTGGACAGAAAACTTTAATCAGTGATGTTAGGCTGAGGTATTAAAAAAAAACATTTCCAGTAGAAAAAAAAAGTCCAGATCACAAAGCAAGCTGCAGTAGGAAAACCAAAGCATTTAATGTTAGATGGTTTAAAGTTGGGGAAACATAGTGTCATGCATGTATATTTTTGCTTTAAAAACAGTTTGAACTAGTGTTATTGTTTTAAGCTAAAAAACAAGCATTAGCATTTCCATGCAAAACAACCTGTTGTAAATGTTAGAAAATTATTATTATTATTTTAATGCTATTAAAATTATTAGTATTAATACTTGTTAAGAAATATTTAAACCAAAGAACTTGTAGGGTAAAAGTTACACGATAACAATGTACTAAAAACATTTTCCTGTAAAAAAAAAAAAAGAAGGTTTGTGTAATGTGTACAGACAGCAATGTTGTTAAAACAATACCTATCTGTGCAAATGTCTAAAAACCTTTTTTCCACCACTGTTGTTTATGGCTGTCAAGTACTCATAAATGCTTGACTGAACATGTAATAAATGTGCACGACATTATAGTTTAGAAAACAAAAACAAACAAAAAAATAACAAAATTGCATGCAAAAACCTGCACGTTGAAACTCATTTTCAATTGTTAGCAATTCCGGTCATGTAAATCAGTCATACAAATATTGTTTTCTGTTTTAGTTGTTGTATAAATGCCCCTTATAACAACAAAAAGATGGATGTGAAATTTATGCTTTAAATTAGCCTTATACCTACTGCAAGTTTTAATATGGCTAAATAAATTTTATTTTTTTTAACATGATTTATTCTCCATTCCATTAAACAAAGAAAACAATTGTGCATTTAATCATTTATCAAAAGCATCTCTACAAGTCAACGCTTTTTACTGACACCACTGTCTCTCACACATTCTCTGTTCCAAACGTAATTTATCAAGCAGGGTCAATCTGATCCAGTAAAAAATTTGCTGGGTCTTCAGTGGCGACAGCACAGAAGCGCTATGAGAATAGCATGCTAGGAGTGCAGTGTACAAAAATTAAAATAAATATTTAGATTCGAAACCACTGGTTACAAAGTCAGCGGCCCAGCTGTTTAGCTTTTCACCAGACTCCGAATCATCAAGAAGAGCCATTAAATCTCCACCAAGCCATTTAAAAGGAGTAATCGCAATCATTACATCTTACACATGCGATTCACCACTGCAGTGTACAGGGCTTATCTTACTTAAGCTCTGAATCTCCATATGCACAGATGCACATGCATTTAAGCACGTTACATGCTGCCAAGTCTGGATTGTAAGTGCTGATCACTTCCCAATGTTTAATTAGCCTCCACATCTGTAAGAGATGAGAGCAAATGGCTGTGACATCATTTCAGATGCGAGGAAATCTGACTGAGTGTTTCCATTTCGTGTTTGTGCATCTGTTTTGTGTTTGTATGTAGTGATGAATGACTCCTTTCGGTTGCTTTTGGATTTATAAACAAACCTTGACTTTGACAGCATTCGAGCTGTCATAATCTTTTATGGAGCACGATGAACCGGCTAACCCAAGCTGACCTACGAAGCACACTGTGGTGGAACGACTAAAAAAACGACACTCACTGAGATCGCTTTGGAAATTTTTTTGTGTTCTTCCCCTCCAATTTATGCAGATGTTTATATGGTGCACAGCTGCACGAAAGTGTTTCCCTCTTAAATAGACAGCTGCGATATGTGCATCATGGATCTGCTAGTGTGAATGGTCAATGAACTTTTATTTATGAATGGTTTGCCTTAAGATAATATAAACAAGTTCGACAAAATATGTGGCTAGCATTATAAATGCTGTTATATTTTCTGTTAATGTTGTTAATAATAATAATGACATTATGTATTCATAAGCAACAATATTTAATGGCCAAAAAAGCACCCATTTTGCTTTTGACATGTTGGGGTAGTTGCTGTAGATGGAGGAATGCAAAGAGCATGTTGTGGTAGAAAGGGGGAATTTTATCCACTCATGTTCATTTATTTGGAATGTCAAAAGACGTTATGTTCTCCATGTGTTTGCGTGGGTTTCCTCGTCCAGGTGCTCCCGTTTTTCCCCACAAGTCCAAAGACATGCGCTATAGGGAAATTGGATAAGCTAAATTGTCTGTAGTGTATGTGTGTGAATGAGTGTGTATGGATGTTTCCCAGTGATGGGTTGCAGGTGGAAGGGCATCCACTGCGTAAAACATATGCTGGACAAGTTGGCTGTTTATTCCGCTGTGGCAACCCCGGATTAATAAAGGGACTAAGCCAAAAAGAAAATGAATGAATGAATGAAGATGCTACTCAAACATATCGATTACCATTACATTATTTTATCATTTGCACTGCTCTTGGTAGATTGCATTGGTCATTATGGAAATTAGAGGATGTGTTTAGAGGCTTTTAATTTGTGCATTATCAGTGGAATCACACATAAAAATCTCCAATTTCATCATGTATATTTTTGGCAATATCCAATATGAGTCAAAATTATATTTTATTAAATAAACATCATGTTCCCTAAAGCTAATTTGTAAATGTCCTATATTAAAACTCATTTTAAGATTAGTAATGTGCATCAGGCAACTTTAAAAGCAATTTTTCCAGTATTTAGATTTTTTGAACACCTGTCATTTTTTTCAGATTCCAGATAGTTGTATTAAGTATTATATACTTGTGTATTATTCAATTCAATTCACTTTTATTTCTATAGCGCTTTTACAATGCAGATTGTGTCAAAGCAGCTTCACATAGAAGATTATAGTAAATTGAAACAGTGTCAGTCCAGTTTTCGGAGTTTAAGTTCAGCTCAGTTTAGCTCAGTTCAGTGTGGTTTAATATTCACTACTGAGAGTCCAAACACTGAAGAGCAAATCCATCGATGCGCAGCTCTACAGGTCATAATCAAATATATATACGAAGAGTTTAGATGCAAAAACCTCTAAATATCGTCTGAAATTTTCCATTAAATTAGCATTTTTATCAGGCTTCTGTGTGTATGTTCAGTAATATCACTTTTATGGCAAAGAACAAGTCCTTTTTCTGGTCTTTAAGGTAAAATATCTCAACGTATAAATTGTACTATATTGCCCTATAAGTTATCAACTTTCAGATAATTTTGAAAAACTGGCTCTCTGAAACCTTGGTTTCATGGTCCAGGATTACATTTACCCATTTGATTTAATGGCCTTATTGGTTTAATTAAAGTATTATAATATAAGGAAGGTGTAATATCGAGAAGAATAGGATATTAAATGTGGTAAAGTGGTTTAACTGACAAAATTATTTGGCAAAAAAAGTCCAAATGACGGAATATGGATTTATTATTATTATTCATTCATTCATTTCTTTTCTTTTCGGCTTAGTCCCTTTATTAATCTGGGGTCGCCACTGCAGAATGAACCGCCAACTTATCCAGCACGTTTTTACGCAGCCGATGCCCTTCCAGCCACAACCTATCTCTGGGAAACATCTACACACACTCATTCACACTCATACACTACGGACAATTTTAGCCTACCCAATTCACCTGTACCGCATGTTTTTGGACTGTGGGGGAAACCGGAGCACCCGGAGGAAACCCACACGAACGCAGGGAGAACATGCAAACTCCACACAGAAACGCCAACTGACCCAGCCAATGCTTGAACCAGCGACCTTCTTGCTGTGAGGCGACAGCACTACCTACTGCGCCACTGCGTCGCCTTATTATTATTATTATTATTATTTTTACAAAATCTCACAAGATACAAAATATACACTCACTGCAATATAATTTATTATCAATATTTCATTGGTTCTTGTTTTTATTTTGCATCACTGAAATAATAGCAATCATGTCCATACAGTGCTCAGCACAATTGAGTACACCCCATTTTGAATATGAATATTTTTATCTATTTCTCAGTGAATATGGGTAATATACATCGGTGCATTTGAACAAAACAGATTTATTAAACAGATATATTTATTAAAATAATATTTTAGTCACATAACATCTTTAGAAATGGAAAGATAATACAATAAAATTCATACAAAATATTGAAAAAAAATACAAACAAAATTTCAACTAAATTGTAAATATTTTTTGTTTCTCCTGATTTTTGAAAATGTATTTATTTTTTTCCCTAACATATAAATTTGGCCTACTAAATTTTGAACCAAAGTCATTTTGTTAGATTAGCTCCAGATTTGGCATCCTATAGAAAATATGAATTAAAATGAGAGATTTGTGGGCGGTGTACTCATATATGCTGAACACTGTATATTGCATAATACAGGACAGAATGATTAAAACAGACCTCGCTCTCTTCTGCATTTGATTAGCAGCTATTCCTCAGTAAGCTTGTTTTCCTGTGTTATCATAAGCTAATCAATTGTACAGCACAATCAAACTTTATGCTGTCCAAGTACAACTATGCAGAATGCATATAAAACATATCAGTGTGTTCGAATAAAAAGTGACAATTTCTATGATTCTCATCACTTCTAGTTGCTATTGTAAATAATAGTATTGGTAGCCACTTGATATTGTGACACCAGAAGTTGGCACTGATGATCTGACAAGATAAATTTTTGTACTGAAGCAGTACAGAGAGCGGAGGTAGCTGTCACCGTCTTTGAGCGAACACCTTCACATTACTTTTGCTGACCATGGCTCAGCACTTCACAGAGGCCCATAAATGGGAGAAAGTGTCCTTGTTGTGTCTATAAAAGGATGGCGGCTATAGCGCATAGAAAGATGAAAATGATTTAGTGCAGAGGGCCTGGAAAGGGATGAGAAAGCAAAGACACTTGTTGTCAGACACTTGTTGACAAGGCCGCCTGAGCAAAACCTTGAGAACAAAAAGACAGAGCCCCTTTTGAATGCTTCAGTGACTTGTTTGCTGTTGACATTTAGCACATGAAGTCCACCGAACCATGAATCGCATTCAAACACACTTATCAACCATTGTCATATTTGGATGCAGGGTATGCGAATGGTGTTAAAACTCGAATGCACTCATAAAATTAAAATCAACAACATTTTGATTTTTCCAGTGATGAAAATAGGGTTGTCGCGATAACCGCAACATTGCAATACCGCGCTATTGACAGGAAAGAGTAAACGCAAAAAACGCATCATCATCCTCACCTGCCATCACGAGATGTATAATGATAAAATAAATATTTTGTCCACTGATCTGTGCTATAAATGCAATTTCTGTAGGATTCAAATGATTTCAATCATTTTAATAATCAAAATTGCTGTATTTTCTGTTCAAGTACAGCTAAAGCTGGATTTATACTTTTGCCTGGCGCTGCATCGCGCACCTCCGCTGACTGTGTGCGCACCTCACGAAATGGACGAGGCTTTTATACTTGATGCTCTCGCCGTTGTAATATTCTTTAAAACTACAAGGGGTGGTCAAAAGAAACTGACCGTGAAGTCAGACGGATAAACAGAGAAGTAGAAAGTTTTAGGAACTACATCATATCATTATTATCATTCAATATTTTTAAACTAATTATTTTTATTATTTTTTATAAATAATTTTAATGATTTTTATAAACATTCAAGATTTTTTTTAGCAAACTTTGATGCATCACTTGCTTTTGTTCATATCTCGGACAGTTTTACCTATTAAAGTTTATTGAAATATTAATGACAACAGAACATGGTTTGCTCTACAAATATATATTTTTATTATGGTAAGAATAAAAGCAAAAAAAGCACACTTACTAAAAAGTACAGATTTTTTTTTTTTTAGATTTAGCTCGCTCCACAATTCTTACATTACTGTCTGGCTAGTTTCTGTCCGATACTTATGCTAAAAAGGCAATAATGGTCCAACATTCCAGACCATTACCACCAATGAAACCTAGAAAACAGGCCATCAGTATATTGTAAACCGATAGGTTCAAATATTCCTTTCCAGTTATCAAACAAATAATTTGTTACTTTATTTTAGTTTTGTAAATATTAAATTGTTTTAAATTCAAAATTGTAATATATACATCAGTGTAAAACCTATGAATGGTGGAAAAACATGTTTCTGTAATTGTGTACCTGGGTCTCCACTTTTGCCATGACCTCTTTTGGCTTTAACAAACTTATCCATCAGGTTTTTCCAAACTTTTTAACAAAAACTGTCCTCCTTTCCTTCTACTGTTGCAATTTCTAACCAAGAATTATTGGTCATCTAGTTATCCTTATGATCACGGATCATAAAGATGTCTGAACAGTCGTACTGTTTCAGACAAAATCTCTTCAAAGTGAATCATATTCAACTCAAATCAAACACGGCGTCGCACGAACTGTTCGCTAGAGTCTCAAAAAAC
Organism: Danio kyathit; assembly: GCA_903798195.1. Classification (NCBI taxonomy): domain Eukaryota; kingdom Metazoa; phylum Chordata; class Actinopteri; order Cypriniformes; family Danionidae; genus Danio; species Danio kyathit. Next base: position 43,592,413 of record LR812534.1, read on the forward strand.
CATGCGCCCCGCCAGACGAAATCATGTCGCGCGCACCCAAAGCGAACCTTCGCAAACTGCGATGACGTCACATTCGCCGCGCGCACTCAAGCAAACTAGCAGATGCGTCGAGTGTAAACCAGGCTTTAGGAAGCGAGGTGAGGCAGGACCGGAAAATTTTTTTCAAAAATTGCAGATTTAATATCTCAGCTCAAAAATTTCTCAAAATTGGACTTTCATTTAAAACTTAAATAAATAATGGCCGACCAATGCCGGTGCTAAAAGGCCTTGCTTTAAAGTATGGGACAGAATGTAACTCAATCATTTAAAAGTAATTCAAGTCATTTCAAAACTTAATTTACAAGTAAAGGTAAGACCAGTGTGCAAATCCTGTGTGTGTGTTTGTGAGTGAGAGTGATAGAGGAAGAAGGAGCGAGCACAAGCATCCCCCTTGGTGCTGTATCAGTCGCTGAGATATATCCAGCTGCAGACTTGCAGACCCACACATGTTTCAGCACACAATCCAGGACACACGATCTAGGCAGGGGCAAACCATATTTGGTTAATGACGGATCAGGAGCATTATCGCCACCTGTATTTCACAAATATGACGATCAAGACCGTATGTGGACAGTTTAGAGTTTCCCATTTCAGTCATTATTTCGTTATTATATCGAAACATTCATTTTAACATCTGTGCAGTTTTGGTACTCATACTATATAAATAAAATAATTAGTAAAAACAGTAATGACTATTCTTTGATTAAGCAAATAAATACTATTCAATCGCTGGAGTAATATATTAATATAGTGTTACACATTTATTAAATGTAAAAAGATTTGTATTACATATAAAGATGTATAATAGCCTATACATATTAACTTGCTATTATTTTCTTCATGATAATGAATCCATTAAATTAAAACTGTTCAATTTAGATCGTTTATATATCTCTGAAAAATGTTTCAGCAAAGCCAGCAAACGAGTATCTGCTATATTGACTCTGTCAGATAAATAATGACTGATCATCTATGATGACTGATAGAAAACTGTTGAGTGTATTATATTTAATGGCGATCAGAAACAACATTCCCATTCGCCTGTGTCGATCGCCATATTTGTGAAATAGTATACACTATTGCCTGTTGTGTACACTATTTATTAACATCATATATAAAAAATATATTGATGACGAGGTCCGAGAAGACATTAATAACATTAGCATCCGTCTTAACCATATATGGTTCGCCCCTGCCTAGATCGTGTGTGCTGAAACATGTGTGGGTCTGCGGGTCTGCAGCTGGATATTATTGCTGTCACTTGTTATAGGCTGTCTGTAGTGTCCCCCTTGGTGTTTTTGGGAGGCATATTGAATTGCTCTACATTTTACATTCCTTCGTTGGCTCAATATGTACCTGCTTTGTGTATATAAAGAATGATGATATGATATATGAAACACAGTTTAGTTAGCAAATATATTGGGTGCATATATATGTAAATCTGACCTTGAAAGAGTCAGTACGTCACCGCACATCACTGGTGCGTGCATACATTATTTGCGAGGTGTCTGGCGGTAATACCAATTATCGCGATATTAAGCGTCCAGATTTACAGTGGGAGAAATTTCCTCATCGCGACAGCCCTAGATGAAAACTTGATTATAGTAAAAAAAAAAAAAAGCCTGACCTTACAAGGAAGCGTAACTATTTTATGTTTTATCAGTTTAGTGGCTAATTCGTTTGAGTTCAATCGATTTTAAAAAGGAGGCATGGCACACAACCCTAAACCTAACGGTCATTGGGGGATAAGCAAATCGTACTAAATTGTACAAATGAAATTGTATGAATTCATACGAATTAGCCACTAAATCAAAATTTACGAATTGCTGTGAGGTCGTGCTGGAAAAAAACACAATTTGTTGCATTACGTTACACTCTGTCATACTGACTGCATTACAAATGATTTTTAATCCCTTCACACATACAGTATAATTTTAAGAGAATTCAGGCACGTGTCTTATATGTTTTTTATCTCACATAATAACTTGTGCAAAGAGGCAAGATCACAGTTTTGCTTCCGAGGAGCCATTGGTAGTATTCATTTTGTTTTGATTGTGTATGTTTAAAGCAGAGATGCCCAAAGTAGGTTCCCGCGGGCCAAAAGTTGGCCCTTTGCAACCTTTGATTTGGCCCGTCATCCCATCTTTGTAGATGAGAGTGAGAATGATGGAGAGAGTTGGGGCTTTTATGCTGAGCTACAAAATAAGCTAACTGAAATTAAGTGTTTCAATTAAATGTTGTAAATAAATCAGATTTTTAAAAACGTAAACAAATATTTTCTAGTTATTTTTAAAATTTTATTAAATAAATTAGGAAATTACCCATGGCAATAATATTTACCTGCGGCCCACTAGCCTCAATCAGTTTGGCTTTTGGTCCTGCATTAGAAAAAGTTTGGGCATCCCTGTTTAAAGTGTCAAACATGCTACTAGCCATTGACTTGCTTTGTAATTTTCAATCTGAAGAAGAGGAAAAAACCCTCACCTACATATTTGATAGCCTAAGGGTGAGTAAACGTTCCACCCAATGTTCATTCTGGAGTGAGCTACGCCTTTAAGAGTAGTTGGAAAGAAATGAAATTGCCTGAATTGTAAAGAGGGATTCTTCATTGGAAACAATAACATTCTGTTTCTCCCTGTGGCATGAAGTTGCCATTCTTTTATATACAAGAGACAGAGAGATATTGAACCACTGCGGGAAAATGGATTAAATGCATAATTACACAAAACAAGAGCCAGATTGCCTACTCAAGTGCAGAAGTGCTGACACTAAGAGCACATTGCCTTACTCTGAAAATATCCAACTGGCAAGCATTAAGCTTAAAAGCTTTTTGTTGGAATCATATACTGTTTATGATCATGAAAAGACATACACAAAAAAAATCCTAATGTTAAAGGGATAGTTAACCAAAGATATCAAAATTGGGATTATTTACTCATCCTCCACTTGTTTCTTTCTTCTGTTAAACAAAAATGAAGATAATTTGAGGAATGTTGGAAACCGTTAACTATTGAGACCATGGATATCAATGACAACTTATTTCCAACAATCCTCAAAATATTTTCTTAGTGTGGTGCAAATGGTGAGTACATTTCATTTTTAGGGTGAACTATTCATTTAACTTTTATAAATATGTACAGTACAGATAATTAACAATGTACATTCTTCTCTGTATAAAGTAGTAAATCAGTTATATTAATGTGAGATACACTGAATTTGAACTAGGCTGCTAGCTCAGCACCAAAAAACTGCAGTCTTTTCTATTAATATGCAGCTGTCATGACAAAATCTATATTTTTGGATGATCTATGATGAGATTTTCAGAAAGCCATGTGCAGAATCTGGCGCCACTCGCCACCTAAGACCGATGTCTTTACGTCTGGCTTTGGGTCTGTTTGGCTGTCTGCGTATTCATTTATCTGTGGTGAGCTGCTCCACTTGGCCTAAAAAATGCACAACTGCACCGTGGAACTCAGTTTGTCAAGTAAATCAACCAGGTTTGTTTTAGTAAGTGGAACAGATGGAGGTTATGAGGGGTTGTGGAGTTTAATAAGGTTGGAAACATCATTGAAGAAAGCTGCACATGCGGAGCTTTAAGAGGGAGGAGCCGGGCTTTGATAGACACTTAGATGAGGCCTTCTGATTTGATATCTGCATAATTATACCGTCTTATCTGCATTCGCCAAACTACCTATGCTAACGTTTTTTCTTTTTTGTTCGAAACAACATACATTTTATCACTTGGAATGAACAAGACACTGAAGACAAATGGTGTTTTTGCATGGCTGCATGATAAAGAGAGTCCCACGTGACACACAAGATAAGACCATGATGAATTGCCCTTCTTATCCTCTGCAAAGTCAAAGAAATGTTTTTGTTTTTTTTCTGAGCCCCATCAGATTTTAAATCGCATAAGCAATCAGTGTAAAGTATTACAGTACTTACTACGTGGCTTGAAACAGAAATCTTACCAATCACCATGACAGGAAAACTCAACACATCAATTCACCACTTGAGCTTGGTCAATTGCCAGTTTAATGTATGCTACGCTTATTTGTGTGCTAATTTTGGCTATTTTGTTTCACAGTCTTAGGCACTGTTTACACTAATATGTTTTAGTTTTAAAACGCATAACGTTTGCTAGGGTTATGCCTTCCGTGCACACTACCCTAGAGTTTTCGAGCCCCGAAAACGGAGCATTTTGAAAACTCTGAAGTGGCCTTTTAATTTTAAAATGCTGCTGCTCCGTGTCAGTGTGGATGGGGGAAAACGGAGACCTCTGAAAATGGAGACATTCGCCTATCTGATTGGGTCTTTTTCTCAATATTAAGTAGCCTACACAAAGTTCAGTCTTGCATCCTTTTCTTGTAAGTTCAGACTTTGCAAGTTTGATATGGAAAGCAAACTCCAGATGACGTCAAGTAAATCTTCAAAGGGAACAGTGTAGTCTACTTTATAACATCATTCCCATCAACCTACGTTGTTTCATTATCTTAACAATTTCAAGAGTTCACACTTAGCTGATGATTGGTTATAAAGCTTGTTTGGCATGCTGTCCCGGGAGAGAGCCTGAGCTCATAAGATCCTCGAGCCCAGGGTTCCCTCCCATTGGCTAGGCGAGAGGCGAGTTTGAGCTCAGGTAGATCTCGAGAACTCCCCTGCTGTAGAGGCTAATGAACAGTTAGTGATTGCTCTGAAGAGATAACTAATTGCTAGGAGCATGTCTATGATTCCGATTTGGATTAGTCAATTAACTTAAGTTGCATGTTTTTGGACGGTGGGAGGAAACCAGGGAACCCGGGGGAAACCCACGTGAGCACAGGGAGAACGTGTAAACTCAGCACAGAAACATTGGCTGGCTTGGTAAGGACTAGAACCAGTGACGTTCTTGCTGTAAGGGAACAGTCCTAACCACTGGGCCACCGTGCCACCCATCTATTAAAGGAGGAGGAGTAGGAGGGGTTCTTCAAAACGAAGATGGCTGTTATATGGAACTTAGGGTATTTATAGTGTTTTAGGAATCTTTTGATTGGTGAATCATAAATTGGATAATGCGTGGCCAGCCGCAAGCAATCATAAGCACAGAATTCTCTCGAAGTTAGTTATAGTTATAAATAAACTTGTTATGTATGGAACTGAGGAACTGTAAATTTTAATTTTGATTTGAACAACTTAACAGACACCAAAAATGTCAGGGCATCATGTAGCTACAAGTTCATATGACTGTATTCACTGTATGCATATTTGTAACAAAACGGAGCCTATAACAGAACTGCCTCCTTTCATTTTCATTGAAAAATATGAAACATACCTTCTCTCTTTTGCTCAATATCAGTTTTAATAATCAATAACGGCCATTATAAAAGTGTAACAAACATTAAGTTCATACAATATATTAAATAAAGGCAAGCAATCAGTCAAATAGGCAGAATCAGAGTACGCAGTTACAGTAACTAATATATAAACTTATCTTTGCGCTCAGATAAAACACGTTACCTGAGAACAAGTAATAGATTCAGAGAGTCATTAGATATAGACAAGTTGAAGTAATCATCATGTTAACAACTATAGTGAGATGAGATCCAGCGATAGATCCTTGATGAACTGTCTTACATGTGCTGCTCTAACCTGGGGATGTGCAAACTGGTGTATTAGTGTATTACTGGGCCTTTTCAATCTACCTTTTGAAAACTGTAACTTGAGAGAAATTTCTTGAGTGCATTATAAAAAGCTTTAATTAATTATACATATACAGCAAAACTATTTGTGATGATATGATTAGCACAATTCAAGAGTTAAGCGCGACCAAATACATTTTGAAATCAATAACAGAGTGTTTTTCAAATGTTTGCCAAGTTAACCTACCGCTGATCCGGCAACCAACCACAGGCGCCTTGGGAACTGCAGAAGAGATCAACAGGAGGTTACCCGCAAATGCCTCACCCACCTCCAGACTCTACGACTTAGGTTTCTTCTGTCACTTTAGATTCTAACCTAAGATGCCAATGAAGGGACACAGCTTTAGAAGTTACATTTCAGCGATCATTTTTGTTTGAAACTTTAAAAAACATGAATGTTAAAAGCGTTCAAAAGGGTTGTTGTGATTCCATTTTTTGGTTTCTCAAGGATCATTTTCAGTAAAGACTTCTTAAAAGAACCAGTTTGAGGATATCTAAAAAATCTAAAGAGCCATTTACCACTATAAATAACCTTTTATGGAATGGAAAGTTTCCAAGGATGTAAAAGATTCTTCCAATAAATGACCATGCTTTTTATGATTATTTTAATCAAGGAACTGACAAATTAAACAGCAGCCTGTAAAAGCACAGCCAATGAGAGCAGAAGCCTGATCCCAGAGTCCATGAGGTAATGCTTCTCCCCAGCCCCCTCGTCTTGAGAGTGACAGAAGGGATTTTGGGGGATGGTGTAGCGGAAGGCGGGGGCACAACTGTTTGATTTATGGTCACCTTTGAAGTGAGCTCATTCCAGCAGCGTGGCCAGTACTCTGCTTTCTGGTGCCTGGAGCTCAGTCCCCTGCGAATGGAGTCGGGGAAAAAAAGACCCCTGGAGGTCGCCAACACCCACAGCCGTTTGCATGCAAAGTATACGCTTTCCCCATTTTATGGCAATTTATAGGCATGCGTCTAGTCATGTGCTAAAGTTTTTTTCTGAGTTTGCTTTTTTGCATGTGACATTTATCTTGAAGGTTAGAGAAAAACGTGGCAGGGAAAGCGAGCGAGGACGAGGAAAAGAAGGGAGGTGGTCTAGATGAGTCCTTGGAGAGTCATAAAAGAGGACCAAGGGAGACATGTTTAAGCCCAATCCAGCCGCCAATGGTCGTTATGTTTTTCTTAGATCCTTCCACCAGAAAAAAAAGTGTGTTTGCACATGTGCACACATGTACACGCAAGGCTATATTTAGGAGCATTTATTCCATTCTGCTGTGAGTAAACAACAGTCAAATTGAATCAAATATAAATAAAGAAAGCTATTAATATCATGCAAAATAGACTTAAGACGTGATTAGACTGTAGTTTACAATACTCAGACCCCCTAGTTTTTCATGATTTTCTTAGTGATTTTTTGCGATAAAAATTACTGATTTTGTGACAGTAATTCCCAGAAATTTGCAGACAATTTTGCGATAAAAAAAAAAAATATATATATATAAAATAAATTATATATATATATATATATATATATATATATATATATATATATATATATATATATATATATATATATATATATATATATATATGTAAAAAAAATATATATATAAATATCTTATTTACCATATAAGGTTGCCTACTATGTTAGTTGAGCAATCTGACACAATGACACAAATCATAAAAATAAAGCTTCTTTATTTTGGCTTCTTGTCAAGACAAGATCTAAAACGGGCTTCCCCTTTCATAATACACCTAAAACACGGATTGCCGTAAAACTCGTCAGTGGCAGGGAAGCGTTTTCTCTCGTTAACTGCAGGAAATGAGTTAAATGAAATAACTAAACGTTTTGACGCACATCGTAAAACCAGCCGTACATGTAAAGCACAATCCAGTCACATTCAGCGGCCGTCATCCTTGAACCAAGCTCATCTCCACCTGTCTGTTCCATTGCTTTGTTTGCTCCAACTTTCTTTTGCAGTCTGAAGCACGTCAAACACACAAAACGCCCAATTCGCACCCAAATCTCATCTTTGCTATGACTTCACATGTAAATCACTCGCGCTTCATCTGCGTCTGCTTACTGCACAAGCTGAAAACTCCCCCGCCCCCCATTTCCATGTAATGTAAAGATTGTGAGGGTGCAGGTGAGACGTAATTTTTCGAGAGACACTTAAATACATCACGTGCGCTGCCGTGAGCAACGTCCATAAGTCATGTAAAACAATTAATTGCAAACTAAAATAAATATAATTTGATTATATGGTTTGCAATTTGATGTTTTATGAGATTATTTACATTTTTTGCGATTATTTTGCATTTAAATGAAGAATTTTGCAGGATCGGATTGGATTGGATTAGATTCAGTGATGACGGAATCGCGAAAAACTAGGGGGTCTGTATACTGACTGGCTGCTTGCTACTAAATGAATATGGCTGAGATGCACAGATATTAAAGTCTGGTTGATATTTTGTTGATATTGATATTGATATTGCCAACCCACAAATAGCATCAAGACAAATATCTAACAGAGTATAAATACATACATAAACATAAGATGGGCGTCATGGTGGCGCAGTGAGTAGCACAATCGCCTCACAGCAAGAAGGTTGCTGGTTCAAGCCTAGTCAGTTGGCATTTCTAAGTGGAGTTTGCACGTTCTCCCCGTGGGTTTCCACTGGGTGCTTTGTTTTCCCCACCAGTCCAAAGACATGCGCTATAGGTGAATTAGGTCAGCTAAATTGTCCATAGTGTATGTGTGTAAATGAGAGTGTATGGATGTTTCCCAGTGATGGGTTGCAGCTGGAAGGGCATCCGCTGCGTAAAACATATGCTGGATAATTTGGTCGTTCATTCTGCTGTGGTGACTCCAGATTAATAAAGAGACTAAGCCGAAAAAGAAAATGAATGAATGAATAATACACATATACATACATGTATGTATATATACCTACTTATACATATACATATACAGTATGTACACACACGCATACATACGCGTACGTATATATATACATCCATACACACATAGTAATAAACTAAATAAAGTAAGTAAAAATTCACACAGACTATCAGAGATTTAAAGATTCAGGTTGTAGCACGTTGATTTCTATTATCCATGAGTCTTTCTGCCAGTGTGTCTGCAGCCGCTTTCCACGCATCAAGAGTTGAGACTCTAGCTTTATTTATTCTGGCTGTTGAAAGTTCTAACAATACTACATCATAAAACTGAAATAGCCACTTTGCACATTTATCTTTTTTGTTAGTCCTGCCAGCCAGACCTTTCTTTGTCGCTCATGTCCAAACATTTTTAAATGCTACTGGTGAATTTAAGATTTACAAATTCATTCACAGTTTCATATGGAAATGGATTTTGATATATGGTAAAGATTACATTCAACAGTATCAAGTGTTTATAAAGTGTGCATTAAATGATTTTACATTTAAATGCAAAAGTAGTGGAAAGGAGAATTAAACAATTAAATATAAGTATCAATACGCTTGTTAAGTCGTGACATATGGAATACTGTTTCCGGGTTCAAGCTGCTACTTATTTGAATTGAGAAAATATTTGTTTATGGTTCCTTTTTAGTAATATCACGCACATTAAAGTGAATTTTATATAAAATCATGGTGTACATGACTGCATCACAGACATCAATATTTTAACAATTTATAAAAAATTAATCACTTTACTTTCTCTATATATATTGCGATCGTGATTTTAGAAAGTATTACATCGCTTTGTATTAATCACTTTACTTTATATATATTGCAATCGTGATTTTAAAAAGTATTACATCGCTTTGTATTAATCACTTTACTTTATATATATTGCGATCGTAATTTTAAAAAGTATTACATCGCTTTGTATTAATCACTTTACTTTATATATATTGTGATCGTGATTTTCAAAATTATTACATCGCTTTGTATTAATCACTTTACTTTATATATATTGCAATCGTGATTTTAAAAAGTATTACATCGCTTTGTATTAATCACTTTACTTTATATATATTGTGATCGTGATTTTCAAAATTATTACATCGCTTTGTATTAATCACTTTACTTTATATATATTGCAATCGTGATTTTAAAAAGTATTACATCGCTTTGTATTAATCACTTTACTTTATATATATTGCAATCGTGATTTTAAAAAGTATTACATCGCTTTGTATTAATCACTTTACTTTCTCTATATATATTGCAATCGTGATTTTAAAAAGTATTATATCGCTTTGTATTAATCACTTTACTTTATATATATTGCGATCGTTCCCAGAGATGGGTTGCGGCTGGAAGGGCATCCGCTGCGTAAAATCGTGCTGGATAAGTTGGTGGTTCATTCCACTGTGGCGACCCCGCAAGGGACAAAGCCGACAAGAAAATGAATGAATGAATATTGCGATCGTGATTTTAAAAAGTATTACATCGCTTTGTATGAATCACTTTACTTTATATATATTGCAATCGTGATTTTAGAAAGTATTACATCGCTTTGTATTAATCACTTTACTTTCTCTATATATATTGCAATCGTGATTTTAAAAAGTATTACATCGCTTTGTATTAATCACTTTACTTTATATATATTGCGATCGTGATTTTAGAAAGTATTACATCGCTTTGCATTAATCACTTTACTTTCTCTATATATATTGCGATCGTGATTTTAGAAAAGTATTTCGTCGCTATGTAAACGTTTATTATTACCATTTGTTGAGTCTTCCCATACGGAAGCTGTTTCACGTGACATCAAACTTAAATGGATATTGTTACTGATTATAACTAATGTGTTGTGCATTTCTGACTAATTGACAAAATACTGATTTCAGTTAAAAAAAAATAGACCAAAGACTGATACACATTTAATTAAACTTTACAAAGTGCAAAATAACAGCAAATTAGTAAAACGGTGAGTAAAGCAGCCTTTATACAGCTTATTTGACTGCAGAATCCCACTGCTGACCAAGTAAAATCAAGTATTCAAGAGCGCAACGTAATAGTTTTTCTCTCCTCCACCACTGAGAATTGAAACTGACAGTCTGCCGCAGCACATTTCCAAACTTTATCTCATTATATAATCTTATCTAGTGTGTTGGATTAGGAGCGGGCCAGTGTGGGGTTGTGGTTATACGCTGTGGAAAGCAACCACCAACTGAGTTAAAGAAAAGATGTGTGTATGCAGCTGCTTGTAGTGTCGGCCTTCCTGAACAACTCCCCCATTGTCTCTAGATCTTCTGCTGCGTTTATTTACGTTTTTGTGCGTGTGTGTGCATTGCTATTATCATTCTCCCCGTCTCGGTCTTTCTTTGTGTCTGTGTTACTGACAAATTGTGTTTGTTTGTGTAGCTGTCAGATGCTATAAGCAGATCTTTACGGGAAGGGCTATATAAGTCTCCCACTGAGAAAAAATAAGACTGACGTACAGTACAGTAAAAGCATTACAGTGATATGAGCAGTTTTACTGGGACTTACAGATGTCTTATAGACTAGGTCTGAGATAAACTGACATTAAGGAAGACTCCACAATGCAGCTGAGCAATAGGTCACACGTTACAACAGGAAGTCAGGCTACTTTCTGTTGTAATGAAAGACAATGGACATCATAGTGAAAAAAGAGGAGCACTTTTTAAAAAGGAGTTTAAATTGTATGCTTTTGTTTTGTTTTGTTTATTTAATTAAAGAAGAAAAAACTTTATTTCAGAATTGAACCAAAAGCCATACACCAAACCAGCCATCTCAGAAATTACATAACATTACAAACTTTGATTTAGGTATTAAGTCTCATTCACACTACGAGCAACTCTCAGCGGTGAATCGACAAGCAACCGTTCATTTCAACTGAAAGTGAGCGACTTCTGGCGACCTCCGTCTAGGCGAGTGACAGCGACCGTTGGCGACTAGGTGGGCGCGTCGAGCGCCGCGACAAAGTTGAGAATCCTTTAACTTTATGCAAATGAAGAGGCAATGAAGAGAAGTGATCTGTCAGACGTAGCACAATGCTCATTAGGTAATGGCATGTTTTCAGTCTTGATTTGAATGTGCCTAATGTTGGAGCACATCTGATCATTTCGGGAAGCTAATTCCAGCAGCAGGGGGGGTAGTAGCTGAAGGCGGATTCACCCTGCTTTGACTGAACTCTTGGAATTTCTAATGTATTTGATTCTAATGATTGTCTTTTGGGAAGGCCAGTAATGCGGTGTTCACACCAGACACGGAACGCGCGGATAAATCGAGTAAATAGACGCATGAACATTTGAGTTTACTCGCTTCATTCGTGCGTCAAATTGCACTTTATTCGCGCGTCAAATTCACTTCAGAACAGACGCGGATTCGCGGGCTTCTGTCTGCCCAGTGACTGTAGCTTTGTTGCTAAATGGCTAACATGGATTTTATTGAGAAAATAACTGTTTATGTGCTTTTATGAAGGCTGAAAAACAGCGTCAATACGTTTGGAGCAGTGTCTGAGTCCACTAGATACTTTCCGAGGTGCACCCAGCTCTGTGAGCTCATAAACTCCTCCAGAAACTTAACCTGGATGACGGAGGATTTCAGCGGTGCTTCTGACTGAGCCGAGCCTAGTTTGATGAACTGTTGTCGGTGTCGGCTGGAGGATTTCCCCTGGGACACCAACAACAGGTGCTACAACACAATCATGCCCTCACACTAGCAAGCTCCTGATTGGTTAACGCGGTGCGAATGTCCGCAGAAGTTCTGATTTTTTAACTCAAGCGTTTTGCGCGTTAATCACATCAAACGCGCAAAACGCTCAATTCACGCCGCGCCATTCGTGCAATTCGCATCATTCGGATGTCTATTCGCGCCTTTGCATTGACTTAACATGTAAATCACTCGCGCTTGACGCTTCTTCCGTGTCTGGTCCTCACTGCAAACAAAGCATCTAATTCTTGCAATGTTTTTGAGATGATAGTATGCTGATCAGTGTTGCCAGATGTAACTGACTTTTTCCAGCCCAAAAACCCGCCAAAGTGCAAAAACACCCGCCCAACAACCTCGATTTTACAAATAGTGGGCGGGAACAATCCCAAGTGGGGGGAACGATCCCAAGTTTCACGAATAGTGGGGGGGTTACGGGAGATCGCGGGCAGGCGGGCGTACCTTTCCAATACCGCCCAAATATCCACTGCCCGTCTATGTTATTTTTTACCCGCAAACTTGGATTCAAAACCGCCCAATTGGGCGGGAAACCGCCCAATCTGGCAACACTGATGCTGATTTAGTTACTGTTGTGACATGACTACTGACTTTTTTGAGCGACAGCCAATAAGAGCACACATAGAGCTCACGTGATCATCTCTCAGCTCCTGCAGAGGCCGGTTGTATTCTCCGTGCTGAAAGACCTACACAGACCTGCGTTTGCAGCAGGTCGCCACCCAGAGCAACAGGCAGCTACAAAGTCGCTGCTAGTGTGAATGAGGAAATTTGAAGAACGAAGGCAGCACGGAAATAAAGACTAAGCTGAAGGAAAATTAATGAATGAATGAAATTTGAAGAATTTTGCTGGATTTTGTGGAAGGGCATCTGCCACACAAAACATATGCCAGAGTAATTGACGGTTCATTCTGCTACATGATAAATCAGGGACTAAACTGAAGTGAGTAAAAACTGCAAATTGTGGAAAAAGATGGTTAAATGAAGTTATAATTAGTAAATAACAAGGACTAGGATGGCTTCAACAGAAGCATATACAGTGGATAATCTACTGCTGAAATCAAAGTATATCTATTTTTAAAGTTTTATAAGTTACTGTTAAAAATCAATGTCCCACTAGAGAAAATGAACGAGAATTTTACTTCTGGGACCACAACTATTGTACTGCACAGAATCCAAACTTCCTCTTTCAATAGAAAACACATCAACACGGCACAGAAACCGTCCACGTCTCTTTGTTGTTAAGTTTGAAACTGCACTGGAAAAGATCCTAAGCTGCTGGAACCTGTGAGACTTTCTTCAGATCCATGAGATATAAAGTGTATGTGATACCAACACAACTCGCATGTAGAGGGCAGACGTCACTGCTGGCTATTTTATTGCTCTCTGGAGTCAGGGCGCTGTTTACATGTTGCCAAGGAGAGGAGCCATAAACGAGATGGTAGAAAATAAAAGTATAATATCCTGGATTGACTTCAGACGCTACATCATCCTGGACACTTCCCATTTCGCAGGATCCCTTAACATGTTTTGGCATTATACGTTTTTTCCCTCTCTGTCAACTTGCCTTTGCCAGGGACAAAGAAAGAGGAGACTGTCTGTTTCCCACTGCTCTGCTAATCTTTGGATAAAACATGATAACACAGAAAGACAAACATTAAGTACTCACGAGGCTAGTTTTTTAAAGGCATTGCTTTTCATAAATAAACAGTATTACTAATTCTCTCATCATTTAGTCAATATGTTGTTCCAACCATTTCTGATTGACTTATTTCTCTGGAATGAATAATATTTAAAAACAAATAGTTGAATGTATAAAGCAGTTTAGTGAATGATTCATTTCCTGGAGTCAGTCCTTTCCAATATCAAATTCAATAAACATAATAGTCATACAGTAGTAAAATGCTTACACAACCACTCGTGAGCTTAAAAATATTAACAACAATAACAAAAAATAATATTAATAACAATAAGAATCTAAATTTGGAGAAAATGAAGTAATTGAATAGAAAATAAAAGCAAATATAAACAATTTAAAGACTTTCGATATAGAGTATATTGTTGTAAAAAAAAGTACAGAGTATAAAAATGTAAAAGAGCTGTCTGTACAAACAGAAACAGAAACGTGTTTCTAACAAAGGACCTGGTGCATAAGAGAAGGAGATATCTATCCTATAGTTGGTTTGTCAAGCCCACTCACCTGTATTAGGTATTAGACAATTAAAACCTGTTAGATTAAAACATATTAGAGAATTAAAACCTGTATTAGACAATTAATCTGGTTCATAAATTTTGAATAATCAGTGAGTAAGATCTTAAATGTTAGTCTGTTTCTCAAACAAAGCGATGATTTGGCTTTAGAAAACATGAAATATTGCCGCATTCACTCCATGTTGTAATTGCCATCATTTTGTGTTGTAATTACTGTCATGTCAATTTGAATACATGACGTTCTAATCTTCAAAATTAGGCTGTTCTATTGCAGTCAACACTTAAAAAGTTTGCCTAAAGGAATCTGCAGCGTACTGTTTTGTTTTTGTAACTTTTTTATTAATTAACGGTTTGCAAATTTACAATTTAACTAATATTCCACTTCTTACACTTCCACTAAACCAGGGGTTCCCAAACTTTTCAATTCGCGAGCCCCAAAATAACAATGCCAGTGACTCGCGACCCCCAATGTCTTCTGAGGTGGTTATAAATATATAAACCTTGCACACAATGGAGCACACATTGCAGACCATCCTCTATGTTTAGTTATTAATTAATTTTTAATATACGTGAGTGCCGTAAAGGTGTCAGAGTTTAACCTGGTGCCAGAAAATCAATCTGCCGCATCTGACGCTATTTCTGTCTTAAATATAACGTAATCACCCTAGAGCTCGCAAAAAAAATAAATAAAAAAATCGAAAGGCTGATGGCTTTTTATTTGCTTTATGTAACTTTTTTTTTTTCTGTAGGTTAATTCTACTAGTTTAATAAAATGAATTAGATTTTTGAAAACCACCAAGCAACCCATGCTCATTGTCCCGCGACCCCCACTTTGGGAACCACTGCACTAAACTATGTATTTTGCAACAAAATGTTGGTTAGTAGTTATATTTCCCATAACCTGAAGAAACATATTCTATATTATATTCTACAGTACTGTTCAAAAGTTTGGGATTGGTAAGAAAATAAAGTAAAAACAGTAATATTATTATTATAACAATAACAGTATATTATTACACTTTACATTTAATTTTTAATACATTTTGAAAATATAATATATTTATCTGATAACAAAGCATTCTTATACTATACATTCATACACAAGTAAATCAAGTCAATCAATCCATCATACTGACTCCAAATTCTTGAGGTCTTATCGGCTTAGCCCCTTTATTAATCAGGGGTCGCCACAGCAGAATGAACCGCCAACTTATCCAGCATATGTTTTACGCAGCGGATGCCCTTCCAGCTGCAACCCATCACTGGGAAACACCCATGCACTCTCTTTCACACACATACACAACGGACAATTTAGTTTACCCAGTTCACCTATAGCGTATGTCTTTGAACTTGTGGCGGAAACCGGAGCACCCGGAGGAAACCCACATGAACACGGGTAAAACATGCAAACTCCACACAGAAATGCCAACTGACCCAGCCGGGGCTTGAACCAGCAACCTTCTTGCTGTGAGGCAATCCTGCTACGCACTGCGCCACTGTGTCGCCAGGTCTATTTATATTATATCATGGGTTAATAATGAAACACAATATTAATATCATAATATTTTAGACTAATGCAGTCAACGCAATATTAATTCAAGAGATAAGATCATTTACATGTAAGGTGGGGCAAGACTTTTCCTTTTAAGTTATTTTATGTTAATTGATGTTTCAAATATTAATGTAAAATATAAAATCTTGGCTAAAAAAGCAATCATTAGTTGGTGAAAAAATAATTACAGAAAAACAGTTTCCATTTTCTATTATGGTGCGTACAAACAGGCATTTGAAAACAATGCAATTTTAGCATGTGACCAAATTATTACATTACATTCCAAAGAAAAATATAATGTTAAGTATACGTATACAATATACTTATGATTGCATTTTTTCTTGGAATGTGTGCTTGCCGTTGTTGTTTTGACAGAGTTTTACATTTTCAGACTTCTCAATGTGGCCAAGTAAATTTTGGAAAAGCCTGAAAACTGTAGTATGTACTTTTCAAATATATGTGGATTATAGTGTAGAAGTAGATAAATTCATGTGGTAGTCATAACAGCAATAAATCTATGTCAGTGTTTTTGAGGGTTGCCCACTTGCAGGTGCGCTGAATGACCCGTCAACCGCTGCTGCTCTCATTCTGGTCAGGCTGACCTTGCTGAATTAGTGTCTTTTCATTAGAAAAACAGTAAGACGGAGACCACTTAGGACCACCTACAGTAGCTACCGTTTTTAACCTAAATTAGCCCCATGCTCACGCTGCGCTGTGGTTATGGTGTAAGCCAGGTTTGAACCCATTAAAATGTGTTACGTGAAAGAGAGCATGCACTCTTATACTGTTTTAAAACTAATTTCATTATTACAAGCGCTAGGAGAAGGATCGTTTATTTGGGGTGCTTGCCATGAATGTAAATAGCTGTTAAGCAGATCTAGTGTTAATAGTAGGAACACATTCATAAATAAGGATCCACAAAAAGTAACGCTCAGCTTTAACCACTTTATATATAATTATGATTCCTGAGAGGTTGATTCCACATATTGTCAAATGGCAGTGCATAATTTGGGCCGAAGATAAAAAGGCAGCATATACAAAAGTCAAATGTTTTGTGTAGTAGGGCTGGACGAATTGGCCTAAAATCCAAATCTCGATTAATTGAACATTTTAACTCGATTACAATTAATGAACGATTATTTTATTTATTTATTTTATGTTTTTGCCCTCATAATTCACTGACAAGTTTTGTACAGTAAATATGCTCACATATTACAAGTGAGAGATTTTTGAATGTAGGGTGCATTGCTTGATTTAAAAATAATTGAAGTAAACACACACTATCTACTATCTACGATTACTTATTGAACATCAACGCTGAACAACTATTAAAACACACAATAAAACATAAAAAAAGAAAACACACATTGGCTAAAACACAGCTCTCCGCGCCACCAACCCTCGTCACAACTACCAAACCGACCAATCACAAAGCTTGTGCTACGTGTCGTTGTGATGTGTAGTTAAATTTTTTTGGGAGGTGTACGGGTATGCGGAGGCTGCGCCAGACCGTACGCATACACTTGGCAGAAGTATAGTATCAAAATAATATATTAAATATAAATCATAATATAATAAGTATGAATTAGCCTTAACAGAACAGCGTCACATGACTCCACACATGGTAGGGAAAGTAATTGAAAAAATTGAACTGGAAAAATTACATCGATAATAGGATCTCATTGACAATTTTATTTACTTTTCGATTAATCGTTTGGGTCAATAGACGATCACGACGCTGAGCCGGCATCGTGATCCTCTGTCCCGCCCCCGTCCCAGCAGCAACCCGATTGCAAAAAATACACACTTAGGCCGAGTTTACACTAATACAGCTTAGTTTTAAATGGCATTTTAGAACGAAAATGATCCACATCCACACTGGCGTTTCATCTAGCATTTCTGAAAAGATCTCCGTCCACACTATACCACTGAAAATGCACATCACGTGACCACACACACACACACTCTGGCATGCGCTGCAGCATATGCGCACATCTGAGCGCCAGGCAGTCAGCGGGTGCTTTGAGCACAAAACCCCAGAGAGCAGTGCACATGGGACAGTTTATCAAGGATGTGCTGCTGAATCACATCTCATTATAGTTGTTAAACGTGATATTTCATTAATCTTGTCTCTATCTAACGACTCTTCTGTCTTTTGAATCACAGCGTTAGTACACTGCTTACATCTTTTGCTTTCACGCTTGTACTTAGTCATTTTAGCAAAAACCTCAGATACTGTTGGTTGATTTCTATTAGCTGTGCATCTTTTTTACCAACCAAGTTTGTCAACTCCATTATAACGACACGGATCACTCTGCCTATTCATGCCAGAGTCCTGCGGAAAAAGTGATTCACAGGTGGTTATTTGTGTGTAACTTATCTTTATTTATTTATGATTTGGTTATGGGTAAGACCATGCGGGTCAATTCGTTATGAATTAATTAATTATTCATAAATACGACGATGACCATCCCATCGTCCATTGTGATGTTTTTACATTAGACATCGTACAATGCCACATTGGTCGACATCGCCCAACCCTAATATATATATATATATATATATATATATATATATATATATATATATATATATATATATATATATATATATATATATATCAGGGTCTGTATAATATTTGTTTTAATTAATGGTAATTTATATTTTTTTATTACCGACCCCAATGTTTTCAATGGCAATATAGTATATTTTATGTTAATAAAACTATTTGTTCAATTTATTGGAAATGTTACTTTATCAATAGGCTGTACTATTCTCAAATGTGCGACGCAGTGGAGCAGTAGGTAGTGCTGTCGCCTCACAGCAAGAAGGTCGCTGGTTCGAACCTCGGCTGGGTCAGATGGCGTTTCTGTGTGGAGTTTGCATGTTCTCCCTGCGTTCACGTGTGTTTGGATGTTTCCCAGAGATGGGTTGCACCTGGAAGGGCATCTGCTGCGTAAAACATGTGCTGGATAAGTTGGCGGTTCATTCCGCTGTGGCGACCCCAGATTAATAAAGGGACTAAGCCGAAAAGAAAATGAATGAATGAATATTCTCAAATTATTATTTTCTATTTCCTTTTCAACAGGATTAAACCTCATACAAAAATATGCAATAAAATATAAAGAAAAATTGTATTGACTCATTTAATATTTCACCTTCTAAAGTTGCTGAGCAGTATGTTACCTAAAAGCTAAACATTCATTCACTAAGCATTTGTTTTATGCTATTCTACTCTATCATATAGTTAGTGTGAAAAACAAAGCACTTCGGCTAATTGCTCTGTGTTGACAAGAGAAAGAATGTAGGAGATATCACCAAAAACCTTGGAGACTAGACCTAACAGGCTGCGCTGTGATGCCAGCAAACAGTTGTGACTAGCGGAGAGAGAGAGAGAGAGAGAGAGAGAGAGAGAGAGAGAGAGAGAGAGAGAGAGAGAGAAGTACAAACAAAGAGAGCAAATAAGAAAGGCCTTGAATCCCCTCACAGTCTGCTATGCTAAGGCACTTAAAGGAAAATCACAACTTGACTCAACTAATCACAACTATGTTCCCACCGATCCCATTGTTTTTTTTAACATCAAACAGGTCAGAGCACATCAAATTTGTTCAGAAACGACTGGAACAAACTTGCTTTTCTCAGAGATATTCGTCAAATATTTGAGCTGGAAAAAACGAGCAAGAGATTGAAAACACCATAGAAGAGATTTACTTGTAATTCTTTTTTGGTAACTGAGTGGATGAGTTCGGCCTCTTCAATTACACTGTCGTCTAGTCTGTGAACGTCAATAAACGTCTCAGTCAATGCTGTCATTTGGCATCGCTATAAAGCGGGTTTGGAAAGGCGAGCTTGAATGTTACGCTCAATCTACCTCACCAGCGATTATTCTAACCATTGTAAATAATTTGTCATGTTGAGGATGAAGCTTTGAGCTCAAGAGCAGTTTCCATCAACAACATCAAACGACATCTGATCAAGGCAAGTGGTCCAGAGGTTAAAAAGCTCGTGTTGAAAAACCACTGGTGAAATTTAGGAGCCCACCCTTATCCCAAGGAAATGCTTTACAAATGCCCCTTGTGTTTGCCAGACCACCTTTCTGTGTCTTTATTTTCTACTCGGTGTGGAGAAGAACGAGTCCAGACATCTGCATGTAGCTTTGCCAATACTCTTCAGAAGTGTGCTCTAATCGTAGGGTTGTTGTAGAAATACTCAGAGCGGGACGGGCAGCGCTCAGGCATCCAGTGTCCACACTTCACATTCGATGAGTGATCAGCTCAAGCGTTGGTTCTTTTCAAGTCAAGTGCAATACAGCTTCGAGGAGAAAGACACAGTTACTGATTTTGCTATTTGAGTTTTGGCAGTCAGCTTCCCAATTCCTTTTTTGCTTTCTTTCCAATTCCAATAGACTCTCCTGTTTTCTTTTCCATTGACTTCTTTCAATGCTATGGGCCCTATCAAACACCCAGCGAAATAAGGTGCAGGACATATATGGCATGATTTGTTGCTATTTTCAGACCAGAGCAACACTAATTTTCACGTTTTGCACCATGTTGTTTAAATAGCAAATCTATTTGTGCCACTTTGTGGACTCATGGGTGTGCCAGTGTAAAAAGCAGGTGTGTTAAAGTGAATTGTTGGCGCGTGGCTATTTTGAGAAACTAAAATAGACAGCGCCAATGACCATCTAAAAGCATGGTCTAAAGTCCAGTGCAGCGTGTGTTAGTTATGCGCCTATGCAGGTCCAAACACATACACATAGCTTAATACACAGGATGTACAGCAATACACAAATATCTTTACATATGACAAAAATAAAGGATTAAAATGTTACAAAAATGATTATTTTCTACATAAATATAAAAACCACTGCCTCCATGTCTCATCTCGGGGGGCTTTTTCAGCTTATTCTTGACAATTTGCAGTTGTATAATGCTATTATTATTAGCAGTATTCTTTATTATATGCATATTTATATTTGTTTGAATACAAACTAGTTTAGATTTGTCCACCTGTCGGGTTTTGGAGATGTATTCATCACTATATGGGACATAAGAATAGGATGTGTGTTTGGATATAACTGTTGTTTGACCACACTTTGTTATTATTGTTCATTTATTCGTTTGCTGGAAATTAGAACTGAACTATTTAGAAATAGTTTTGAAATAAATCTTTGCGCTTAACAAACGAAATTAAATATTTAGGCTAACGGATGTCTTCAGTGGAGTGCGTACAACACAGTTTCCTTATCAACATAAATAAAGGAGCAAAGTAAAGAGTAAAAGTAAAGTAAAGAGAAAGTAAAGAGACCAAATAGAGGACGCTTGTTCTTTATCCTCGCGGTGCAGATGGTCTGTTTAACTGTTTTCTTGCTAGTGAAGCGTTCAGTTTTTCCACTTACAAAGTCACCATGTAAATAGGAAATGTGCCATGGCGCAACACAACTGACTCCTAAAGGGAGTGGGAGATGAGACTGTGAATGGTTTAATGGCACACTATGCACTTATGCACTATATGTACTTATGCACTTACACACTCAACAGCATAGTATATGAATGTAGTGTCATCCCAAATGGAGCACTAATGTTTTTTTTACTAAGCGGAAATTCAAACCGTTTCCCTGATGACGTTTTGCCATATTATTAAAATAATTGACCAAACTACCAAAGAATACCTGCCATGAGTATAACCACATTCATCATCGGGAGGTGCTATAATCACTCTCATAGGAGAATTTTGCTTTCATAGTCCAAAATAAATAAAGTAATCCAACATGTGCGCCCGATAACACTGCCCCTTCCGCTACATCAGCAAAACTGCAACTGTTGAATGCATGAAGTGTCCATCATTCCACACTTCATTTTACCAGCTAAATGAGTCCATCATCCGGGTAATTAAAGTGCACTTATTATTTTAGAGTTTTCAGTGTGAACGCACTACTTACACTATTGATACTACAAAATGGTGTAGAATAGTGCATAAGTATATGATTTGGCACACACCTCCTGTTTTTCCATCCTTAAAATGGCAAAAGTGGATTTGGCCTTAATGCTTTTGCGCCATGCATGCGCTTTAGACTCTGCGCCTAGATTGTTAAACTAGAGCCCTATATTCGTCCTATTTTCCTTTTCCTCTGCTTTCTTCTTTCCCATTTCATTTTCCTTTGCTTTCCACTTTAATTTGTCTGATTTTTCCAATAATCTTTCCTTTTTCTTTTGATTTTGAATTTCCATGTCTCGTTTGCATTCCATTTTTCTCATTTCCAATTCCTTTAATAATTTTTTTCTGCTTCTATTATTTTTTCCCATTTTCCTTATTAACTTCCCTTTGCTTCCCTCTTTGCTTCCTTTCCACTTTTATTTTCCACTATTTTCACTTTGTTTCTTTACCCTACACCTAATTTCATTTTTCCACTTTGCTTTCCTATTTCCAATTTAATTTACTTGCCCTTTTCCCCTTAGCTTTCATTTTTACCCAATTTTCCATTCCCATTTGCCTTATTTCCTTATGCCTTTCCTTTTTGCTTTACTTTTCCTGCTCTCTTTCCTCTCTCTCTCACAGATGCTTGTGCTGATATTCACCTGACCGCATGTGACTTTATGTCGCAGTTCTCAGACATTAAAGCAAAGGCGCGTTCAGTTACAGAAGGCTGATGACACATGGAGGACAGTGACACCAATGACCATGTTTGGTCATAAATTCAACTCTGCGTACTGTAGCTACTGGGAAACAGAATAGCGGGCAGGCTCCTGGGATTACAATTGTGTTTGTTTGTTCTGGGAGCAATAATATACTCACTGCCTTTCTCTTACTGTCTTACATTATCCTCTAAACACTCCTCCTCATCAATAACCCAACCTCAGTTGTCTTCACTCTAGTTAAAAGACTCCTTCTTGTTCCGACTCTCTTCAGCGCTCTCATTTTGTCCTCATCTTCTCCTCCTTTTAATGCAACAAAGCTGTGAACATTTGATTCAGCAGGTCTTTCTCTGGTTTGTCTTGGATTCCATGACCTGATACAACTCAAACCATACAAACCTCCTCTTTTTAAGCCTTTCTCTTCATCCCAGTCCACCCTTCATACTGTCAGTTTCTATCTTCGTATTCTTTTTGCCTCTGAAGCACTTACCGGCAAATACCACAGAAAAGTGAAGAAAAGACAGCCCTTCCCGCATTCTTGGGGTAGTGACTCTCCAAAACCTACTTTGGCACTCTGGAGTCAACTGCATACTTCTGTCAATAGAAAGCAGATGTTAAACTGTAATGTATGGCAGTTTTTTCCCTTTGTCTCTCACTACACAGAAAGAAATATGTAGGCGAGTCCTTTTTTTACCCTCTACATGGATATAAATACAGATCATGAATAAATCTGCCGCTATTTGCACCTTTCCTTGGTGCAGTAGCTTGAAGAGAAGCAGACCTGAAATGCAGATGTAGTTACAGCAGTGCAAACGCTAACAAAAAAGTGTCACTATGTTTTTTGTTTATTTTATAAAGTAATACATGTCATGGCAAAAAAATGCATCGATGTGCTTTGCTTCCTCCACAGTATTTATCGCTTTCTATTATCCCAAATATAGACATTACCATTCCAATTTTAAAGGTTTGGGATTTGTAATTCATTTTAAAAATTAGTAAATGTTGTTTTGTGTGGTTGAAAGATATTTTTTATCTTTTGCATTTATTTGAGAACTTTTTAATCAGCTTGATGTTTCTTTGCTGAATAAAAAAATATTCAATAACAATATTGAAAATATTCAACAAATATTCAAATAACAATAATGTTGCTGACCCCTACATTTAAATGACCTGCTGAAAAAAAACAGCCTAAACCAGTCTAGGGTGGTTGGTTGGTTTTAGCTGGTCAACCAGCCTGGTTTTAGAGGGGTTTTGGCCATTCCAGGCTGGTTTGCAGGCATTGCCAGCCTGGTTTTAACTAGGGCTGCTTGATTATGGGAAAAATCATAATCACGATTATTTTGGTCATAATTGTAATCACGATTATTCAAAACGATTACTGTTGAAGTAAAAATTATTCGCCGTCCTGTGATTCTTTTTTTTTTTTTTATAAACATTTCCCAAATGATGTTTAACAAAGCAAGGAATTTTTCCCAGTATTTCCTATAATATTTTTTTCTTCTGGAGAAAGACTTTTTTGTTTTATTTTGGCTAGAATAAAAGCAGGTTTAAATATTTTTAAAACTATTTTAAGATCAATATTATTAGCCCCCTTAAGCAATATATATTTTTGATTGTCTGCAGAAGAAACTACTGTTATACAATGACTTGCCTAATTACCCTAATTAAGCCTTTAAATGGGACTTTAATCTGAATACTAGTATCTTGAAAAATAACTAGTAAAATATTATTTACTGTCATCATAGCAAAGATATTAGAAATGAGTTATTAAATCTATTATGTTTAGAAATGGGTTGAAAAAAACTTCCTTCCATTAAACAAAAATTGGGGGGAAACGGGGGGCTCATAATTCAGGAGGGCTAATAATTCTGACTTCAACTGTACATATACTGTTATTTTCCTCCCTGCATAAGGAATAGAATAAAATATGAAACAAGCTGTTTTTTAAGCATCTTCACTGTAAGTAAAAAACTTTAATTATAGCTACAAAAGTCCTTCAGTCAACAGCAGTGAGTGATTTTCTCCTTTTGTTGTTTGATTAATTATGAAAACAGTCAGAAGTGCGGTTCTGATTATTGGTTTCACTTTGACGTGTCTTTTGATTCTCAACTCATTTGTTTATTACACATATGAGGGTTAATATGAATAATCTCTAAACACCACGTTTTGACACAAATTTGCATGTATATGACCATTAAAGTGCTCACATTAAAGGATCGTACACACTGGGACGCATTTCGTTTGCGTTTATCGTCAGCGTTTTGAGACGTTTTTCCGGATTCAAATCAAAACGATTTTCACTGGCGTCGAGCAGAAGAGTATGCAAAATCACTCCTTGACTTTAGATGGCGCTACACAACTTTAAGCTTCTGACACCCGCTTGTAACACAGACGAAGAGGAAGAGAGAAAGTTGACACGCTTGTTGTTAAAGTTACTGGTGATTCGAACAAGCATAGATGGTTCAAGTAGCAGCTCCAGCTCTAGCGATTAGTGATGTGCGATACCACTGATTTCCTATCTGATCCGATACCAAGTAAAATGAAGGCGAGTATTGACAATACCGATCCGATACCGATACTTTGCCCAAAAATGACTGTTTGGACAATTAAAAGTAGAAAGTAGTGTCCTTAAAAGTGTCACTTCGTACTGAATACGAGACATATTACGGGTTATTCTTGTTTATTGTTTATAGATGAAGAATTATCATACAAAAAAGCCAACTTACATATTTATTGACAGCATCTGAGCATGTATATCTTAAAACGCCTGCCTGAACATCTTAAAAAAACATTCACACTTCTACGTTTAGTGACAAGTTAATCCTGTTCCCATGAAAGCGTTTTGAACCTTTTTTCGTTGTTTTATCAATGTCACAAAAAAAACCAAGCCCCCAAAATACAGCCAAATCGCCATATTTTCTCCCTCTGTACCTGGATAGTGCCTGCCTGCTGCACCTAAGGACTCTGAATTCGATGTCTGTCTCGCCCTAGCAGCACCTGTGCCTCTCCTTTCCTCCTCTTCTGACCGCCTAGTCGTGACGTTGTCATATTCTGTCTTGCGATTTCCATGTAGATGTTTGATTAGGTTTGTGGTATTACCACAGTACTTCACTGTTTTGTTACACGTGTCACAAACTGCACCGTTAGAGTTTATGGAAGTGAAGTAGCTCCACACATAACACTGCTTGCGGTCACCCATATTCAATGACAGCGTGACTAAAACACATGTGCCAGCAGACTGAGTGGCTACTGGCTAGCTAGCGTGATCTGACTGCAGTTGTATTGTGCCATATTACGCACATGACTTTGCAGGCGGAAGAACAAGTAGTTCCGACTAAGTTGGCATATTCAGATAAACTAGGGTAATTGTGGTTACTTTCCACTGTATTTCTATTTCCAATAAACTACATATTTGCTCCAAATTATTGAAATATCGATATTTTGATAAGATAATCGATTCTAGAACATACAAAGCTGGTATCGGAGATATCAATATTTTAGTATCGATCCGCACATCACTACTAGCGATGAAGAAAGGATTATTGTTCGCCAGTGCAATCACGTTCATATCACCTCTGGGCATCTTCTTCAGTGTGCGCTTGCATTGACAGTTTTGCGCTTAAGCGCCTCCAAGTGCTGATTACTGTAACTTCAGCAGCTCCGTGCACGTAAACAAAAGTGGCAATCTGATTAGTGCAGAAGGTTTTAACCGCGGCGTGTCAAAACAAAAAAACGAGCATGAGGCGTTTCTTTAAAAATGACGCTTTTATGCCTGACGTTTTGCGCGTTGGTGTGCACGATCACATTGGCGCCCTTCATTTAGTCACGAGACGTTAAGCGTTGACGGAAAACGTGAGCTAAAAGCGTCCCAGTGTGCACGGGCCTTAAGATGACTTTAGACGTGTGTGCTCTGCTCGTCTTTGAGGCTGAGTGTGCACACACACAACCGCATGCGATCTCTTTCGCAGTTTTTGAAAACATGAATGATTCGAATGTACATCGATGAATGAAGCGCATCCCGTGCTTTATAGTTCACGCTTTTAGTAATTTTCACTTTGAAACTGAGCTTTGCAGAGCAACAAATGTGTACAACTGGAAAGGGGGCTGTACAGTATATGATGGAATAATCGTTTTATTTCAATTAATGTGTTTTCATAATCGTTAGAAGCTAAAATTGAAATCGAAACCAAATGTTCGATTATTTGCACAGCCCTAGTTTTAGCTAGTCAGGCTGGGAGATGATCAGCCAAAACCAACTATGTCCAGCTTAAACAAGGCTGGTCAAGCTGGTTTTAGCTGGTCATTTTCACATAGTCTTCCCTTATAATACTCGCATAGTATATGTGAAAGTAATCTGATTAATTATCAGATTCAGGTCAGTGAGTAACCACATAAAATAGCCATGAGTAATCTGCTAAAATCTCTAAAAACGTCCTTAGCAACTTCTTAGCAAAATCATCAAAACCACAACAGAATTCATTTAGCAATGTGTTTAAGCATTTAGAATACCCTAGCAACTGCACAGTAAACCCATAGAAACCACTTACTTAGCAATGCCTTAGCAACTGCATAGGAAAACCACAGAAACTGCCACAAATATCACCTAGTTATATGCTAAAACACTCATAATGCTTTAAAGGTGCAGTAGGTGATCTGCCGAAATGCTAACATTAGCATATTAGCTTTGAACATGCACGTCCCTCCCCTGCCACCCAAAGCCATCCCTCCTTGAGTCATGAACGCGCACCGAATAGATGACCATAGACAACCTTACATAGCACCAGATCATGTCATTCACCAGTTAGAAAACTCTATGGACATGCACTTTGTCCAGCATAGTTGTTGACAGGCCAGCAGATGCAGGAATTATATTTCCCCAAAACTGGCATTGGGGTAAAGTTGGTTTTATATTCCCACATTCGGACTTTCTCAATAATATAATTTCAGAAAAGTATTGTTTGCCAATTCTAAATAGTGAAATCATAGAATCAGCCAATGACTATAAAATACAACATTGTTCACAGTCAATAAAACAGTGCTGATGTTGTTTTGAAGTCATTCCTACAGGCTATTTCAGAAACAATATTCAAAGTAACGTTAGAGTGGGAGCGGGTCAGGCTGGCACTGTTCAAAAATGAATGAATGTGTATAAATCATATGAATCAATAATAAATCAATAATATATAAATAATATAAATCAAACTTCACCTCAGTAAAGCTGGTTAGGCGGAAGAGTGATATTTACTTTTGTTATTCAACTAAATAAAAATCAGAATAAAAAGGAGTCCCAAAAACAGAAATATCCTGTCATCTATTTACATTACACTTACGTTACCAACACAACGATTGACTTTTAATTTTCAATTGTTCTCGCTGATCCTCGTACATTGCTTATTTTCATCTCCTTTTACACTTGAACAACAAAATGAATGCTTAGGTATATTTAACCGACTATATTATCGATGCTGTAAAAGATACCCCATGAACATAAGGCCCAAGGTGTTTTTTACATGCATTTTTTATTTCTCTTTGCTATTTGGGCTTATTGGAACCTAATTAGAATAAAAATCTAAGTATCACTTTTTGATATGATGTACTTTTAGAGAAAAATTATGTCCATATATGTGGACTCGTGTTCCGAATTTACATAAAACACTTTTTCCGAATTTTCTTTTATGCATATTTAACATAAAATTTTTTTTTTTTTTTTTCATTTTGGACAGTTAAAAATAGGGTTTGGGACATTTCATATGCTGCAAAACAGTTGCAGGAT
Source organism: Danio kyathit (assembly GCA_903798195.1). NCBI lineage: Eukaryota > Metazoa > Chordata > Actinopteri > Cypriniformes > Danionidae > Danio > Danio kyathit. Next base: position 43,620,974 of record LR812534.1, read on the forward strand.
GACACTGTATGTCTGTAACAAAATATAAAACATTCAAAGTATTTTAAATAGCCACTTAAGAGCTAAAAATGTGCTGTCCACGTATGTGGACACTCGGGCCCTAGGAGGTAAAAATAGTCAATCTTTCGCCGGACGTTTTCTTATCGTGGTTTTGAACTGCATAACGTTATTTCCCTTCAGTGTGCGAAAGCAATTCTGATATTGATTCAGGATTTAGAAATGTTATGATTCTACATTTTTGGCAGAAGCACTTTCAAGAACAGTCTTTCTTTTTATGGATACAAGGCCACATCGGTCCTGAGTTTGCAAGCTGCCACTCGCTGTCAGCTGTAGATCTCCATGCTTCACGAACGTGCAAGTGACGTATCTGCGTGAACAGGGTGCGCTGAAATACAAATTTAAATTTGTTGACAGACAGTTTGAGATACCTGTTGTAACTGAGTTATTTGTCGGCCCGACGATTTTTAATTGGACAAACATTTTTTAGTTTTATGCCTTACCCAGAATATAAAAATACACATTACACATTTAGATCATTTACTTTAATCAGTACTATCAGAATGTGAAGAGTCTTTCAACCAGCACAACAAAACAATTTCCTCAAAACAATCACTTACTGTACCTCACAACTGTAACAACTGTAAACCTAGCATTGTGGCAGTGACTTTTATATTAGCAAGTGAGCTATCACTATGATGAGGCTATAGCTACTGTTACTGAAACTTGAATGTAAAATTAGCTTGATAATATTTGTATTATTGTTCCTCTTTTTGTTCACTTTGGCTAAATGTATCTTGGCTATAATTTAGAATAAACTTTCCTCCTCTTCTTCACTAAAGCTCAGAGACTTCAGCTAGCTGTTGACAATAGCTTTAGGGCTTTGCTAATTGACTGTTCAGCTCTGCGTGTCCTGTTTAATGACTACTGCTCTAGCTTTTAGCTAAACCATCTTGGCATATATTAAAAATTTCAAACAACTTTGGCCAAAAAGGGTTAAACAATACCAGTACTGTTGTGGAGGCAGTTAGCATTAGCATCCATATATCCTGCGGTTCGTGAAGGTGATTTTCATTATTCACACCTCTCATCTGGATTTAAAGCTAGGAAAATGACATCCTTGTTAATGCTAGCTCCTGAAGCAGGTGCTCATTAATGTTCATTGATGTTTACCATCCTCATGCTGCACAAGGCTGTGTTTTAAGGGCTCAGTGGAAATGACATGTTTAGCCTGGTTTGTGTCTGTTCCTCTGGCTTGTTCCTGTCTCACGTCTAACATGTGCTAAAGTAGAAGAGGCTCCGAAATGAACAAACACACTACTGAGCAGTGACACAAGAGTCTATGAGGCAATAGTAGTGAATGAATCCCAAATAATACATTTGGGTGATAAAAAGAAAGAGGATTTGTTTATACAGGTTGTTGTCTGGTTTGCGTCAAAGCTTGTTGTTTTGCGAAGAAGTCTGTGTTATTTATTTGCTGATGATAGTCGTTCTGTGGTCATTGACGTCTGCTGTGACTGAAGATGGGTTCACAAAGTCTTCTGCGGTTGCGACATTGTCTCTGGCCAGTTTGCGCGTTAGCTGTTATTGTGGTCACACTAGAGAAAATGTGTTGGATTTAAACTGTGTGGCGGCAGTCAAACGGATCATTTACTAACACTGTCAAAGCGTTCTCTCCACAGAGAGTAAACAACAAAGGGCCAATTTCACAAGCACAGCCATTACCAATAGGATAATGATAGATCAGGAGATCTCAAAGAGTGCTCTGTACATTAAAACACAACTGATTTCAAGAAATAAGGTATTGATAAGCGATTACTTTATTGAATTATAGTTCATTTAATTAATAAATAATAATAATATAAAAAATAAACTAAAATAAAATAAAACTAAAACTGGACTGAAGTCAAAATGTTCTTTTTCTATGTTTAGCTATGGAAAAAATGAGGATACCACTGAATTATATTTATATTAAACATTTTATTAATTAATTCATTCATTCATTTATTTATTTATGATAACCTCAATGCTTAACAATTTGGCTTAAGATACATTTTGGTTTGGTGGCTAAAAACCTTTACAGTAGTTCATTTCAGTAAGAACAGAACAGCAATTTTATATAAAATACTATGGTAATTAATAGTAAATGTTATATTGTTTTAAGCCATACTATAGTAAAGTATTTGAACTAATCTGTTGTTGTAATTTTATACTTCACTGTAAAAAATCATGGTTTCCACACAATTCCTTCATATTGTGCCAACACAAATCGATTAAGTTAACTTAATTGTTTTTACAAATTTAAGTGGATTGAACATAAAACAATTAAGTTGTCCCCAAAAAAACTCTGGAATTGTGCTGATCATTTAAAATAAATAGTTTGAACAAGCAGCAAGAATCATTTTTATGGTAATACAACAACAAGTAATATAAAGAAATTACCAAATACTAGTTTTCTTCAACTGTACGATACATTATAATATAATGCACCACAGTTTACTGTAGTAAAAACTTAAAGGTGCAGTAGGTGATTGTCTTCAGAAACATTTTTTGTTGTGCTGGTTGAAAGTCTCTTCACATTTCAATAGTAATTATTAAAGTAAATGATCTAAATGTGTTTATATGTAGTTTTATATTCTGGGTAAATCACAGGACTAAAAAAATGTTCATCCAATTAAATATTGTCGGGCCCATAATTCCCATAATTCTGATAAGTAGCCCAAACTGTCTGTCAGCAAATGTAGATTTGTAAAACTGCGCGTCTGTTCATGCATGCGCGCCATGCGTTCATGTGCACACGAGACACAGTCGCAGTAAAATCAAATGCTGATTCAAAACTGTTTAAAATCCTGAACCAATATTGGAGTTACTTTTGCACGCTGGAGGAGGGATGACACCATGGCTGAAGTATTTCTTTTAGAACTGTAATGTTATGTTTTAATTGTATTTTAGTCACGCAAAGCTGATGTCGATTGTGTTGTATTATGAATGGGTTATATGCACGGAAGTGTTTTTCAGCCACTGAAATCTTCCAGCGAAAGATCGATGTGATTTTCAGTTTCATAAAGTACCTTTTACCGCATCGATAATATAGATTTTTATTTAGTTTAACAACAAAACATGAGTAAACAGTGCTATTCCGCCTAGCCTGCTTTACTGAGGTGAAGTTGGTTTGATATTCACAATGGTTCATTTTTGAACAATGACAACCTGTGACGCGGTCTCTATATTGTAAACCATGCTACTCTGATTATTCGGTCTGAAATAGCATGTAAGTATGGCTTAGTAATGAGTGTAATTCCTGCATGCCACCGGCCAACCACTAAGCATGACATATTGCACATTATGACAAGTTTTGCTTGCTAACTACATAACTGAAATTGTGCTAGATATAATACAGTTTTTCGTTCGGAACTGTAGTTTATAAAGTACTGTAAAGTTTTCTAACTGGCGAATGACATGAACTAAGGGGGTTGTCTGCTGTCATTTTTAAGGTGCGCGTGTTCGCGATTTCAGGAGGCGTGGTTTTGGATGGCAGGGGTGGGATTGTGTTTCAAAGATATCATGCTAACCGGTTAGCGTTTTGGCAGATCATCTACTGCACGTTTAAGTATACTATTCTATTCAGTTCATCTTTATTCCTATAATGTTTTTTTACAATGTACACTACCTGACAACAGTCTTGTTGCCTATCCAAGTTTTAGGAACAGACTAGTTGATCATTTAGTATCAGAAGTGGCTTATATGAAAGGCAAAGGCCTCTAGATTATAGTTATTTTACCAAAATAAAATATGATGATGCCTTGATTTTTAATTATTTAATTAGGACAGTAAGGTCTGACTTTGCTTAGACAAAAGTCTTGTCACTTAACAGAAATAATGTACAGTATAGAATATAAAGTCATGGTGCAGTGGAAAAAGAATTAATATTGTGTATGACTCCCATGAGCTTGGAGGACTGCATCCACACATCTCTGCAATGACTTAAATAACTTATTAATACGTCATCTGGAATGGCAAAGAAAGCGTTCTTGCAGGACTCCCAGAGTTCATCAAGATTCTTTGAATTCATCTTCAATGCCTCCTCCTTCATCTTACCCCAGACATGCTCAATAATGTTCATGTCTGGTGACTGGGCTAGCCAATCCTGGAGTACCTTGACCTTCTTTGCTTTCAGGAATTTGATGTGGAGGCTGAAGTATGAGAAGGAGCGCTATCCTGCTGAAGAATTTGCCCTCTCCCGTGGTTTGTAATTTGTAATGGGCAGCTCAAATGTCTTGATACCTCAGGCTGTTGATGTTGCCATCCACTCTGCAGATCTCTCGCACCTCCCCATACTGAATGTAACCCCAAACCATGATTTTTCCTTCACCAAACTTGACTGATTTCTCTGAGAATCTTGTATCTATGCGGGTTCCACTAGGTCTTCTGCAGTATTCATGATGATTGGAATGCAGTTCAACAAATGATTCATCAGAAAAATCTACTTTCTGACACTTTTCCAAATGATCAACCAGAAGTTAGGTTATTATTTTTAGCTCTGACAATTGGGATTGACAACAAGACTTTTGTCAGGTAGTGTAGAATGTGTCAAAGAGCTTAACATAGATAAAGAAACTCCACCACAGTATATATTACAGTTAATCAGTTCAGTATATTATCACTACAGGATGATGAATCATTAATTTATAAAGAGTTAAAGAGTAAATTATAAAGAGTAAATACTATTAATACACTTTACTATAGTGTGGTTCAAAAACACTATATGTATTTACTATAAATTACTATAGTACTTTTTATGTGGGATATGGCAACCTTTACATCAATAAAGGAATTAGTTCAAGATACATAATATAACCCATGGTGTCTAAATACTTTACAAACCTTATGTAGTGACTTTAAGACATAACTTTATCAGTTTCTCTACATTATCAGCTATTTTATAAAAACATCTAATGTAAGTGGAAGGAACGGTTCTTCTGTTTAACCTGTCATGCACAGATTACTTTAATAACAGAGATGATGTGTGAATGAGCAAGAGCAAACGTTTGGGTTTGTTTTGAATGTTATCTCATCTTCATCACCAATTGCCTCTCTGCTTCCTGCGATAAGGCTCGCTCTCCCTCTCTTTCCCCTCTCCCTGCTGTTTCTGCTTTATCTGATGTGATGAGAGCCAATCTTCAACAGCAACGCAAGTGCACGTGTATCTTCTCCACCGGAGCTTTCTCGTATTAGATTGATACTGTGACTTTACAACAGAAGCAGAAGTGTTTTGTCAGACTGACAGCGCTGCCGTCGTGTTCTTGGAACCTGTCAGCTCTTCATTTTAGCCCTTCAGATTTGTCAAGAGTGTCTGACCTCGGAAATTCGGCACTGACTCAAAATCTATGGTTCATATAGATTAGACGTCCTATTCTGGTCTCTGCAATTATTTACAAAGTAGTCGGATTAAAATCAAATGTCTGCTTTTATGTTTTAAATAACTTTTGTGTAGATATTTTAAAATAAAACAACATTCTTGCATGTACAGTTGAAGTCAGAATTATTTGCCCCCCTTAATTATTAGACCCCCGGTTATCCCCCCCCACCCCCAATTTCTGTTTAACGGAGAAAAGAATTTTCAACACATTTCTAAACATAATAGTTTTAAGAACTCATTTCTAATAACTGATTTATTTGATCTTTGCCATGATGACAGTAAATAATATTTGACTAGATATTTTTCAAGACACTTCTATACAGCTTAAAGTGACATTTAAAGGCTTAACTAGGTTAATTAGGTTAACTAGGCAGGTTAGGGTAATTAGGCAAGTTATTGTATAACGATGGTTTGTTTTGTAGACTATCGAAAAAAAAATTAGCTTAAAGGGGCTAATAATTTTGTCCTTAAAACGGTGTTTAAAAAATTAATAACTGTTTTTATTCAAGCCGAAATTAAACAAATAAGACTTTCTCCAGAAGAAAAAATATGATCAGACATACTGTGAAAATTTCCTTGCTCTGTTAAACATCAATTGGGAAATATTTAAAAAAGAAAAAAAAAATTCAAAGGGGGGCTAATAATTCTGACTTCAACTGTGCCTAATAATATATATAATACAAACGCATTAAATTTTATTGTATTTATAGAGATAATTCACCCAAAAATTAACAATTGTTCCTTTTTCTTTCTTTCCACAAAATAATAATAATAATATTTTGAAAAAAACCTGTAACTATTGACTTCCATGGTTTAAAGCATAATAAATGCTTTAAAGCATAAAGATTTAATTTAATTATTATTTTTGGGCCACACTCTGATCCTTAAAAATATATATTTCCTCAAATGATAGGGTTACTGGATGACATTTAACAGGTTTCTGTTAGGGATGGGAATCACAGGTTAACTCACGATATCATGATATTTTGGCCCCGATATTGATATCATGATATCAGCGATTCTGTGATATATCGTTATATCACAAGAAAATTATCCACAATTTAATACAATATTATTAATGAATGAGAAAAAAAATCCATCAAAAAGTTAGAATTGATAATTAGAATTGAAACAATGTAACAAAGCACATAGCTATCAAACAAGCTTAAAAATGCTGATGTGCAGAGAGCAGCAGCAGCAGCACAACTTTGCAGCAGCTCAACTTTATGGAATATACATTTAAGACAAAAACTGTCAAAATAGCAATTTATTACAACTTGGCCAACTTATTTGAAGTATTTTATGCTTAGCTGGTTTATTTTTAATGCAAACTCATGCATATATATATGTAACATTTTATCTATTTTTAGTATGGAAAGCTCTGCTGTGACATGAATTTCCCTTTGGGGATTAATAAAGTCAAACAAACAAACAAACAAACAAACTAAATAGATGGTGGCATGACCCTGTGGAGGCTGGGTGTACTGCAGCCAAAGCGGTAAACTGCTGTCAGTAGCTATGTCTCCATCCACCTATTTTTATGCGCAATTTGGATATGCGCATAAAAAAACCAGTAGATGGAAGCGTCAAGATGAGTATAAATTTGGAAAATGTGCATAAAATACATATTCGCATAACTGAGTAGGATAAACTTTTATATGATAAGAAAAGATGCACTTAAATTGCGATAGAAACACTTTTACCGAACAAATTCTAGTATGCGCACTAAAAAAAAGTCATGTGATTTTGTTATAAGAGATCATGTGATGAGTAAATGGACAAACCAGCAGGCTGAGCACATTGTAAAACATCTGAAATGTTGTTCTGGTCATTCTAAAACACCTTATCGTTTAAGTATTAGTGTTATTAATGACCTCCAGAATCAAGAGCGTCTGTGCTTCGCGTCTAACACCTTCAAATGCCACCGCGCGTTCACTGCGTGTCAGGACTGCCTACTGAGGCGCAAGTCATTTATTAAATAAAGAAAAGCTTGACACAGCTTCTCTTACCGCAGCAAATTCTGTTGTTACTGTTGATATTTGGCGGCAGTTTATCAGGAAGTGACGATTTTGTTCGCTTTGACTCGCTGGATGGAAACGCTGCTTTATTCGCACATCTTTTATGCGGTATTCCAGTTTTGCACATAAAGTTAATTTGAATTTTTGGATGGAAACATAGCTAGTGTAAGACTGATTAATTAATTCACATCTTTTGTACATTTAGATAAATATTGATACTTTGCGCTAGAGTATCGATAATGTATCGTGGCTGGAAATATCACGATATATCATCATATTGATATTTTGTCCCCTCCCTAGTTTATTTTATAAATCATATTCAAAATGAATCAAACTCTAAATTATTTTTCATGAACCAAAATATTTTTAAGACATTTTTATGAACTGAAAAAAAAATTAAAGCAACTTTTACTGTTCGATTAGGACTCTGTTTCGAGTCCTGGCTGGGCCAGTTGGCATTTCTGTGTGGAGTTTGCATGTTCTCCCCGTGTTTGCATGGGTTTCCATAGGGTGCTCCAGCTTCCCGCAGTCCAAAGACATACACTATAGGTGAATTGAATGAACTAAATTGGCCATAGTGTATGAGCGTGTGTGTGAATGAGTGTGTATGGTGTTTCCCAATACTGGGTTGCAGCTGGATGGACATCCGCTGCGTAAAACATATGCTAGAATAGTTGGCCGTTTATTCCACTGTGGCAAACTCTGAAATAGAGACTAAGCCAAAGATAAATGAATGAATAATTAGACTATAGTTGAGAATATTGTGTTAAAGTGTGGCCTCTGATGATATCCAGTAGTATGAGCTGGTGTGATGTTTTCTGCTGACTGTAAATCAAATCTGGAGCTATCGCTGCTTCTGGATCTGCTCCAGCGACAGACTGATCTCACTGTGCTGCGGTCTGTTCATCCATATGCTCCATTTTCACTTGCCAGATTCATTTATAAACCTTTATCATCTTACTTGCACTCCTTACTCTGTTTGACCCTAAAAGAGATAGTTCACCCAAAAATGTATATTTTTTTCTTAACATTTACTCACACTCAAGTTGACTCATCTTTTGAATACAAAAATAGAGGATTTTTTGAAGAATGTTGGAAACTGGTGGTCATTGACTCCAAAACTAGCTTGTTTTATATCCAGCATAAGAAAGAACTAATGAAATAATGACAGAAAGATCATTCCCTTTAAAGTAAAAATCTAATCACATATGTCTATTTTCCCATATCAAACTGAGAATATTGCATTCCATAAATATTGCACACTCGGCTAATGCAGGCTATTTATTTGTCAAAAGAATTTAAATGACTAAATGTACAGTAGTCAGCTAGTCTAAAGAACAGTTTTCGAACGCAAGGCAAAAATTGGTGTTCAATAGTTTTAGACAAATTCATCAACCTTTTTTGATCCACTTTAAAGGTTGACTACAGTAGATGTTGTTTAAATCCAAATTTGGGTAAAGTATATCCCAATGGCTGGGTTACATTTTTAACCCTACTCTTGGGTTTGTCCTAGTGATGTAACGGATTACGGTTGATCCATGATTTGTACGGATAACAACCTACGGTTTGGAACACACATGGCCTGCGGATTAATACATTTTTTTACTAGTAAATAATCCTAAATTTGTAACGATCACAGGGAAAGCACCTCTCGCGCCATTAAAATCACATGTGTGAAAGCATTTAGTCTTTCCTGTAAAATATAATGATGACGGAAGAAGTTGTGGTGGGTTATTCACAGTCACTACCCGTTTAGCCTGCATTAATGCATTCCGTGTAAGCTGCATGATTATTCATTTAAAGTTTGAAATCTCAACACCCACGCAACATAAAGTTATAAATGATGGTGATTTGCATGTTTATTAATCCTTCGAATCACTGCATTCAAATCTGTGTTTGAAAAAGTCAAAAATCTTTAGTCTTTTGAGTTAGTTATGAAGTTACAAACAGTCAAATAACAAAGAAGTACTGGGATAACAGTTTATAGTTTAGATAAAACCACTGATGTTTATGGTAAAGATTACAATTACCATCATGTGCATTTAACGATGCTCAAAAAATAAAAGTTGTAGGCAGCAATTACATTATTTAACCAATAGGTAGTGACAACCAGCCATCAAAAATATGCCACTGAATAATTCTTCAAAAATGACACAACTAGCAATGAAACATGACGCTTTATGAGTGAATGACTGAATCATTTATTGTAAATGAGACTAAAAATAAATATGGGTTGAACAAATTATAATGTTAGATTTCTACATTTAGCATCATCAGCAACAGTGAATTTTTCACAGTACTGAATATTTTACTATTTATTTTTATTCAGCTGATTATTTCTTCATTTTATTTTTAAATTAAATTACAGCTTCTAAGTTCTGTTTGTTAAAACCAAAAGTGTCTTGCAGTACTGTTTTTGTAATAAATGGAAAGCAAATTACATTTGTCTCCTCCTTTTTTTGGCTGATCCGAAAAAATGTCCGATTCATGACTAAAAAAAACATAATGTGATCTGAACCATGAGATTTGTGATCTGTTACACCACTAGTTTGTCCATATTTAACCCAAAATGTTATGGCCAATAAGGGCATATTTATATCCATGTTTTTAATAGCCAGACAATTTCAGATGATAAAACAAGTGACTGAATTGGCTGTGTTGTGTAATAGCCGTGGTGAGATGGCAAGTGGCCATAGCCTCCCATAGGCCAGCAGACGTTTGACCGTTCGGGCTCTGGCTGGACCCCAGGAACAGGAAGGTCCTGGGTCAGATTCCCAGCGGGAGGCACCGGCGGCCCGTTTAAAGTCAAGCAGAGCGTGATGGGAGTTTGGTCAGAGGATTAGTGTTGTTGTCTGTGAAGCTGCAGCGGGACGGGGGTCTTGTTGAGCGTTGCCCCTGAAGCCCTGCTCCCTTTCAGCCCGGCCTCTCTGAACTTACACAAACATGCCATTGTGGCCTTGTCATTCCCCAAGAATCTCACAGACCATTCGGAGAAGCGCTGCCATATCCTTCAAATAAAGACAGGACCAGGCGGCGACAAGAGAGCTGCTCTGAAATATTTAAGAGCTGAAGAATCCTTATTTCCTTTATAGAGGAAGACGGGCTGACAGCAGCTCTACATGTACTGGAAGAAGACACCAGCAGATGAGACTGTCTATGCTGGAGGCTAAAGCTGTGTGTCGTCTCTGTGTTCATCATCCTCGAGCAACAAAACATTGATGAAAGATTTGTAGAGAGTGGGTGTGTTATAGAAAACTACTATAATAATACGGTTAGAAGCAAAATATTATCTAAATTGATATAAATAAGGTCAATGATGACAACCATTACTTTAAATACACGATGAATACATTTCATTGCAGTTTATGAATATATAATATTTGCAACCAAATAATTGATAAATAGGGGAAATAATGCCGACTGGATTTATGCTGAGATGTCGAAAACAGGTGCATAGGGACTAGATCAAGCAGAATCTTACAGTCACTTACAAACACTTACAGTCTGTATAATTGTTTATTTTTTTGTAGATCTTGTTTTTTGTGAACATATTAAATAAATGTAAATAAAATCTATATAAAATCCTAGTTCAAAATTTACTAATGCATTATTAATATCCAAATTCATGCTTTTTAACATTATTGAGTTAACATGAACTGTGAGTTAACACACTGTAAAAAATCAACTTACAAATTGTTAACTCAGTTTAAAATTCTAAGTTATGTGGACATATTTTTGAGCTCAGTGTTGAGTTTACTCATAAAAACTATTTAACTGCATCTTTAGAACTGTTTGCTCAATGAAAATAAAGAATTCCGTTGAGGAGACGTACAATTTTGATTTCTACATTTAAGCGGTTACTTCCTGCATTGTAAAAATTAATAGAAAACTCAGGTAACTTAAAACGTTAAAGCAACCGATTGCAAAAAATTAAAACTTTCAAACTATTGTTGAAGTTGTGCAAAATACAGCATATATATTTTAATTGAGTTCAATCGACTTATTCTGTAAAGTATATTTGACTTAAACCAGCCTTTTCAGTCAACTTCAAAAAATAATTTGGCACTTCAGCCACTGAAGTTGAATAAACTCTTAATTTCGGTAACACTTTATTTTGATGGTCCATTTGAGTATCAGTAGACTGTCTGCTTAATATCTGTTGACACTGACATTTAACAGTTCTTCAACAGACATTTAACTGACTATAAGAAACTTTGCAAGTACATGTCAACTTACACTAACCCCAACCCCAACCCTAACCCTAACCCCAAACTAACAGTCCTAAAGTGTGACCTTAATTTCTTAGCAGCCAGATGCTTTAAACTTTTTTGGCTTAACTTAACTTTTTATTTTTAGCAGTGCATGAACTAACAGTGAACAACGTAATTTTCATAAAAAGAAATTTGCATAAATACTGTAATAAATGTATTGTTTATTGTTTGTTCATCTTAGTAAAGGAACTAACTAATACATAAGCAATTAACATTATCTAACACATATTTGTTACCAAAGAAAAAGTACAGTTCAAATGCAAATAAATGTAGTTTATTTATACTGTTTATACAAATTATTTAAACAGTAAAAATGATAAAATCAACATAACTAAAACTTTTAAATTAAACTGAAAACAGAAAAAAAAATTGTAAATTAAAACTATTAATAAAATAAATACTAAAATAGCAGACTCTTAATGTGTGGTTTATTATATATATATAAATACAGTGCTCTGAATATATATGAAAAATCTCTTAGACCTCACAAATCTCTAATACTAATTTAAATCAATATTTTCTATAGAATGTTTTACAATATTATATTTGTGCAAATTATTCATTATTTTAGGCAGTACTGAAGCCAAATTAAGTGCTAATCTAACAGAATAACATACGACAACAGTTTGTTTAACGACAACATACGACAAAATTGTTAAATTCACGAGTTAGGGAAAAATATTAAATGAAAATAAAAAAAAAGAGGAAAAAACTATAGAAACAAAAAATATATCACATTTTGTTCAAATTTTGTAGTTTTAATTTTTACATGAATTTAAATGTACTAGATTCTTATTTATAAAGATGTTTGGAGACATTTATAAATATATATGTTTAACAACAGGGTATATGCAGGAATCCTAAAGGTAATTTCAATACCTTTTTAAGACTTTTTAAAGACCTTCTCAGAATATTTTAAGACCTCATCGCCACTTTAAGTTCTAATCAGTATCAAACCTTTAACTTAAACAGTTGTTAATAAAACGTTTTAGTTAAATAAATCAATGGAGCACAACCATGCAACAGAACTCAGATAAGCTCGGAAGAGACAAAGCTTGGAAAAATAAATTACGCAGTTGTTGTTTTTTTGCCACTGTTTAAACTCGTCTTTCTCCAACCAGGAGTACGCAAACTTACATTTTCCCATTTTGCCGTCTGTTTCGCTCTATGGTTTTGCTACATATGGAGAGCGTCACATCACCTTTCCTGCGTTTGTCGCAAATTATGTGACATCACCCGTATGAAGGAGCTTAGCCGGACACGCCCCAGCCTGAACCAATCGTGTGGATCTAGCACACCGTTGTTAATGTTAGGAGGAAAATAAATAGATTCATGCTATTTTGGAGTCAAACACTTTGGACAACACTTGAACAACATTTAAGACCTCGTAAAAACACCATTAAGACTTTTTAATAACTTTTAAGGGCCTTAATTTTCTCATTATTGATTTATCAATTTTCTAATACTTTTTAAGACCCCGCGGACACCCTTTTGTTCAAATGCTCCAAAATATATTACCTATATTCACTGAGAAATGGATACAAATATTGATTTTTAAAATGGAGTGTGCTAATTCATGCTGAGCACTGTATATATAAAGATACATTTGATAAATCCAACTTTTAATTCATTTTAATTACTGGCAATTAACTATTAATAATTAGTTTAATAATCAATTTGATTATTTATTGTCTATATAAATATGTATACAATAAAAGAGACAGCATCAGCACTAGAGCGCCTCTTGTTTTTCTTGTAGTCTCAGTTTAAAATATTCCGATGGTTTGTCTAAAAACAGTGACATTTTGCAGACTAGATTAAATAAACAGACCTGACGGGTCATGGTGTTTTGTTGGACATCCTCAGCCCTCAAGGTCTGTTTTGCTCACAGTTTTGGTATTTAACCACAGGCCGGTTCATCAGTCACAAAACACTTTACGCAAGGAAGGCTTACACTCTCAGCTGCAGTGTGTCAGAGGCTTGCTTGCGGTTCTGTACTAAAATCATGTTAGCTTTCAACCAAAGCCAGATCAGACTCTTTTTCCGTGCTTCTGGAATAAATCACTTCTGGACGTCCAGCCTTGGGGTCGCTGATGACATCATGCCCTCCACCTTAGTCCAAACTGATCATTTTCTCCCATGTTGCTTTTTCCACTTACTGCTCTTGCATTTACATTTTACATTTAGTCATTTAGCAGACGCCTTTGGAAGTACTCATCGATTTAACAAGAAGAGGCAATACAGTACATACAAGAAGTGCTAGTCATTCAAACTAACTTGTTTGTGCTCAGAGAATTTAGTGCTAGAGTAGAAGTTCAGGAGATCATTCCACCAGCAAGGAACATTGAATGTAAAGGTTTTGGAAAGTGACTTACTGTGCGTTCATACCGAAGGCGGCGAGAGCGTCAAATTTTGCTCTGAACGCCCTGGCGACAACGCTGTCTGACTTTACTGCTCTGCCGGCGAGAGCATCAAAATTCGCTATGTTGATCTCGTATTTAAAGGGGTCGTTGCAGCAAATCAGTTACATTCCTGCATAAAAACATGCTTTCTAGCATGAAAACATGGTTGTGCTTTATCAAATTCATTTAACTATGGAAGATCAAGTTGTGGCGTGTGGAATTCAAGCGGTGGAGGTCTACATTTCGACTGGTTGCCGCCAAACCGCGTCATAGCTCTTTACCATAAAGTTGACTTGATTTCAACTCTCTTCGATGCCCACACCAGCAAAGACGCGCCGCGCCTCGCCACTTATCGCTGCTAGCTTCCATTGAAAACGAATGACTTCTACTTTGACGCTCTTGCCGACGAATGCAGTTTTAGCCTCTCTGCGATGGCACCACAAGGCGGTGCTCCCACCCTGATCAGAGGCTCCTGGAGGGTATATAGACCTTCAGGAGCAGGTAGAGGTGAGAGGGTGCATATGATGCATATCAAATATTTCGGTTCTTCAATAATTGCTGAAAATATAAATCACAATATACAGTGCTCAGCATAAATGAGTACACCCCAATCTGAAAATGTATATCTGTATCCATTTCTCAGTGAATATGGGTAATATATTATGGTGCATTTGAACTAAACAGATTTATTAAACAGATATATTTAATAAAATAATAAGTCACCAAATGTTGTATATTTTTTTGTTTCTCTTGATTTTTCCTCTTTCTACATTTTATTATTTAATATTTTTCCCTAATAATCTAATATATATGCAGAAATATAATATTGTAAAGCATCCAATAGAAAATATTCATTTTAAAGAGAGATTAGTGAAGGGTGTACTCATATATGGTGAGCACTATTATCTTGATATTGACATAAGCTTCGAAAGAAAGGTTGCATTAACAGGTATAACAATAAAAAAACTCATATTTTAACTATAGAGCTATACTATAACTCTATAGAAGTTGAACATACAGAAGAGAGGAAGTAATAACAGTCATCATCCTTGACTAAAGACGTATTTATACAGTATATGTATCATCTGAGCTGGAACAATATTTCCTCTGTACAGTATGCTTCATCTTTAATGATTAGCAGGAAGGAGTTATTGAAAGTAAGTCCACGTTTCCCCAGAGACTGTAAACACACTTGTAGTGAAGCTGCAGGACTGCTATTGTTGACGTTATTGGGGTGAACGATGAGGCTTTCCAAACACTGTTGGTGATTCTTTCTGGCATGTGCAAACAGCCCCGTACTGTGTTTAGATTACATTTAATGTGAATTTAGCATGCAGTACTCATGCCAAATCAAAAGAAATGATGCATATATCTGTCCGCTTTCATTATAAGCAACATATATAGTCTGTGTACTGTACATTTATAAGATGTTTATGAGATCATTTAGATTTTATCCAAACATGCTGCATTTAGGATTTATTCATCCTCCTTTCAGACTGTTAAGCTGGCAGGAAGTCATTAGCACAGGGGTTTGATGGAAGTAGATGGTGGTTGTGGGATGAATGCCAGGTGTTCACACACCTGTGGAAAAGCTGGCTCTGGACTTAAAAACAGCTGCTGGGTTTACATGTTTTTCATGGGACTTCTGATCAGGTTTTCATAGTATTATTGTTTTTGAAAAATGTAACGAAATAAAGTTGAGATCAAATACAATTTAGATGAAATATTAGATGAAAAATTGAAACTTTAATAAAAAAAATATTAAATAAAATATAATGTACTACAATATCAACTAAAACAAAAATGTAAATACTTTTGTATTATTAAAAAGCCTTTTTTTGTTTTATATAAAATAATTAGTGCTGGACAAAAATTAATGGTGATTAAATCGCATCTAAATGAAAAGTTTGCTTTGACATAATATATGTGTGTGCATTGCGTATATTTATTATGCATATAAATACAGACATGCATTCATATATTTGAGAAAATATTCATTTATATATATATTTATTAATATTTAGATATGAAATATTTAAGTATATGATACAAATTATATATCAATTTAAACATCTATGCAACACAACAGTTTTGTATACTGTAAAACCAACAGTCCACTTTATCTAATGAAATGAGTGTAGTTAACTCAAAATGTACTGAAAGTTAGTTCTACTCATTTGAAAAGAGTTTTGAACTCAGTGTTAAAGGTAATGAGTTAATTAAATACCTCATTATTTCATCTTAAATGGAGTAAGTTCACAGTACTCATATAGATTAGTTTTTTTAACTCAAACGGTTTCTTCAAATGGTTTGAGTTGTCTTAACTTATTGGGTTTTACAGTACTCAGTTGGTTTGAGTTCTCTTCATTTATTGGGTTTTACTGAGCTCAAATTGCTTCGTTTACTCAAATGGATTAAGTTCACAGTACTCATTAGGATTAGTTTTTGAAGTTGTTTTTGAACTTGTTTGTTGCAATCGGTTTCCTCAAATGGTTTGAGTTATCTTAACTTTTTGAGTTTTACAGTGTAGTATTGTTTCTATCATATACACTTAATATAAATAACACACACATGCATTATCTAAAAACAGACGTTTATTTTGGATGCGATTAATGGCAGTTAATCTTTGCTCAGCACTAAAAATAATACTATTTAAATAATGCTATAAAGGTATAAAGAATGCGTAAAAATATAGCGATTCTTTCTTTTTTGAATGATTTATTTAACATTTTTACATTTTACAAACATATCAAATAACCCTTAGAGAAATAATTTGAAAAAATAAAACCATGTCGGTGCCAATGGCATAGTGGTTAGTATAGTGGTTACGCATGGCACTTCGGTGTTCACAGCAACCCGAGTTTGATTCCCGCCTCGAGGTCCTATGCCAATCCTTCCCCTCTCTCTGCTCCCCATGCTTTCCTGTCTATACTATCTACTGTCCTATCAATAAAAGGTGAAAAAATAAAACAATTAATAAAGGAATGAAAATAATAATAGAATAAAATAAAACCCGATTACACAACTAAATGAGGGACAGATGTCTACATTCATGCAACAATCTCAATGTTACAGTTCGAGTAATGAAAGATTAGAAACTGATGTATTATTATTGTCAAGAGCTAGCGAGGGTGCTCATTTAGGATCCGGCTGGAGAGTTTTAACATAAACGGCTTCCAAATTGTAACAAATATTCTGTTATGTCTTTGAAGGGAGTATCTAATCTTCTCTAGTTTCAGAAAATACAAAACATCTTTCAACCACTGTACATGCGAGGGTGGCTGGTGGCTCTTCCAGTAAATATATCAATTCTAAACATTTTGCAGAATAAATAAGAAGGGGAGAACTATTGAAAAAACCTAGATTACAATTTATGTCAATTTCCAGGATGTAGCTAAAAATGAACAATAATAATATCTTATTCATTCAATCATTAATTTTCTTTTCGGCTTAGTCTCTTTATTAATCTGGGGTCGCCACAGCGGAATGAACTGCCAACTTATCCAGCATATGTTTTACGCAGTGGATGCCCTTCCAGCTGCAAGCCATCATTGGGAAACATCCATAACAATACAAATAACGTACAATTTAGCTTACCCAATTCACCTATACCACATGTCTTGTGACTTGTGGAGGAAACCGGAGCACCCGGAGGAAACCCACACGAGCACAAGGAGAACATGCAAACTCCACACAGAAATGCCAACTGTCCCAGCCAAGGCTTGAACCAGCGACCTTCTTGCTGTGAGGCGATCGTGCTACCCACTGCGCCACCGTGACGCCCATAATATCTTATATTCAGTAATAATATATTTATTCTGTGTACATATCTTCGAATAATCAATAAATTACACGTAAATGTAAAGTAGTAATTTACTAACTTTCAAGAAAAACTTTCAATGTCTATATTAAGATAAAAAAATACTATCAATTATAAATTCCTAAGTGTCAAATTTTAGTCATCCCTCGATTGCTTCGTTTGCACAAATCCAAACAATAGAAAATGTGCATATTTAATGTACCCTTGTATAAATGAATGACTATGACAAAAAAGCATGTCATGACCTGTCGTCAAGAAAAACACAAGCACGATCCCCTTGATGTGAGCAGAGGCGTCTCACATTCCCTCAAACGCAGCTCTGTAATGATGTAAAGCAGGGGCCGCAGGAGCCTTAAACATTAACACTCCCTAATTTATGAGCACATCCAGAGGAAAGAAGCTTTTAGAGCTGAGAGTAAGTGCTATCACCGTAGTAAAAGACTGTCAGCTGATTATTTACGAAGCTTTGGGAGGCGCGTCACCCTTTTTTTTTTTATCTTAGCCTTTCACACCCACCATCATTTGAGTCTTTTGTCATGCCAGAGGAAAGATGAAACACGCTGGCCGAAATCTTTCATCTCGTATCCCACCCTCCATGATTACACCCACCCTCCATGCGTAAGACGGGCAGCGCAGATAGATTCTCATTATTTTAGTGGTGGCTGATTATTATTATTAGCTGGCTGGAAACTGATATACTGAGGCTTGTCTCTAACAGGGAGGCCTATCACTTATCATAAGGCTTTCCTCCAACGTCTCGCTAATGTTTTGGCAACCTGATAGCGTTGCCGCAACGCTGTAACAATATTATTCTGTGGCGGGCACTAGCAGAGCCGAACGCTCATGGTGAGGTCAAGCCGGTGTTGTTATTACACTCTTGGTTTGTGTGCGTACTGTAAATGGTTTTAACACCTCGCATTGTGAACGTGTGGTATGTTATTGTAGTGAATGGGAACAAATCTGATCTGTTCTCCCCTATGAAGAGCGGCTGATGCAAGACAGGCATTACCAAATAAATCAAAAACACAAAGCCATCTGTATTGTCCTTGACCCATATGCGTATTATGTAGGCTTGCATTGTAATGAAGGGATGTATGATTTTTGTTTATGTTTTTGAAGTCTTACCAAGGCGATTTATTATTTGATGAACAAAATTATGTAAAAACTGCAAATTATTACAACTTAAAATAAATCTTTTTACAATTGTAATATCTTCTCAAATATAATTTATCTAATGCAAAGCAGACATTACAAAATATAAGACACAAACTCAAACTTTCGAAACATTCATTCATTCATTTTCAGCTTAGTCCCTTTATTAATCAGGGGTCGCCACTGTGGAATGAACCGCCAACTTATTCAGCATATGCCCTTCAGCGAATGCCCTTCCAGTTGCAACCCAACACTGGGAAACACCCATACACTCTTGCATTCACACTCATACACTACGGCCAATTTAGCTTATTCAATTCACCTATAGCGCATGTCTTTGAACTGTGGGGGAAACCGGAGCACCCGGAAGAAACCCAAACTCCACAGAAATGGCTACTGACCCAGCCGAGGCTCGAATCCGCGACCTTCTTGTTGTGAGGTGATTGTGCTACCCACTGCGCCACCGTGATGCCCTCTTTTTAAACATTTACCTTGAAAACAATGTTGTCAGTTGTTATGGAATGTTGGTAGGATGTGCAAAGGTGCACAAAGATGAAGATTGAAATATATTGATTTAATAAATTCAGAGAAAGAAAACACCAAAACCAAGCATAATCCAAACCGTTGACAAACTAGAGCAAACATTGAGTGTAAGGAACAGAAGGTCATTATTTCATTAGATATTGTACTTTAAATGTATATTCTTTCTATGTGTATTACATTCAATTTGTATGTTTAATTCGATGCAGACCTAAAATTAAAATCTTGTCATTGAGCTTATTTAACACATGCCTCAAACAGAATAGTAGTATTGCATATTTAATAAAATAAAATTGACAAAATTACAATATTGTGAAATGAAATGAAATCCAAAAGCTATTCAAATAACATTTCCATTGATGTATACTTCCCAGTAGGCACAGGATGTCAACGTGACATCAGATTGACGTTGTACTGCATTTTGTTTGGAAATGAAAATCGGGTTGATGTTAGAACCCAACGTCAGGCCAACGTCAATGTTCAACCTAAAATCAACTAAATATCAATGTCTAATTGTCACAATCACCAGCAATCTAATTCTTGCAGATCACTGGTAAAAAATGCTGATCGCTATAGAACTACAAATCTGCCACTATATGGACCACAGATCCAGTCATGCACTGCTCACACGCACCTGTTCCGGATTCTGCTGATTGCGCGCACACACACAGCCAGAGGATTGTCAAGGACTGATTACAAGGACTATTTAAACAGTGCACACACACACACACATCAGTGCTGAGTCTTTTTTATCTGTTATTGTGAACATTATGACACGTTTCTCTTGCCTTGCTATGCCATGTTTTGACCCTCGCCTTGTTTGTTTGTTTACCTTGTCTCCTGCCTGCCGGTACTGACTATTCGCCTGTGTATTGACCACGACTCTGGATTGCCCGTATCCATCTGTTTGTTCCTGTGTTGACTGTTGCTTGCCTGACCATTCTCCTAATAAACTCTGCATTTGGATCTGCAACTCCTTTCTCAGTGTCCTCTCACATTACACTAATGATGTTACCACTATGACATCTATCAGACATTGGATTTTGGTTGCCATGCCTGATGAATATATGATGTTGGATTTTGGTCACTTTCCAACACAACCTAAAATCCACCAAACATCAAAGTAATTTGACATCATTATTGGACGTCAAAATAATGTTGTCCTTAGATGCTGACTAGACACAATTTTTGTCACCTGACTTCACAACCTAAATCTAACCTAATATTGACGTCTTATGACGTTGTGTGTCTGCTTGGTTTGTTAGAATAGGACAATATTTGGTCAAGATAAAACTATTTGAACATCTGTAATCTGAGGATTCAAACACATCCAAATATGAGTGCTTATTAAAGTGCTTCATTTTTATAAATTTACAGAAGGACATTTAAAATGTGTTTTTATGGAACATGATTTTAATTACCTTGACCCATACAATTTATTATTGAACATTGACAAAATATACCCATGCAACACATGACTGGTTTTGTTAGCCAGGATCAGATATATATAGAGAGTTTTGCTTGTACTGATTTTACAATATTGCATTGTGAACCCAAGATATGTTATTGTAGCGAATGTGAACAAATCTGATCTATTTTTCCTCGATGAAAATGCGAGACAGGAATTACAAAATAAAAACATACTCCCATCTGTGTTGTTCAGGATCAGCGCTTGTTCTTTCTAAAACGTAAGAGTTCTTGTCACTTTTGCTGTTCTCTAAACACGCTCTCTAGGTGGTCTGCGCATCCAAGGCACAAGTGTTTACTTCACAAATATTTGCTGGTGAAGCATGCAAATGTGCAGACCTCCAACAGAACGAGGTCTTTTTCCAGTCAAGAATATAGTCTTACCTCTGTGATCTCAAGGCCTTTTATCTGTCAGTCTGTGGCGGGTTTGTCTGTTTTCTGGCATGCGGATGCCTGAGCGAGGCGCCTTGTTTAAGTCCAAAATCCAGAAATTGGATCAAACCTTTAACAATGATGAAATCAGTGGATAGTACAGCTTTAAATATAGTTGTTTTGTAGCCAGGGTTGAATACATCTGTTACTGAGGTAATTACTGTTGCTACACCAGTAGTTTTACATTTTATTTTCCCAAGTTGTTTGAAACATTAGTAGACACTGCACTTTTTCAATAAATAAAATACGTTAGTATAGGGCCTAAAATCCAAATCTCGATTAATTGAACATTTTAACTCGATTATGATTAATAAACAATTATTTTATTGAATTATTTTTCACTCGTCAATGCTACCAACCTGACCAATCACAGAGCTTGCATTATGCGTCGTCGCAATGCAGAAGTGTAAACAGAGTGGGGTCACATGACTCCACACGTGGTAGGGAAAGTAATTGAAAAATATTTACCTGGAAACATTTGATGGATTATAGTTTCTGAATGTCGATTTCGAATCGCCCAGCCCTACGTTAGTACATACAAAGAAAATTATAATTGATGCAGACACCAAAATGGGATGTCTGATCGTTGATCCATGAATTCATAAAAACTTTTATGCTACTTTAAATATAATGGGGGGCGTTTTGGATAAAAGCCAAAGCTTAAAGCAAATTTTGTCATTTGATTTTGCTAATTCAATTTTCAATGCTATTGAGTGTTTACATGTCCTATATTGATTAAAGCTTTAAACTGCATTAAAATTGATTTGGCAATTTATTTCCCATTGTCACACGATTTTATTTAGTTTTGGCTACTGGTTGAATTATAAATGAATGATATACATAGGTTCATGTAAACACAGCATTTGATTAAGTCTTTAGTGTTACGTTAAATCAATTTATACGCTCTTTTGCTGATTAAATAAATTAAATTTTCTTCAAGTAAAAAACATGCAACGTGACTAATCAATACCCACTTAACATATTTGTCAACATTAAATTTCTACATTATTTATTATATTATGGCCAATCATACATTTCAAAAAAGGCATTGACATGCATGTTTATTTATAAGTTAAAATACTCTCAAACATCTCAAAACAATCATGACACTGTGTGACTTTAAAAAAAGTTATTAAGTTAAACCCTTTGTTCTGTGGCCAAATACAAAACACAGCTCTCAAAACAAAATTGTAATCGCAAAAAAAGTGTGGGGTGAACTTTGAAGTGTTTAACACTTGGCTCTTCTTAAATCTGCACTACAGCTGCCACGTCACACACAGAATAGAGTCGTGTGCTGAAATTCCAGCTTCCTCCCTCTCATTTCCCAGCTATCATCACAGAGCAATAAAACTTAATAGTCACTTTGCCTCATGATGGATCTGCCTGTGTTTGTTAGTTTGTCTTTCCCTGTGATTGAAGGCTCTCACCTCTTGTGTTACAGGGACTGAACTCGGATCAGGAGCAACATGAGCGAGCGCTTCGACTGCGACAACTGTAAGGAGTCTCTATACGGCAGAAAGTACATCCAGGCGGAGGAAAACCCTTACTGTATCCCCTGCTACGACAGTCTGTTTGCCAACACCTGCGACGAGTGCAAAGAGCTGATTGGACACGATTCAAGAGTGAGTGACGCTAATTAAAGGGACAGGTCGGATAATTTTGGGTGTGTTTGTATTGGTCCTCTTAGTTTAGTCTGGACTGCAGGGATTATATATTTGGTCCTGGTTCACTTAGCATTGTCATCTTTTAAGACTTTAAGAATTGTACAAATACCAAAATAAAGAAGGGTTTTGCTCATAAATAAGCTGAATTAGCATTAATATGGTGGTATTTTTGTGACATAGATAGCATATAAAATGGGTCAAGGAGTTAAAACAGCACCAAGTATTCCTCCATCATCACCCACACCAATGAAAATCGGCTGTATGGTGTTATTTCTCCTCTGGAACACAATATATTTTGCAGAATGTTTAAGATGCTTCTTTAAATACAGTAAAAATTAAGGATGGGAATCTTTATTCATCTTAAATTCTGATCCAAATCTGAGAATCATGATCTAATTCGAAAAAGGTCTTTTATTACAAATTTAATTTACTACTTAATGACATCACATCAAATTGAATGTTATCAACTTGCTTATTTAAGTACTTTTTAAAGCATTTACATGTACTAAAACAGTAAAAAAAAAATACTTTTCACTTTAAAGTAATTATCAATTCTCTGGATATACCATTAAAGGGTTAGTTTACCCAAAAGTGAAAATTGTGTTATTAATTACCCATCCTCGTGTTGTTTCAATCTTCTGAGACTTTTGAGACTCTCAGAACACAAATAAAGTGTAAATTTCATAAGTATTTCAAAGTAAAGTTCATTTGAGGTTTATTTTATTAAATGCTGATAATGTACTTTAAGCATTTCAAATAAGAGTGTTATCATTTAGAGAATTTTACTCATAACCAGTTTGTAAACATTCAGGATACGCACGCAGCGAGGTTGCAGAAAAAACGGGGAGCGCTAGCATTTACAGCAAGGGAATGACATCCGATGCGGTAGAGTTTATTGTTGTCTTAGAAATAAATTATATTGATTATATATTGTTTTCATAATGCTTTCAGCATATTATTACAGCTTGTCACCCAGTGATAAGCACAATTATTTGACAAAATGAACGTTAAAGTAATCGGCGTTCGTATGACAGGTCCATTTGTGATAGCGCCCTCCCAATGGATACTGGATAAGACGAAATGGCCAAGCATCCAGACCCAAATATACAATCTCATTAAAGCTCCAAGTGATTTTACAAGAGAGAAGTTAAAGGCCTACAAAACTTTGGATGCCAACAATTTTGTTCTGTGTGGTCATGTGCAAGAAATAATGCTCCATGATTACCAGAAAACTATGTAGTGCTAAAAACCGAGGTTCTGCCTAGCCAAAGACAAGGAGAAAAGACTGAGCTATACAGTACAAGGTATAATCACCAACAAGCAAAACAACTGCATTCTGACAGCAAACTGCACCTGTACGGCAGGATATGTGAACTTACATTTTTACATTTCATTCTAACCTATTCAGTGTCGGCAGTTTAATTAACCAAATTTAACTGTTTTTGCTGAAATCATTGCTGTAATCAAAAACGAGTAATGTGTATGATTCAGCATAGCCTGAACTTACCTGATATGAAATGAGAACTGCAGAGTCGAGCATTTTTAATTAGGTCCTCACTCTATTCAGCTTCCTTTTATTAGCCAAAGACGTCAGTGGTTGGCATTAAAAGCAGTGTGGTGTACGGTAAAAGTTACGTTTTCTATTTTTGGACTTTTTTTTTTTTTTTTCGAATTTGACATCCTACCGCACAACACGACATGTTTACTATTGCAACCAATCTTTTTGTGCAACTGGGGACCCGTGTGACGTCATGTGTGATGTAGGTTGGTAAACACTAATGTGTGTGCGTGTACTGCAAACGGCATTTGTGTATGGCTCATCGTTTCAGAAAGGCTTGAATAAACCACAATACATGGAATAAACTAACTTGGTATTTTTGACTAATGAGCTGTATTATAGCTTCATCCGTATCACTGACTGCTGTTTATTTGATGTAATGCAGGAGTAGCAGACACGCAAGTGGGAACGGTGGGAGGGGAGAAGCAGCTCATTTGGATTTAAAGCCACAGAAACACAAAAACAGCTACAATGTATTCAGAAACCAAAACGGACAGATTCTAGAGGCTATAATAAATAATCTGATGGGTATTTTGAGCTGAAACTTTACAGACACATTCTGGAGGCACCAAAGGCGTATCTTAAATCTCGTAAAAGAGGTCAAACAGGTGCCCTTTAATAGCAAAAACTAGAGAATTTAGTGGTCTCAATTTTTTTTCAAAGATATTTTCAGTATAAGTTTAAAAACATTAAAGAGTTACATTTTCTACTAGTGACTAGTAATGAATGCGCCTAATTAAACAAATTTTACCTTGCAAAATCTGCATCGTTAGTCTTTCGCCTTCCAGATTGGATAGACTGCTATTGCACTGACTAGATTTCACCAGTATACACGGTTTACATTATTTTTTTAAATGCATACTTTATTGTAAATACATACTGTAATTGAAAATATAGATATACAAAATTAAATATTTAAGCATGCAAAGGTCTGTGTAGTGCAAAAATATTTCAAAGCACATGTGCAAGCTGTATGCATTTTTAAAAACAAAACAGGCAGTGTGCATACGTAAGCGATTACTATTCTATTGCTAAAACAGAACTATATGTTTTAAAGTGAGTATATTTGAATTCCAGACCTCTCTCCAGTTCACTCTCAATGGCAAAATGTTGCATTTCCGAGTGGTTGGGTGGGAGGAATGAGGAATTGCACCATAAAATGTTTTAAATGTGGTTTCATGGTAA
Organism: Danio kyathit; assembly: GCA_903798195.1. NCBI lineage: Eukaryota > Metazoa > Chordata > Actinopteri > Cypriniformes > Danionidae > Danio > Danio kyathit. The sequence goes on from LR812534.1 coordinate 43,646,899, forward strand.
AACAGTCCAACAGTTCTTTTGAGAAAAGCATTTATTTGTCCAATTAGAAACGTCATTCAACTTCAGTCAGAGCAACAATGTTGAAAACCCAAGGCAAAACATTAGCAACCAATTGAGTCCTAATCCTTCCCGTTTCAAACTAATCCCTTCTAAATTAAATAAAAGCCAAACAATGCAGTTCATTTAGCGTCGTAGTAAATTCCCCACAGGAAATCAAGTCCACACACACACACACACACACACACACACACACACACACACACACACACACACACACACACACACACACACACACACACACACACACACACACACACACACACACACACACACACACACACACACACACACACACACACACACACACACACACACACACAGAGAGAGAGAGACAAAGAATCTGATGACTTATTGACAACAGGAGACAGCAGATGCTAAATAAAGTTGCTGTTTGTCTTGGCCATTTGCGGCACAGGTCATAAATTTCACCCTTCCTGTCTTATTACTATGTGTTTACATATTTTACATGAGGAGTCGACCCAGACGCCATGTTCTCCACACACACACTCATAACTAGATGCACATGTGCAAGCATTTGAGAGGCTGTTTCATTGCTATTACTTAGATCTTAATCAGAGATGTACTTGGGATTGAGGAAAGGCAGTTTAATTTGTGGCCTCTTTTGACTTTTTTCTTATAAACAAGGCTAATCTGTTGGTATGTCAACTTGTCTTCAGCAATAACCACACGATATACTAATATGGTGACATGAGTGCACCATCTGCTGCTGCTGATGCTCAAGTTTGGAGTGAAAAGTACAGTAGAGCTGGTTAAAAATGAATGGAACAGACCGGTTCTCTTCTAAAGAAGAAGAAACCTATACAATTACTTCTTTTAAATGTTCATTAAGATGTTTGTTTTTTTGTCTCTGTGATTCAGGAGCTGTTTTATGAGGACCGTCATTACCACGAGCACTGCTTTCGTTGTTTCCGCTGTGACCATTCGCTGGCAGACGAGCCTTTCACCAGTCAGGATGATGCTCTTTTGTGCAACGACTGCTACTGCAATGAGTTTTCCTCCAAATGTGTGGCCTGTGATAAAACCGTCATGCCTGGTATGAATTTTCTTGTTAATATAAAGTTGAAGGAAAAATGATTATCCCTCCGGTAAAATTGTAAATCTTTTTCAAAGGAGTCGTGGGCTGAAAAGTTTAGGAACCCCTGGTTTAAATGAGGCCGGTGCGTCTCTGATGTATTGTTTTTCTGCCAGTAATGGATGTACTTGGTGTACTGCAGCCAAAGCTGCAGTCAGTGTACGACTGTTTAAATAATTCAGATCTTTTGTACATTTAGATAAATATTGATAGTTGGCGCCAAAGTATCGATAATGTATCGCAGCCGGAAATATCATGATATATTGCATATTTATATTTTGTCCCACCCCTAATGTATATATATATATATATATATATATATATATATATATATATATATATATATATATATATATATATATATATATATATATATATATATATATATATAATAGATAAGCATAGATTACTTTTTTAATCTAGATTAATCTCACTGTAATCTTGGAATTAATCTAGATTAAGCTACATTAAAATGGCTCATTTGAATTCTGTCAAAACAACGATTTTTGATTACCTTAATCCGACTAAAGTCATAACTGAACTAAACAGAAATAGAATTAAGACATGGAGTATGCATATATTAGTAGCATTATTGAAGCAAACACCGCAATCAAACTATTACCATCATGTAGGACTTTTCGCCATATTTTCCAACAAGGACCGCACACACACATCGCGAAATGCGTAAGTTTTTTTTTTCCATTCGGCGTGTGTTATTAAATTCCATAACACTCTCACCAGTCCTTACTCCTTATTTGCATCTAATACCCCAGTTTGTCATGGGGGCATGAATAAAATGTTCATGAGTGAAGATAAAACTGCCGAACTGCAGTTAAAGTCACCCACAATTACAGGAAACTCTTACATGAAAGCACTTCACGTAAACAGGTAAATTATATTATTGTCTATTAAGGCAAATGACTAGATTACAGATGTCCATGTAAGTGTAGTCAGTAGTGTCTTCAAAGTAAGTGAAAGATCCAGAAGACCATCCTGCTGATTTGATTCAGATGGGCACTTTTTTGTCAGACGGCTCACCGGTCAGGTATACATCTGCACTAAAATATCAAGGTGAAAGTCATCATAGCTTGCGTAGAATAGACCCAGCTCCCAACTCAACTTTGAGAATAGATTAACGGAGATATATATATTTTTTTTTATCGCCCGATAAGAGTCTTGCGTTAACGCAGCACATTAATAACGGCCCACCACTAATTTATTTATTTTTAAGGTCAATGTTTTTTGCCCCCTTTTGAAATTCTTAATTGGATTGGTCAGAAAATCAGACCATTTTTGTCCAGTGACTTGCCTAATTAACCTAGGTAAGCGTTTAAATGACACTTTCAGCATTTTAACTGCACTTTATCTTGCAAAATAACTAAAATACATTTTAATAAATACATAAAAATGCACAAAATACATGAACTTATTATATAAAAAAGTATGTACTGTTATCATGGCAAATATAAGAAATCAGTTAGTATTAGTTAATTTGTTATAAATTAGTTATTTTATTTAAATTAGTTATTTTATTTAAATTAGTTATTAGTGATTATTTGTTATTAAAACTTATTTATAAATATGATTCTTTCTGTTAAAAAGCACTTGGGAAATATTTGGAAAAAATATTTCACACTGTAAATGGAAGAAAAACAGTTCTAATAACTAGTATTATTTATTTATTTATTTTTATTTTAAAGTTTATAAAATCTCCTCCATTTCTGTGTGCATATGACAGACATTTTTCCCAAATAAAATAGGACAAAATAATGATACAGCAAACAAGTGTCACAAAACCGTGCCATTTATTCACACAGACTACTTATTTAATAGCTTTTTTGCCATTTCATATTGACAGATGTTTTTTTGCGCTCATGTACAGCCCTACTCTTTTGCCTTTTGCAAGCTCCATCAAACAACTCGTGTCATTACCTGACATATCCTGTTCAGGCCGGTCTCAAATCAAGCCCCTTTACACTCCTTCAGTTCGTTCTCAATGCTGTTGTGTAAGACTGCAAGTCTTCATGGTTCTGAAACAGACAGCTTATCACAACCACAGGTATGCAGGTAACATTAGATAAAGGAGCCAAGACTGAAAAAGGGGGAAAGTTGAAAAGTTCTGCCAAAGCAAATTCAAAGTACCAGACTAAAATAGAGAGAAAGGCCGAAGTAAGCGAGTATTGAGCGGTGAAGACTCAGTTAGATGTGACAATATAATTGCCAGTCTGCTTGGCTTGCTGTCTCTCAGCCAAATCATTGTGCATGGCAGCCGTCCAAAGCCTCTGATGAGAAGAGGAGATAAGCCAGTAAACTATTTCACCAAGGCTGCATCCATCTCAAAACTAGCTAACAATATCAAGAGGTCATGTATGTCCTCTTACTGTGTTTGCTTGAGGAGACTTGTATTGAAAGTACTTTTATGTGCTTTTTAAGGTCTGTAAGGCAATGATATTCCATAGATATTATGGTTAGTGTTTCTAGACCAATGTATGGAGCTTTGTGGAGATGTCTTCAGAATCCAAGGCCTCTGTGATGGACTAGTGTCTCCACAGATCCGTTCGGTTAGTCAGAACACCTGCCCTGGGACATACTCAGACCTGCACTTCCACCATGACTAATCCTTATTGTGAAGTTTGTAGACCTTATGGTTTTTTCTGCATTTCTGTCAATTGCTTGAGCTTTAGTTTCTTGCCATTGCCACTTTCTTTGGGTCGGTGGAGCTGCTCTGAGTGGATTGTCCTTCAACAGGAACCATAATATATTGAAATTGCTTAGTTCTAATCTAACCAGAACTACCCCAGCATTATTCCTGCTTGATATGCTGAGTATGTCATACAAAATGAAATATTGTTATGGCCATACAGTACATTTATTTATTTTTTTCCTGTTCATCTATGTGAAGTGGCTTTGGCAGTCTACGTTGTATAAAGCACTATAGAAATAAAGATAGTTTGAGTTGACTTGTAATTAGTAGTGTAACAATAGTGCAAGTGGTTTGAGTTGAATTCAAGTTTAGGATCAGTACTATATATTTTTTGTTTTGGAAAAAAGAATACTTTTATTTGATCATTTGATGTGAAAGTAACAGATTTTATCATATAAATGCTGACCCTTGAACTTCATTCATCAAAAGATCCTGAATTAAATGCATGATGTAGAATCACAGAAATATTAAGCAGCACAACTTAATAATAATGACCAAATTTGATAGTCTTCACGAGCACCAAACCAACATATTTAAAATCATTTGATACTAATAACTGCAAAAAAATAATAATAATCTGCAGCATCACGAGTGACCAGTCACGACCCAAAAACCACTACAAACGAAAGACTAAATCCAAGTGCATTCCACCATCCACTTCAGTACTAATTAATATGTCTGGATATTAAGAATATTTTATCCCGGACGAGCCCCCATTAAATGTTATGATTTTTAATAAGGTGTCTAGAGAAAGAAAATGTAACATTTAGAATATTATATTATTACTGAAGAAAATGGATGGAAATAAATAAGGACAAACAGTCCTAACATTTAATTCATTTATTCCTCTATAAGGAAATATGATATAGCCAACAAAAGAGCACGTATGAGCTTTGTACAGTGCATTTGAAAATAAATAGAAACAATCACACAAATATAACCAAACCAAAAGTTACAGGGGGGAAAAAGGAAGTAGAGTGGTGCCAAAGCAAAGAACTAAACAAAACCAAAAGCCACATAAACTAGAACACAAGATCCCCTCTAAACTTACTAGTGAAAAGAAAAATGTGAAACAGAAACCGGAATCTTCACTGTATTCAACACCAATAAATAAACTCCCTAAAATATAAAATCACACACTTGTCTAATGTTTCTGAACACTCTTAATAAACTGTTAAACCATATTGAGACCACAGATACTTGGATTAGTTCAGAGACAGTAAGGAACAAATCATAATACAGAAACAGAAGCGAGCACAACATAAACCCACACACACAGCACTGAACAAACGAGACAGGCCTGTCAAATTTAAAGTCCGCTGAACGAAACCTAATTGGTCCATAAGAAAATGCCCTAATGCGAAGTGACAGGCTCAGGATCCAATCAGCAAATACCTGTGAAGGTGAAAATAGCGGAACAAAAGGTGATAGGGTAAGAGCAAGAGCGAATAACAGACAGGGAGAGAGAGAGAGACAAAGAGGGAGAACTTCCTCGGACCGTAACAACAAAACTAAATAGCATTTTTGAATATATGGGAATTCAAATTTCATATTACTACTGTTTTTACTGTATAATTGTGGGCAAATATAAAGAGAGTAAAAGAGACCTCTATCAAAAATATTACCAACCCCAAACTTTAAGCAGTAGTGTAATATCATTCAAACTAATTTTAGCTATAATACACTTTATATTAAACTACTTTGTTTAAAAATGTAACCAATGATGATGTTATCACCTATAAATCAAATTTTAAATAGTAAATATGACAGATCTTAATGACATCTTTTTGCATACTGAATCGCAGGTGGCCTTGCACCTTTTTTCTTGCACCTTTTAATGGTCTACAGTTGAAAATTCAAGAAAGAAGTCAATTTCAATCTTAAAAGGATAGTTCACCCAAAAACCAAATCCTCACCCTCCACTTGTACCAAACCCGAGTGTTGGACATTGATATTGACTTCCAAAGTATTTTTTTCCTACAATGGATGTCAATTACTACTGGTTTCCAGCATTCTTCAAAACAGTGTCTTTCGTGTTTAAGAGACAACTCAAAGATTTGGAACCAAGCAAAGTGAGTACATTTTTTGGGTGAACTATCAATTAAAAGAAAGAAAGCAGCTCTCATGTTGCCAGTACCGATCTGCTTTATACGCACACTACACTCTCAGAAATAAAGGTACGCGAGCTGTCACTGGTTCCTTTCCAAGGATACACATTTGTACTTAAAGGGTTTATATTGGTACCTCAAAAGCATATATTAGTACCTAAAGATTTTAAGAGGAACACTTTTTAAGTACTAATATGTACCCTTAAGGTATTAATATGGACATTTTAGGTACAAGTTTGTAGCTTTTGAAAAGGTACCACCTTAGTGACAGCTCACGTACCTTTATTTCTGAGAGTGTAGGCAAAGGCCCCGTAAACTGCGCAAGGTCCTGCATCAAACCATTTCACTTTTAATTTTGTTTTCTTGCACTTCTGTTATTTCCTCTTGGAAATCTACAGTAAATCTAGCTGTTATTGACACAGATTTATTGTTTATTTTGTTTTGCTTCTTTTTTTTAGGTAAATCCGGTGTAAAAATCAAGCAGTATTACAACTCCCAGAAGTTGCCAAACCAAAAACAAACAGACAAAAAAAACATTGCACCACAAATCCAGATTCATGTATGTAACCCGAGGGCCATATTAAAGAAAGAGGAACACATTGTTAGTGGTTAAACCTCTTTTTGTGATGTGCTGATGACAAGACAAAGAATTGACGGCTCCGTTACACAGATTACACTCCGCTTTAATAAATAAATGTGGTGAAGCATATTTAGGGCTGAGTTTTGAACTTGAGAAAAATGGGTTTTGATGTAACTTGATATTTCTTGTAAATGTCTTTGGTTATCCAGAGGATTACGGCCTTTATCTTTTGCTCTCTTTGGTGATTTTGGCAGCCGGGCCTCTTTGAGGAGGTTCTCAGCAGGCCTTTTGATCTGAGTAACGTGTGAAACGCTTAGAGGATTACGAGAGACAACCTTTAACCTGCTAATCGTTTGATGAGTCTCCACTGTCAGATCATCATTTTGTCACTTGGAAAGCTCAAGTTTGTCTTTTGTAAGGAAACCCTAACGATGTTTTTAGGCGAAAAAACATGCACTGGGTTAAAAGACTGCTGGTTAAATTTATCAGCACGTCCCGCAATATGATGCCCCTGCTAATGTGTTTTTGAGTACTTCAAGAACTGGTTGCAAGTGGACAAGCTCAAAACATTTTAGGCCCTGTTTACACTTGTTATTAAGATGCATTTGAATGGTTTGATGATTGAGATGTTTATGAGGTATTAAGAGTTTTGGTTGAACTGATCACAAGGAGACAACGGATTATAAACATTGGCTTTTACATGCACCCGGTATTAAAATGAATCCCTTTTGTCCATTTTTGACCACTTTCGGATCTGTATATGGGCTTTTTCTTGATCTTTCAGTCTAATATTGTAAAATAAGCTTGTGCAATTTGCATACTGTACAGAGAAATAACTATGATGCACAATTATTTTATGAACATCTTTATAATTAAAAGCACTAAATAAACTATAAAGCAATTAAGTCATTTAAATGAAACTTTATTACTGTATTTATACATTGTATAATATATCAGGCATGTGATCAACCTAAAAAAAGAAGATGAGACCCCCCTCTTCAAAACATATAATAAAATAAATAATAATAGTAATAATAATAACATATATCTATATTGCTTGTTTTCAAATAATAATAGAAATAATTCAAAAAAATAATAATAAATAATATTCTTAATAAAAATATTAGATTTTGGCCATACAAAGCGATTTCATAATCTTGCATATTGTCAGCGGCTTCAATATCATTATGTAGCAATATCATTAAACCCAGTAGCCTACAGTAGGTACAGTAGGTCTACAACTACATCCCTGAAAGATGTCCGCAATGAAGCAGTTACTGCTCTTTCTTGTGCACAATGATGAACACTGAAGGGTAAAACCATCAGGTCATCTGCTTTGATGACGATGAAGTTCACGATTGCCCCCCCCCCCTCCCTTTTTTTTTATAAAGACATTTATAATAAAATGTGTATAAAGTTTAGTCAAACTTAAGTGTTGTATTTTCCACTTATTTGTTGAGCACTCTGGAGACTCAAAATGTTTTCTACTGTAGTCGCTGTTTCCACCTGTATTTAGCAGTATCCACTTGATCGGATCAACAAAAAATGTATCCCAATACAATGTTTAAACACAGCCTAAAAAGTTCTTTAACAGCCACATTTATAGATCTTGTGGCACATTTGTCACAGCATCTGTTTGAAAACAGAAAACAAGGAAATAGTTTGTTTTAAAGGCTTCCTTCCTTTCTTTTTTCCCCTCTCGCTCTCTCTCTCAGGAACCAGGAAGCTTGAGTATGCCGGCTCCACATGGCATGAGGGCTGTTTCATTTGCAACAGCTGTCAACAGCCAATAGGCTCCAAGTCCTTCATCCCAGATAAAGATGACCACTATTGCGTACCCTGCTATGAGAACAAGTTCGCACCGCGCTGTACTCGATGTAAACAGGTCAGTGGTGAGATTTCATCAGCTTCTTTGCTTAAAAATAAGTAACCATATGTTTTGAATCAGTCCGTGCACACATTCCTCCACAAAAAAGTCCGAATTCTGGCCTCATTTCTTCTTCCTGTTGAATATCAGACGTCGTGCTGGTTACTGATTAACTCTGCCTGTCAATTTCACATCCTGTCTTGACAGACCACCATCTGTTTGGACTCTTTGCTCTATAGTTAAAAAAATCATTTATCTCTTGCTATTTGCATGTGAAACACAAGGGACTTTTAAAATCTGGAAACAGTTAGTTTTGATTTTACCCAACACTGATTAGAAAAGTAATCTAAAATGTATGAAAAGTTATTTTAAGTCTCAAGATGCTTTTTAAAACGGATGTCTCAAAAATTCTTTGTGGCTGCTCAATAAAAGCTACATTTTTGTCTTAACATATAAAGTACAAGTGGTAGTCCATTAAAGTGAATTAAAGGTGTGGTTTTTTAAATGCTAATCAAGTTGATAAAAGTTTAATGCTATATGTTACTTTTCCATCTTCTCCACTTCAGGCTTTGGCTAAAGGTGGTGTGACCTATAGGGATGAGCCGTGGCATAAGGAGTGCTTTGTGTGCACAAGCTGTAAAGTCCAGCTAGCTGGCCAGCATTTCACCTCTCGTGATGACAGCCCATACTGCATCAAATGCTTTGGAAATCTGTATGCTAAGAAGTGTGAAGCATGCAATAAACCCATTACAGGTAAATGATGCAGTAGCATCACTTTGTTTTAAAAAGTGATGGTGGACTAGTGGTCCCACAACACAAAAAAAAAATGTTTCTGGTACTGTAAGAAGCTTTTGCACAGGAGAAATTCCTAGAAGGATGTATGTATACATACATATACAGTACATGCATATACAGGGTATATGCAGGAATCCTAAAGGAAATTTTAATACCTTTTTAAGACTTTTTAAAGACCTTCTCAGAATATTTTAAGACCTCATCGCCACTTTAAGTTCTAATCAGTATCAAACCTTTCACTTAATAAACAGTTGTTAATAAACAGTTGTAGGTAAATAAATCAATGGAGCACAACAATGCAACAGAACTCAGATTAGCTCGTAAGAAACAAAGCTTGAAAGAATAAATTATGCGGTTGTTTTCAGCGACAGGCTTCAGCCGCTGTTTAAACTCATCTTTCTCAAACCAGGAGTATGCAAACTTACATTTTCCAATTTTGCCATCTGGTTTCGCTACTTGTGGAGTCACTTTTCCGCATTTGTCGCAAATTACGTGACATCACCTAGACAGAGGAGCAAGGCCAGACACGCCCCGACCCGAATCAATCATGTGGATCAAGCAGGCCGTTTTTAATATTAGGAGAAAATAAATATATTTATGCTTTTTTGGAGTCAAACACTTTGGACAACACTTGAACAAAATTTAAGACCTCGTAAAAACGTGATTAAAATTTTTAATACCTTTTAAGGGCCTTAATTTTCACATTATTGATTTATCAACTTTTAAGTTTTACTTTTTAAGACCCCACGGACACTCTGATATATACAGTTGAAGTCAGAATTATTAGCCCCCCTTTGAATTTTTTTTTCTTTTTTAAATATTTCCCAAATTATGTTGAACAGAGCAAAGAAATTTTCACAGTATGTCTGATAATATTTTTTCTTCTGGTAAAAGTCTTATTTTTTTTGTTTCGGCTAGAGTAAAAGCAGTTTTTAATTTTTTAAAAACCATTTAAGTTACAAAACTATTAGCCCCTTTAATCTATATTTTTTTCTGATAGTCTACAAAACAAACCATCGTTATACAATAACTTGCCTAATTACCCAAACCTGCCTAGTTAACCTAATTAACTTAGTTAAGTCTTTAAATGTCACTTTAAGCTTTATAGAAGTGTCTAGAAAAATACCTAGTCAAATATTATTTACTGTCATCATGGCAAAGTTAAAATAAATCAGTGATTAGAAATTAGTTAATAAAAATATTATGTTTAGAAATGTGTTGAAAAAATATTCTCTCCACTAAACAGAAATTGAGGAAAAAATAAACAGGGGTAGGACAAAATATGAATATGCGATATATCGGGATATTTCCGGCCGCAATACATCATCAATACTCTAGCGCCAAGTATCAATATTTATCTAAATGTACAAAAGATCTGAATTAATTAAACAGTCTTACACTGACTGCAACAGTTTACTGCTTTGGTTGCTGTACACTCAGTAATGGCGAATAAACAATACATCAGAGATCCACCGGCGTCATCCCAAACTTTTCAGCCCGCGACCCCTAAAATAACAATGCCAGTGGGTGGTTATAAATATACAAACATTGCACAAACAACAATAGGCCTATACAAACACGAGCATATGGACAACACAAAAAGTGCAACAGTCTAACAACCATATCATTTTTATAGTCATTTATTAATTTGTTTAATTTAATACCTCAACTATTTCCCTGAGATGGGTTGCAGCTGGAAGGGCATCCGCTGCGTAAAACATGTGCTGGATAAGTTGACGGTTGATTCCGCTGTGGTGACCCCGGATTAATAAAGGGACTAAGCCAAAAAGAAAATGAATGAATGAATGAATGAATGAATGAATGAATGAATGAATGAATGAATGAATGAATGAATGAATAATACCTCAACTAATGAGACTGGTGAACACAATGTTTTCAGCACAAGTCTATTCTTTGTTTAATTTTGGAGGCCGCCATATTTTAACATACATGTACATATTTGTCATGCCGGTTAAATCAACAACAAATCAACTGTTAAAAATCTAAATAAATAGCCATTTTTGCAATATTTTAATATGTATTTTATATGTGAAATACAAATATGAACTTGTATCTCATCTGTAATTTGCACACATTGCCATTTATCAGATATCTATATTGATACAGACTTTGTGAGTTCGCAAGAACTGTAAATGATTTTAGTTATCAAAAGGCCTTTTGCTGGGGCTAAATTATTTCCTACTTCTGTAAACAAAAACACACCTCTGATCATGGTGTCCTCCGTCCTCGAATTTATGTTAATGCTACACTTGAAGTTGCAGTCCGCTAGCTTACATCCATTTTACGTTCCTAATTAAAATGCAACCAGGAAAACAGTTATAGGAACTAGAACTTGTCACCATGGTGCCCCTCAAGAACTACATGTTCAATCTAGGGCAAATATTCCTGCTTTCTTTTGCACCCTCACTAGGAACCATGAGGTCTAAGCTGACAGATATCAACATCATTAAACAACATCAGCAGCTGGAGGATGGAGGATACTGTTATCAGGGCCAATTTTGTTATTGCGTTCAGTTTGTCTCATTAATGGCGATGGAATGTTGACAAATAAGTTGCGATACAAAGTCTCTATGTCACTGTTAGTTCCTATTATGCATTTTATTCCCTGAGAACTAACAGAGTTCAAATCTCTCTTTAGGTTTTGGCGGGGGAAAGTACATCTCGTTCGAGGACCGGCAATGGCACCAGCCGTGCTTCACCTGCTCTCGATGCTCTGTCTCTCTGGTGGGAGCAGGCTTCTTCCCCGAGCAAAATGAGATTCTCTGTCGCAACTGCAACAGCACCCTATAGAATACAACCCTCATGCACACGTCTTACCTTCCCATACACATGCACACACACATACACACATGACTCTATTATACACTGCTGTGCCCTCACCCAAGAACTACCCATTTCAAGTTGTGCCCATGCTGATACTGCTATTTAACATAACAACAAACCAGCAATCTACCCCTCGCACAATCATCAAAACACTCAACATACACTTGCTGGTTTACAACTGGACAAACAAGACTTGATGCTTCCTATGCAACGCTGAGTCCAAATCCACCACGCAATCCAGTATCAACACTCCATTAATGTGTAGGCCTCTGTGCACAGATAAAAATATCTGATCTGCCTACTAGTTATCGCCGTCTTTATTTTTTCTGGCTAGTCAGAACTGTCATTATGCTGGTAGTGGTCATTAATGGGTGGATGTAGTCTGTGTTTGCAGCCTGTAAAAGAACTCAAACAGATTCCTTCATAAACACCCAAAGGTCAAAGGTTTGGTGTTCTGTTAAAGTGACCAAACACCCATTTAGAATTGTTCCAAACACTCTGTGCCAAGCAAAGTGGTTAGAACGGCAATGAATGCATGATAGATTGTGAGTTTTGGGTAAAATGAAAGTTATACGCCCAAAGCTGAAGCATTTACACACCATACATGTCACATAAATGTGTGTGACTGTTGAATGCTGTAGTTAGTGAGCACTTTTGTTTTCTAAAACTTTTGATTTCCTCAGCAGAACTTGCATTGCACATGCATTCAATTGAGTGGAGAGTCTTCCAAAATGCATAGCAATGTCAGATAAAAGAACAGCTGAAATATTTCCAGAGATGCGTGGGAAGATGAAGTTTGAATTTTGTATACAGGTGGAAGACAAATAGACTTGCATTTGCACTACTATAGCTTGAATTATCTATAGAAGCACAGAAACTTCTACAAAGATACAGCACGCATTACACTGTATATACACTAACTACATATTAATTCACTTCCTTTTAATTGTTGGATCATTAATTTGTCTAGTCAGAGTTTCTTAAATCTTTATAAACATGTCTGTGTTAAGAGTGAATGCAACTAAACCATACATGTGTCAAACGGCAGTATGCATGTTGTCCAATGAGACGATAAGTATTGATATTTTGTTGATGCCAGTTTAACTTGTTTTACCATCTAAATATTTTTAAATGTACAAGTATATATATTCACTTTAAGCTTTAATGCAAGAGAAAAAGTTGCCTAATTTGCATTACTTTCAAAATGATTCAAGCTTTGTAAGTTTGAGGTGTGTTTAAAAAAAAAACTTAAATACTGTTTATTGGTTCTTTGTTTATAAATATTTGATAAATTAAACTAGTTATGTTGTCCTTATTTTTTTGCATCACTACACTCACCAGCCACTTTATTAGGTACACCTTACTTGTACCGGGTTGGACCCCCTTTTTGTTTTCAGAACTGCCTTAATGCTTTGAGGCATAGATTAAACAAGGTACTGGAAATATTCCTCAGAGATTTGGGTCCATATTGACATGATAGCATCACGCAGATTTGTCGACTGCACATCCATGATGTGAATCTCCTGTTCCACCACATCCCAAAGGTGCTCTAATGCAGTGGTTCCCAACGTTTCTTGCCCGAGACCCTCTTTACCGCCGGGAAATATTGTAAGGCCCCTTTCCACATTTAATGATGTTATCGCTCATGTAAGTTTGCAGTAGGTATGACAAAAAAAGATTGTTTCCAAACAAACGGTATGTTTATTACTATATCTAAATATGTTTATGCACGAATAATAGCCTAATGTAAAATATAAAAGCAAGAAATCAGTAGGCCATTTGTGATTGGTACACCTTGAAGAATTTGGGATGATTCGTTTGCAAATGTCTTATTAATTTGGACGGCCTCATGAACTCGTTAGCAAGAACTTTAGCACAATGTACTGTGGCTGGGTCAGGGACTCTTTGCTTCGAGAAAATGGAATGAAACCATAGTTCAGGTAACTATCTTGGTATTTCCTGCATTTCGTGCTTCCAGTATTGCTAGCGCTGTGACCCGAAATGTTTGGAGCTTCCTCACCTGGGTCCAGTATGCTAGGGTCATTACAGATAGCTGCTGAAGGTGAATCATTGAGACTCACAATTAAAATTTGTCCAATTTTTGGTCAGTCAGGGGATAAAATGAGGCAACATGATCGTTCTACTAATTGTCCAGTGCTAAAAAGTTTTTTAAATATGACGCCACCCCCCCGCATAGAGCTCGCTGAGGCCCCCTTGTGGGTCAGGACCCCCCTGTTGGGAACCGCTGCTCTAATGCAGGGGTGTCCAAACTCGGTCCTGGAGGGTCAGTGTCCTGCTGAGTTCCAACTTGCTTCAACACACCTGCCAGGAAGTTTCTAATATCTAGTAAGAGCTTGATTAGCTGGTTCAGGTGTGTTTGATTAGGGTTGGAGCTAAACTCCAGGACACCGGCCCTCCAGGACTGAGTTTGGACACCCCTGCTCTAATGGATTGAGTTCTGGTGACTGTGGAGGCCATTTGAGTACAGTGAACTTATTGTCATGTTCAAAAAAACAGTTTGAGATGACTCGCGCTTTATGACATGACGCGTTATCCTGCTGGAAGTAGCCATCAGAAGATGGGTACACTGTGGTCATAAAGGGATGGACATGGTCAGCAGCAATACTCAGGTAGGCTGTGGCATTGACACAATTCATTGGCTCAATTGGTACTAATGGGCCCAAAGTGTGGCAAGAAAATATCTCCCACACCATTACACCACCATCACCAGCCTAAACCATCAATACAAGGCAGGATGGATACATGCTTTCATGTTGTTGACAGCAAATTCTGACCCTACACCGAATGTCACAGCAGAAATCGAGACTCATCAGACCAGGCAATGTTTTGTGCGTATTGTAGCCTCAATTTCCTGTTCTTAGCTGACAGGAGTGACACCTGGTGTGGTCTTCTGCTGCTGTAGCCCATCCACCTCAAGGTTGGACGTGTTGTGTGTTCAGAGATGCTCTTCTACATACCTCGGTTGTAACAAGTGGTTATTTGAGTTACTGTACTGTTGCCTTTGTGAGTGAAAATCCCAGAAGATCAGCAGTTTCTGAAATACTCAGACCAGCCTGTCTGGCACCAACAACCATGCCACATTCAAAGTCACTTCAATCACCTTTCTTCCCCATTCTGATGCTCAGTTTGAACTGCAGCAGATCGTCTTGATCATGTCTACATGTCTAAATGCATTGAGTTGCTGCCATGTGATTGGCTGATTAGAAATTTGCGTTAATGAGCACTTGGACAGGTGTACCTAATAAAGTGGCCGGTGAGTGTAAATATATAATACTTACTCTGTCTGAGCCAAAGAGATTCAATTACATATCCAAAGTACTACTATTCACTACAGTCTCATTCAGGATTACTATGTGGTGGGTGTGTTTATGTGCAAACGCGCTGACTGTGCCATTTCTTCGCCTTGATGAGGCTTAAGAACTTAAAACAAACATGTGGCCAAATCTGCTCCCTCTCAACACTAGCGAAGGTCTTCCTCCCCTTCTCATTTTCAGCATTTTCACCAAAGAAGGAAATGGAAAAGGAGAGCATGAGCTGGTGGTGGGGGAGGGAAGCCTTCTGGTGGACGTCGGGATAGCATGTGGGAGAGAACAGCCGAAAATGAAAATGAGAGGACGGCAGAGGATAGAGGGAGGGAAGATTGAAGTTTTTGGAGCTGGTCCATGGCACTTCCACTGGGGTTCAGTTACATACACACAGTCAAGAGGTTTATGGGAAAAAAAGACAGGGCCAGTGAGGCAATGGAGGAGGGTTAGAAGGATCACATGAGTGCTGGGTGAATCATTACCAAGAAAGGCCTGTGGGAAAACTGGACACTGTGAAGTTAGAGTGATCCAAAGCTCCACCGACTCAAGTGGCTTCTGTATTTAATCCATCATAAAGTTGATGAAGCCACCAAACCTGACAGAGTCCCTTAAGTTGATTGATGAAGCCCACCAAAAATAAAATTAAATTAAATATGGCGAAAACTGACATGGATTCAACTTTATCTAACATAATAAAGGTCATTCTGTTGGTAAAATGTTCACATTGTCATGCTATTTAGCCCCTGCTGGTAGGCTCAAGTACTGATTTTTCTGTTAGCAACCACTCAAAAGGAGCCATACATGCTGACGAAATAAATTGCATTACAAATGTAATATATTTTGCTAACATTTCACTAAAGTCAATATTTAGCATAAAATAAAGGGTCGAGAACTAAACCCTGGGTTATATCGCTTGTGAAATGGGGTTAGAGAGATGATAATGCTATTGAAAACTATTACTAACTTCATCAGGGTGCTAAATGAACCAGAAGCGAGCTTCGTCAGTGATGGCTATTGCTTAAGTATATTAGTGCAGACAGTATCACATGCAAAGTGATATTTAGACAACAGAAAAGTCTTTGACAACCTGTGGTGAACTGTCTCAGTGCTGTGTAATGGAAGAAATCCATACTGAAACCTGGTGCAACTGGAGCTGACAGGACAAAAACACTCTTAAACAATTTCTTAAGGGAGTTTTTGAATGTTTAAGGTAACACTTTAAATACAGACCCATTAATCTATTTACTAACATGAACAAACAATTAGTAATACATTTATCACTGTATTTATTCATCTTCGTTAACGTTAGTTGTTTGGTTAAATAACGTTAGTTCATGTTAACGCATTTATTTTCTTTTCGGCTTAGTCGCCACAGCGGAATGAATCACCAACTTATCCAGCATATGTTGTACGCAGCGGATGCCCTTCCAGCCACAACACTGGGAAACACCCATGCACTCTTGCATTCACACACACATACACTAGGCCCATTTAGCCTATTCAATTCACCTATAGCATGTCTTTGGACTGTGGGGGAAACCGGAGCACCCGGAGAAAACCCACGCAAACACAGGGAGAACATTTAAACTCCACACAGAAATGCCAACTGACCCAGCTGGGGCTTGAACCAGCAACCTTCTTGCTCTGAGGCGATCTGCTACCCACTGCACCACCGTGACGCCCTCATGTTAACTCAGTGTGCATTAACTAATGTTAACAAGCACAACTTTGGATTTTTATAATGAATTAGTCGAATGTAAAATGCTGGTTAAATGTAAAAATTGTAAAATGCTTTACAAGATTATTCATACTTGAATGTTGATGTTAGTAAATACATTAAATAAAATTAACTAATGGACCATTATTCTAAAGTGTTACCATGTTTAATTGTTTAAAAGTACAGTTTGTGCTAAATTTTACATGAATGAGTGGACCGAGAACAGAACCCTGGGGTACACCTCATGTTAAAACATTTACAGAAAGATTCAGTTATTGAAAAAATACTGCTGTGTTCATCACATTGAATCAGAAGAGAGCTGTTTCAGTGATAGCAACTGCTCAAGTAAGTGATTTCCATCAGACTAGGTCAGGGAACAATTCAGTGCAGAATTTACAACTGACTGTGAATCGTTTCTTGGGTAAGTCTGATGAAAAAAAAACATTATTAGTTATAATTTTTTTTTTTCTTAAAGTAGTGTTCCAAACCAAAATAAAATCTTTTTGAGACAAAAAAGTATCCAAAACAAGAGTAGCCATTAAAATTAATACAACTCAGAGATAAGACTATAGTAATATGGCTTGGGCGGTAATATGGTAATATGGTATACCGCGGGATCTAAAAATAGCAACGGTTTCAGTTTCAATACCATTATATCGTCATAAAAACAATGCATTTATATAGGAGACAAGTATTAAATATTACTTATTTAATGGCTAAAAATGCGTATGCGTGATTGTCATCACGGGACAGTGTGGAGGAGAGAGAGAGGTGAGGTAAAATGGCGAGTTGCGCACCAAGTGACCTGGTCTCAAAAAAGAACACAACCTCTGCAGTTTGGCAGTATTTCGGGTTTCGACCAAACGAAAAGGGAGAGGTGGTAAATACGAACTAGAGGTCTGCATTCCCGCATTCCTGCATTTCCGAATAAAGCACGGAGCAGTCAGTAACTCTGGTGTAATTTGAACGGGAGCGGGCAGTCTAACAAAATCGCTCCCGAGTTAGCGAGCACGCGCGCATCCGCGTGGATGCCGTTTATGTGTGTTTTTATGTGTGTGTGTGTGTGTGTGTGTGTGTGTGTGTATGTGTGTGAATGAGAGAGAGCGTGGTGCTGTGTGTCTATGTGTGTGTGTGTTTATACAGACAGCTTGTTGTAAGCTGTCTGGACTCTGTATCATCTAGCTGGGTGGTCTCTGGTTTTGCTCTTCTGTTCGCAAACACATCAACCCCCCCAAAAAAAAAATTTGTCCTGCACAGATCTCTAATACGAACAAGACAATTTGCAAATTGTGCAACAAACAGGTGACTGCAAACCTAAGGTCGCATATACGGTATTCAGTTTCAGAATGGTTTAGGCACAAGCCAACAGTTTTTCTGAGCCTTACATCATAATTTTTTTTTACTATGCGCAGTAATACCGTATACCAAGGTAAAATAGGGAGGAGGTTTGATGGTATCAATACCACCCAAGCCTAGATAAGACCATTTATTCATTTTCCTTTAGCTTAGTCTCTATTTCAGAGGTCACCACAGCGGAATAAACTGCCAACTATTCCAGCATATGTTTTACGCAGCGGATGCCCTTCCAGTCATATCACCCTGCAGCCCAAGACTGGTTACTCACTGAAGTTAGGGCTGAGCCTGGTTAGTACCTGGATGGGAGACCACATCAGAAAACTAGGTTGCTGTTGGAAGGGTGTTAGTGAGGCCAGCAGGGGGCGCTCAACCTGTGGTCTGTGTGAGTCCTAATGCCCCAGTAAAGTGAAGAGGACACTATACCGTCAGCGAGCACCGTCTTTTGGATGAGATGTTAAACAGAGGTACTGACTCTCTGTGGTCATTAAAAATCCTATGGCATTTCTCATAAGGAGTAGAGGTGTAACCCCAGTGTCCTGGCCAAATTCCCTCCATTGGCCCTTATACCCATCATGGCCTCCCAATCATCCCCATCCACCGAATTGGCTCTATCACTGTCTCTCCACTCCACCAATAACTCCACACAGAAATGCCAATTGGCCCAGCCGGGACTCGAACCAGCAACCTTCTTGCTGTGAGGCAACATGGTAACCACTGAGCCACCATGCCACCCAACATAAGATCATCGAACGGTTAATTATTTATTTTTTTAAACAAAACACCACTGATGTTCAGATGCTGTAAACATTTATCAAAAATAAACCACCATAAAATCCCTGATGTAATTTGTCGCAAACACAATTAAGCTCCATTCCTTGAATTCTACATCAGTTATGATTCATCCAAATCTAGTATGCGAAAGTATGCGGAGTCACCTCACTTTACTCTTTAAAAGCCTTTTATATTAAGTGCTGAAATGTCCATAACAATTAGCCTCTCCGGTGAAGCCAAGCGCTTACTGAAAACTCCAGATGACTTATTGTACACACTGCTAGTTCCCAAGATGACATTAAGTAATGAGTAATGAAGCTCTGTGGGAAACAATAGCTTGTAACATGTTTTGCGTGCAGCTTTAGGTCTCTCAATAAGCCCATTTTTGATTGTGGTTCTTCCCTTCTTTAAGTCTCATAACATATTTCAGAGATACGCTTAACAAGAATGCAATACTGACTCATGAGTCTGCTCGTTATTGTCAAGACACATGCCAGACGGTGATTATTCAACCAGTAAAGACATCACGCTAAATTTGGCTATAAAATTAGTGGGGGGGTAATGGAACTTAAATGCTCATTAAACTCAAGAAGTGGCTCTATAAAGCCCAGATCTAGCACTTAGCATGCAGTTTATGCACTAGCATGTAGGCCACATCGCATGACAAGCATTTAATGACAATTTATCGTGAGCCATGTCAAATGCTTGCTTTTTTTCTCTTTTGAAAGCCTGTTCTTAAGACATGGGTAAATTGAACAATGTAGTTTGAATTTGGCGTTTTTAGTTCAAAAGGAATTCCAAGAAACGCATTTTATCTTGATTACCTTTATAAAATCTGTGGATGACCTGAGGATCCAAGGACTTTGCAGGAAAAGTAGCTTGTTTGTTCTTTTATTTAGATGAATTAAGATACCTAAAAATAGAGTATATGATGACTAAACAAGGTTAACTCAGGATCTGCAGCCGGTGACAGTCCTTATGACTGAACGCTGGATCTGGACCCGAAGAAATCAGCAGATTTTTGAGCCCGTCATTCAGTCTATTATTTACATATGTAAAAATACACTCACCGGCCACTTTATTAGGTACACCTTACTAGTACTGGGTTGGACCGCTTTTTGCCTTCAGAACTGCCTTAAACCTTCGCGGCAGATTCAACAAGGTACTAGAAATGTTCCTCAGAGATTTTGGTCTATATTGACATGGCAGCATTACGCAGTTGCTGCAGATTTGTCAGCTGCACATCAATGATGTGCATCTCCCGTTCCACCACATCCCAAAGGTGCTCTATTGGGTTGAGCTCTGGTGACTGTGGAGGCCATTTGAGTACAGTAAACTCATTGTCATGTTCAAGAAACCAGTCTGAAATGATTTGCGCTTTATGACATCAGAAGATGGGTACACTGTGGTCATAATGGGATGGACATGGTCAGCAACAATACTCAGGTAGGCTGTGGCGTTGACACAATGCTCAATTGGTACTAATGGGCCCAAAGTGTGCCAAGATAATATCCCCCACAACATTACACCACCACCACCACCAGGCTGAACCATCAATACGAGGCAGTAGGGATCCATGCTTTCATGTTGTTGAGACCAAATTGTGACCCTACCATCCGAATGTCGCAGCAGAAATTGAGGGTGCTTTCACACCTAGACTTTTGTTCCGGAACGTGGCGCGTTTGCCCAGTTAGCGCGGTTCGTTTGGCATATGTGAACAGGGCAATCGCGCTCGGAATCGCGCCAAAGCAATCGCTCCGAGACCGCCTGAATGAGGTGGTCTCGGCTCGATTGAAACGAACCCTGGAGCGGATCGATTGTAGTGAGAAAGCGATACGATCCGAGCCCGGTTATATCACAGTGTTTTATGGATATGTAATAGGCATATGGCTATATGAAGAGAGAATTATGAGTAGATTATATGAGTCATTCCAGACATCTCAAGTCTCCCGGAAGTTCCGGGAGTATCCCGCAAATGCACAGAGACTCCCAGATGCCCGCAAACAAGTGATAATCTCCCGGAAATCGCGCGTCTTCCTCCCGGTCCTCAAAATACGTCGCGCACCCTTCTCATCACCCCTCCCCTCCTCGCTCTTCAGACATGTCGCGTGCACGCTGTCAAACACCACCAAACCACCCCCGACAGCTGAGCGGGACTCTGAAACTCTGACCAATGTAAGGAGAGTTTACTCACACGTGACTTGTTTTAGTTATTTTGGTCCGTTTAGAAACTTTGCAGTGTGAAAGCGAACCGCGCCAACAACAAAGAGCAACAATGTAACAATTTTAATCCCTGTTTCGGAACAACTGAATCGATTCACTGGTGTGAAAGCACCCTGAGACTCATCAGACAAGGCAATGTTTTTACAATATTCTATTGTCCAATTTTGGTGAGCCTGTGTGAATTGTAGCCTCAGTTTCCTGTTCTTAGTTTACAAGAGCGGCACCCAGTGTGGTCTTCTGCTGCTGTAGCCCATCCACCTTAAGGTTGGATGTTTTGTGTTTATAGATGCTCTTCTGCATACCTTGGTTGTAACGAGTGGTTATTTGAGTTACTGTTGCCTCTCTATTAGCTCGAAACAGTCTGGCCACTGTCCTCTGACCTCTGGCATCAACAAGGCATTTGCGCCCACAGAACTGCTGCTCACTGGATATTTTCTCTTTGTCGGACCATTCTCTGTAAACCCTAGAGATGGTTGTGCGTGAAATTCCCAGAAGATCAGCAGTTTCTGGAATACTCAGACCAGCCTGTTTGGCACCACCAACCATGCCACGTTCAAAGCCACTTTAATCACCTTTGTTCTCCATTCTGATGCTCAGTTTGAACTGCAGCAGATCATCTTGATCATGTCTACATGCCTAAATGCATTGAGTTGCTTCCATGTGATTGGCTGATTAGAAATTTGCGTTAATGAGCAGTTGGTATACCTAATAAAATGGCCGGGATTCAATTACTCTACTCTCAACGTCATTCCACATAAATCTGCATTTAAAAAAAATTCTGAGCAGAAAACAATAGAAAATTCTGTCTGACCCTGCTTATGACTAACATGATTACGCATTTCAGCTCAGGTTCCTCCTTGTGTCTTAACAATGAGGGAGAGGAGTGCAACGGTGTTACGGTCATAAATGATGTCAGAGCAGATATCGTATCACTCACGAAACAGCTGCCGTTTACAACATGACAGATTCCCATAGTTTATTGTCTAGACAAGTATTCAAAAAGATTAGTCAGCTTGGTTGGTGTTGTTTCGGTATTGCTGAAGATCTGTTAACAAGTCATGATTTACTTGAAATAGCCAACACAAAATGGGTTCTCATTGCGGACATAAACAGATAAACTTGGTCCACAACAATATTCATGTAGGATGTGGAATATACACTATGTTTTACCAGGCCTAAATTGTGACAAGCAAATCCCACATACCATTATACAGGGCTGGATTGACCCCCAAAAATGATGCTTTCATATTCAAAACACATTCTACCATTTGAATGCAAGAGTACTGAGCGCAATTAGACCTGGCAAACTTTTTACCATCTTCTGTCACAGAGGATATCAGGGAAAGCAAAATCTAACAATGATTATATTTTAAGACGTCTTGCATCGCGGCTGAATAACTGTAAGCACAAACTGAAGCTTATAAGTCATGACGTATTTCAATATTTAAAGGCCAAAATTCATTACTGACAATGAGCAGAGAAGTGCTCTGTAGTTTGCAAAATCATGCTTCTTCTGTATTTAAGCTGTGAAACTGACAGCACTCCAATCCAATGACGTTGTGCCTAAAATACAGAGGAAGTGTCAGTGAGACTGTGAGTCAAGGTTATAATAATTTTAGATTTTTCATTAGTTTTAGTTTTATTTTGTTTTGAATTTTTGTTTTCAAACTAATTAGTTTTTAGAGGCAGATTTACTATTTTTTTTTCTTAGTTTCTGTATTTTGAAATGGCTTAGTTTTAGTTTAGTTTTTATTAATTTCAGTATTAGTTTTAGTTTTTTTTTTTGTAAATTAGGATATTTTTTAGGTGCTAGATTCAAAATCATCAGAATAAATATTGTATAATAAAAACTCAACTAAAGATGGGCTACACTTCTTTGACACAGTAGAGATGGGAAGTTCGGATCTTTAACGCAAACTGGATCTTTTGTGTCAATCTTCCCAAGTTTGGACTCAACATACCAAAAATATGTAGTCAGCAATCATAATTTCAGTCAGTTAAAACATCACCATGATCTGAAAAGTTTTTTACAATGAACTTTTGCAACCCAACTGAAGCATGAATTACTTTAAATTCCATTATGATTTTCTGTTATGAAATAAAGGTACGTTTCGCCAGATCGCCTCATTTAAGCCTTCGGTTTACCCACGCTGCATTTGTTTGTGTTGGTTCACTGAATCACCCATGTGCAGTATTAACGGTTCACAGCTTCTCAAATCTGTTATCTGTGTTTACTGTTCTAATAACTGACTAACTCAGTATATATTGGTTTATTTCGAGCCAGAGGGCGGTATTAGACATGTTAATAGGGAAGTAGTTTGTGGATAAGTGCTTAACGTTACTGAAGACGCGAATTGTTTTAAATGATTCAGTCCGATATGGTGAATTAGTTTAATCGGTTTACTTAGAAGATCCGGTTAAAAAGAACAATTCATTCGCGATCGCACCTATTATTTGGCACAAATGCGTTAAATTAATACTTTTAAGTATTTTCTTGGGTCGTATTTAATGTTGTCACCGTGCTGCTGTCATGTACAGCCGTTGTTTTTGTTGCCGAAGCAACAGCGAGAATGACTGTAGGTGAATCAAAAAAAAGACTATATTAAAAAACCTTTACCATTAAAAAAAAACATTTCTATTTATAAATAAGTAATACAATTTTTTTTTATGTTGTCTCCACATTCCCTACAAAAATTTTAGATGAGTTTCTAGTGTTCATTCATTCATTCAACCATGGTGAACGCACAGAGAATAAAGGCTCTTGCTTTTGCACTTCTTTATTTCGCACACCGTGAGAATCAGCTCTCTCCCACAACAAAACTGAAAATTCTGTGTGACTGCCACAAGGGGGCGTATTCCAACAGTCGTGACCGAATGTCATGTGCAGTGGAAAGGAGGCTTAAGGTGCCGTAAGGGTCAAACACCGGGCAGCGCAAAGTAAATAGATTTACTTTTAAAAGGCATACAGTAAGATTATGTATTAAATACATTTACAAAGACGAAAACGAAGGGCGTTTTTGCTATAATTTTAGTTAGTTTCAGTTAGTTTTGTAAGTACACAATACAGTTCCAGTTAGTTCTAGTTTTAAAAAAAAAACTCATTTTTATTTTTATTTCAGTTAACAAAAATGTTTTTTTCAATTCTACTTTTCGTTTTTTTTTCGTTAACTATAATAACCTTGCTGTGAATAGAATGTGTTCAACTTCAAGCAGTGCTACTTGTGAGATACTAAAAGCAACTGAATTGCTCCCACAACCAAAGATGTACTGTCAGACATAAAGTCTGCTCTCTGTTTTGGGTGCAAGCAATTTTTTGGGGTGCCCCTCTAGAACCGCCTCTCTCTGTTGACAAATTTAGGTGAGCTCATGAGCATTGTGGTCTCAGTTTGCTGTTCTTAACAGGATTGTACCCGGTGAGCTCTTCTTCTGCTGCGGTAGCTCATCTGCTTCAAGGTTTGTTCAGAGATGCTCTTCTGCAGACCTCTGTTTGTAATGAGTTATTGTTTCCTTTCTGTCTGCTCGAACCAGTCTGGTCATTCTCCTCTGACCTACCTCTAGCATTAACAAGGCATTTTCACTCACAGACCTGTCACTAAATTTCCTCTTATTCTGATCTCTCTTAGTAAACCCATAGAGATGGTTGTGCGTGAAAATCCAGCAGATAAGCAGTTTCTGAAATGATCAGAGCAATCCGTCTAGCACCAATGACCTGCTATGAAAAGATCACTTAATCTTCCCCATTCTGACATATAAAGTTGCTTTCATCTGTCTGGATGAACAGATATTTGCCTTTAACAAGCAGCTGAACAGGGGCATGTTCAAGCTCAAACCGGTGCTCAGTGTTTTGCTACAGTTTATTAGTGGAACAAAATGTTTTCTGGAAAGAGTGCGCAACAATTGTGCAACAAGGTTTAAGATATGTTTTCTCTTGTTTAGTGGGTGTGTCAAAAATGGCAGCTCAATCGGTATAGCAACATGTACATAAAATATGCAGTATTGATTAATGAGTATTAAAGTATGCTCTATTTTATTCTGGATAAGAAGGGCTGACTGTAACATTAAGCGTATTTTGAAGTATAAAATACTTATTTATACTGATTTCATCAGGCTCTGAAAATTCTTCAAAAAGAACACAAATAATGTTTTTCCAAGCTGCCATAGTGGCCAATCCTGCAACGCACCAAGGTTTACATTTTAAAAAAACATTATGTGTAACTAAGAGTGATTCATCAAAATACTATCAAGCTATAAGACTAGTTTTGTGCGCACAAAAAGCAAACTGACTTTATGCAACAGTTTCCTCTTCTCAGTGTCAGTATATGGTGCATTTTCACTAGAGCGAGAATGAGGGAGCACTCAGATTTCATGTCAAAGATGAACAAAGGTCTCAGTGCTATAAAATGACATGAGGGTGAGTAATTAATAATACAGTTTTCTTTTTGGGATGAACACCCTTTAAGATTTGGGCATCTACTGTAAGTCAGGCTTGTGAATTTTTAGCGAGTACTTGAGCAGCTTTATGCTCACTGATCAATATTTTTACACATAAAAGTCTAAATGAAATCTATTAATCATATAAAAAAAGAAGAAATTTGAGGGAAGAGAGTTTTGTTATTGGTACAGAAATCTCTCAGATCTTAAATTTTGCTATTTATGTTTCAAAAACAAGTAAATTTCTTATGATTTTTGGAACAACGCGGGTGAGTAAATGACGACAGAATTAGCATTTTGGAGTCAAATATCCCTTAAAAGAAAGTCTCAAAAACTCGCAGCCTTATTTGTATTACAGGTATCGTTCTTGTCTAGAAGTTTTGAATTAACTACTCAAACAAGTTACACTTGAAGTCAGAATTATTAGCCCTCCTGAATTATTATTTCTAGAGGTCTCCATAATCCTGGACCATGTCGTATCCTGAACAGATGCTGTGGCGGTCATGGAGGAGTGGAGAGCATGAGACTGATTCGCACTGATCCTGTGAAATATTTATAGAAATAAAGATTAATTGAATTTTTGCCCAATCCCCAATCTTTTACGGAGAGAAAATATTTCAACACATTTGTAAACATAATAGTTTTAATAATAATTTCTAATAGCTGATGTTTGTCATGATGACAGTACATAATATTTTACTAGATATTTTCCAAGACACTAGTATTCAACTTAAAGTGCAATTTAATGGCTTAACTAGTTTTATTAGGCAAGTTATTGTATAATGATGGCTTGTTCTGTAAACAATCAAAAAAAAAAAATACTGAAAGGGGCTAATATTGACCTTAATTTTTTTTTATTTTAATTAAAAACTGCTTTTATTCTAGCTGAAATAAAACAAATATGACATTCTCCAGAAGAAAAATTATTATAGGAAATACTGTGAAAATTTCCTTGCTCTGTTAAAAAAATCACAAGAGGGCTAATAATTTGAACTTCTACTGTATGTAAACATAAATTCTGGACTGCTGACTAGAAAATACCCAACGTCATAATTTAGAGGTTGGTGTGTTCAAACCAGCGAGAAAAATGTAGCGAGAAGAGGAGGAGGAAAAAGAATTGTGAAAGAGAAAAAAAAGGGATGACCTTTCACTGTTGCCACTGTGAAACGTGGCACTAGGCAGTGGAGGAGCTGTGTAAATCCAGCCAGTGCATTCCAAGGGTTTATTCATAATCCCAGAGAAGCTCTCCAGCGCTCTCCGTCAGCGCTCGCTTTAGAGCCTGTGTCCACTTGACAAGGCGTTCGCTCGTTGGTTTGGCCACAAACATCCCTGTGCAGTCAACACTAGAAGACACAAATGGTTGTACATGTCAAACGAAGCAGAATCTCACAACATAAAACAATCAGCTGCATAAAGAAAGATGACTTTGGTCACAATCTATTCCTGGGGGAATTAACAATGGGAACACTGGGCGTCCTTAATCCAGTTCAAAAGTACAGTCGATGTATTTGATATTTCTGTCAGGGAAAACATCACTGAGGTTTGTTTCGGCAAGTGGTGCCAGATGTATTTTTGCTGTACACATTTTTTCAAAAACCTCATCACTCTTGATTGCTGTCATCACGACAGGCCAAAATGGGAGATGAGAGAATTTGAAGCTCAATGGCAGAACACAAAGTCATCTGTCTAAGTCTTTAAGCGACACCATCAAGCTCGATGTTTAATGGTAAAGGTCTGGAAGCTGCGTCTGCGGTTTGGCTTTCCCAAAAATATAGTCTTCCTCCATTCTCTCGGTCTTTATCTTTCTCCCTTGGTCTGAGGTCAAGACATTTCTTTCCTGTAGATGGACTACGATGGTTTGAGTGGTTTTCCAGTGCTCCATTCTTCAAGCAGCCATTTTTGTGGGTGAAAAGGGGTTGTGTGGTCTAAATATAACAGTGTGTCAGGCTTACAGCAGGACAACAGAGCGTCACTCATTACATTTGTGTTGGTTTATGACCAAAACTCTACTTGGCATTGCAACGTTTACATGGACATGCATACAGCGCCGCATTCTGTCAAACTATGGTAGCTGAAACAAAGCATTTAAAGTATGTCTATCATCAGCTATTGTATAATCTCAATTTTTCTTGGACATTTAAATATGTATGCAGATATTCAAATTCTGACACAAAGCTGCATTTATTTGATTGTAACTAATTATTATCTATTATCAACTAATTTTAATAAAAATAAATAAATAAAAAGTAATATTTTCAATAGTAAACTATTCCTGTGATGGTAAAGCTATATCAGCTGCCCTACATGGTCCTCAATGTCACATGATCTTTCAAAATATGCAGTTTTTTTTTGCTAGCTCACATTGTTATTCTTAAAGTGAATAATTAATCAGTGCAAGTTAATCCACGGAAAATGTTCAATGAAAGTCTGACCATTTGCTTCTGCATTTGGAGTAGTGGTCCTTCTCTTGACATCAAACAGAGTATAGCAACTAGATATTAATACCCTCTCTTACCATTAGTTTGCTACATAATGCGCAAATAAGCCCCTACTCTGACCTCTTGAAATGTCTACTCATCATACAGTTCTGAAAAAAAGTACCATGGTTACAAAAAATATTAAGCAGCAAGTAACTTATATTATAAGTAACCACCAGTAACTGATTATATTGGGCAGCTTTGTTCTTGTGGGAAAAAATAAATGATAAAATATTGTGCGATAATATATATTTTAAATTGTAATGCTCCACAAAATTATTAGATTTATTCAATCAACTTTAGAAAAAAAAAACAATATCATTCACAAAAAATAAACAGCAAAATTGTACCTTGCACTCCAACATTTAAATAATGAAATCATAAAATGCAGGGTTTATGCAGGTTTCACCAAGTTAAATTAAAGACTTTTAAAGACATTTTTAAGACCATTATGAATGAAATTTTAGACTCATACAAGGCCAAACGCTAAGGAGTTTTTCGAATGGCCCAGATGTAAAATATTTTTAAATGCCCTTAAAAAACAATTATTATAATTTAATACATTTAATGATACAATAATAATTTAACAATAAAACATTTAATATTTTAGATATTTCAAATATTGTGTCAAAGCAAGCAAGCTCTAGTTGTAAACATACACTTTTTTTCAACATAACCTTTTGTTAAAAATAAAAATGGACAATGTTTTAAAAACTATAGTAAACTAAACGTATGCACAACAGCCTGTCCAAGTCAGTGTCCTCAGCAGTAACAGTACATTGAGAAGGTTATTATAAAGAAAATAATTAAACAATTGTGGTAAATAGAGTTAAAAATTATATTTTTAAATAAAAAGTTATGTTTTATTGAGATGGTTTGTTGGTGATTGGATGGGTGTCGGCCAGATTGAGCAGCTATGCATGAACAAAGGAAAAATAAGACCTGTTTAAAAAAAAGATTAAGACCTGCAAGATAATATTTCAGTAAATTTAGGACTTTTTAAGGCCTAAGTTTCTGTTTTTGAGATTTAAGACTTTTTAAGACCCTGCGGACAACCTAAAAATGAGGTCTCTAAATATGTGCAAAAGCAAAAAAAGAGTTTTTCATGAAATTTCAATGAATTTTCTGTAAAATGACACCAAACCTTTGTATTTACACCTCTGCATGTGGTGGTCGGGTGGTGGTATATGTTCAATATATATCAATGTTTGGAAGCTTTTAAACTTAGGTTTGCAAAATCCAGGCCGAAACCCCCAAAATAGCCCTAGAGCTTAAGTATATGATAGTCAAGCAGAAAACTATCTGAAACATGTTTCAGTGTTATGTGAACTCAAACAAACAAACAAACAAACAAACAAAACAAAAAATACAAAGAAACATGTCTAGTGTAAGATCAATGACTGGAAAGCAAATGTTAAGCAGATAAGCTGAAGGAGAGCTACAAAATAACCTACAAGTGATAGTCTCAATTACTCCTAGAAGGAATTCAGCCAGAGGTAAAAACTAACGGTCTGCAATACCTATAGATAGCTAGTTTAAACTTTCATATTTATCTCAATGCCTTGAAAATTTTTATTTAGTTGCAATCTTTCCTAAGTTTGAGCTTTATTAAGTTCATCTGGCTAATTAGTATAATCAAATAATTTATTCACAGTACCAAGTCATTCAACTGTCCTGTTGTGAGAAGTCATAAATGTTTCTTTAAATGTTCATTTCTAATTTTGCTGCTTATGTTTTAAAGTTACTCTGGCTTATTGAGGTAAAGTTGGTTTTATATTTGCACATTCATTCTGGGACTGTGACTTGTGACCATGGTAGCTTTGAATATTCAGTCTGAAATCACATGTAAGTATGACTTCAAAACAGCATTAGAACTATTAATTTGACTGAACATTGTACTTTGATAGTCATTAGCTGTTATTATGTATTCACTATTTAGTATTAGCTAAGAATGTTTTCTGAAGTTATATTATTAAGGACAAATTCTGAATGTGTGAATATAAAACCAACTTTACCTCAACCGGCTTGTGCACCTGCAGATCAAGTCATGGGCCTTTTTCAGTGAAAACACTGCTCATGGCCCGTCAAAAGTCTTTTTTCAAGAATTGTTGCATTAAATTAAGCACTTAAGAGTTCAAAATAGCCGCTAAAATTGAGTCAGCGTGACAACCTGTCATGTGGTATTGAGTCCTTTCGTGACACTGACGTCTCAAAGATTTAAGCTTTAACACAATTTTCACAAATAACTATCAAAGTGAATTCCTCAAATGTCCTAATTATCCTTGAAATTACTCACACTTGATCGAGTCTCATGAGTCCATTTGGCAAGCCTCCTATTTCAGACATCAGATTGAAAGGCGCCATATTACAACGTTCATTAGCCAGTTCATTTGCAGCATGTACTGTGATTTTAAATCCTGCAAAAGCACGTACACAAACGTTGCTGCTAGTATCTGGTATTTCTCACGTCATTTGTGACAGTTCCTTTTAGACTTGACCAGAACAAGTTCTTATGTGATTCGCCGTCCCCCTCTAGTGGCCAGAAAATGATTCACGTCCCACTCTCATAGTCATACTTACAATTGTATCATTTTAATCTCAATGTATGCTGGTGGTATATCCTTTGGTATATTCATATACTAGATACTACCAAGATTTTCAACGTCTGAAAACCAAATGTGAGTAACTTTGAATAGAAGAAAATCTGAAAAATACTCTTTTTAGACTTATTAAGTCACTCCAATATGACTGTGGACACACTATACCTACACACAGTTCTGTTCAAACAGCTTACAAAAGATGATTTTCATCAGGTGCCCTTTAACTTATTCGTTTTTACAAATTTTAAGTGGATTGAACATGAAACAATTATCGCAAAAAAACTCAAGAATTATGTTGTTTTAGTTCATTTTAAATAAGAACAAACAACAAACACCATGGCAGCACGGTGGCGCATTGTAGTGCTCTCGCCTCACAGCAAGAAGGTCACTGGTTCGAGCCTCGGCTGAGTCAGTTGGCATTTCTGTGTGTAGTTTGCAATGTTCTCCCCATGTTCGTGTGGGTTTCCTCCGGATGCTCCAGTTTCCCCCACAAGTCCAAAGACATGCACTATAGGTGAATTGGATAAGCTAAATTGTCCGTAGTGTATGTGTGTGAATGGAAGTGTACAGTATGTGTGTTTCCCAGTGATGGGTTGCAGCCGGAAGGGCATCTGCTGCATAAAACATATGCTGGATTAGTTGGCTGTTCATTCCGCTGTGGCGACCACAAATAAAGGGACTAAGCCAAAAAGAAAATGAATGAATGAACAAACATCATTTACTGAGTGTAACATGAAAGCTAATGCACTCACCTTGTAGCATACAACAGCTGAACTTCATGAGGATTTCTATGATCTGACCAGAAAAGCAGAAGTCGATCAAATAAAGGCTCAAGGTTTCCCTTCAGGAAAGATCCTCAGCAATCCTCCATGCTCCTAATGAAAACATTGTGACATTTAATTATCAGTAACTGTCTCAATCACATCAGGAAGACAGTCTGCATTTTCTGGCAGTAATTTCTGACAAATGTGAATGACTTCTTTCCTCATGTTCTTCTCATCAATATTTTTTGACATGCCATGCAATTTCAAATTCCAGCGGAATGAACTGCCAACTTATCCAGCATATGTTTTACGCAGCGGATGCCCTTCCAGCTGCAACCCATCACTGGAAAACACCCATACACTCTCATTCACACACATACACCATAAACAATTTTAGCTTACCCAATTCACCTATATTCACGCATGTCTTTGGATTTGTGAGCAAAACCAAAACACCTGGAGGAAACCCACGCAAACACGAGGAGAACATGCAAACTCCACACAGAAATGCCAACTGAGCCAGCTGAGGCTCGAACCAGCGACCTTCTTGCTGTGAGGCGACAGCGCTACCATCTGCGCCACCGTGCCACCCCTCTAATAAGTTTGACAATCAGAAATGTTTTTTATTCTGTATTAAATTTACAGTACATACAATAACAATCAAAACTTGGTTTTAGTGCAAATACCACAAACTTTTTATGTAAACTTTTAGGAACCGAGGTCGCTGTATAACACATTTTAAAAGATAATCTTATACAAATGGTTTCCAATTCACACAAAACACATTTAAAATTTCAATCTTTGAAGGATTATCATTATTTTATTTTTATTATTTATTTATTTTTATCTATTTATTTTAGAATATCAATCCTACAACCTAGAAAACAATAGACTATAGCTAGCAAAATGATCTAGACATTTATAAAACAAACCACATTAAATGAGAATACTAAACAAAAAAACCCAGAAGTGCTGAATACAACCACTGAGTGGCAGCACTTTCCTACTATTGCCAAAACAAAACTACAAGTACGGTACGTCTCCTCATCCTTTTAAAATCTGTCTTAAATGTTAAAGAAATGAAATTACCATGTAACAATTGTTTGTTTGCATCTCGGCTCGATATTATTAAAAGGCAGTTTCGATAGGCCTATGTGACCTCGTATTTTAACAACAGAAAATTAAGTTGTAAAGAGGCGTGTAATTCATTCATATTAACTCATATTAAGCAATCGTGCCTCACCATTGTATCTGTCGTTTCAATTTAACAGTCAGAGCAGCCATTTTACAAACAAAAGGCGTTCGCGCTAGGTTTGATCAATCTCAATAAGCGTAATTTAGAAAACCCGACAAGACTAATTCCTCAGATAATACGAGCAAATAAGAAAGTGCCTAAACTGTGAATCAAACGCTGTGTCTGATGGGTGGAAGCAGATGTTTGTGGAGTTCCCGTGCAAGTCAAGCACAGTTCTTGGCTGCAGTGGTCTCATCCTGACACGCACAGGAGTTTTACACTCCGTCTGCACCTGCTGACCGAGGCCTGTTACTGCTAGCCTGGATCCTCATCACCTCGAAATCTTGTGAATCACCAGCTAGCAATTATAAGGAAAACTTTTTACGGATATAATGGCATTTTATGCCTTCCATTTGGAGTTGTACTACATTGATCCGGTTATATTTAGCATGCTTGGTTCTCCTATAAACCTCCTGTTGGTCAGATATATCTCCTGCTCTGGCACGGCGCCTGGCTGGTAGACACCACATACACGGTGCCAGCTTATAAATCCCACCACCCACACACTCCATCATGCCCCGTTCCAGAGGCACCCCTTTAGAAACATCCCTTTTTGGCCCCCATTTCCCCTCGCCTCAGATCTCGGTCCATACGAGAGAGGCTGTTGTGTTTCAGAGCAGGAGAGATGAAAAACCGTGGAGCAGTTTTCACTCTAGGGAATCCCTGAGTTCATGTGAGGAGAGCTGGATTCGGTTATGATTTGAAGAAATACAGAAATTGGGTAATTGGTAATAACAGTGGGAGAGCACTGGCTTATATGCGAAGAGTAGCTATATGACATGCGGGAGACTTGTGGCCTCATTTGCTCCGATGGAGTCCGTGACCTGAGAGGAAGGATGGGGGGGGACTTTTGAGTTCTGTGACTAAGCAAAAATGCTCGGCACTTGAGAGGTAAAATATAAAGACGAGGGCATATTTTTGATGTTTTTCGTGTAATTCAGTTGTTCATTCTGCAGGTTTGTCAACATATGGTGCATGGTTAGATGAAGAGGAAAAACAAGTTTATTTTAAAGGCTTTTTCAAAGATGTAGGGGTCACTAACCAAATTTTGCAAAAGAGCATGTATCCACTATTAAAATTCATTCATTCATTTGGCTTAGTCCCTTTATTCATCAGGGGTCGCCACAGCGGAATGAACCACCAACTTACCAAGCATATGTTTTACACAACGAATGCCCTTCTAGCTGCAACTCAGTACTGGGAAAGACCCATTCACTCTCACATTCACACACATACACTATGGCCAATTAATTTAATTCACCTATAGCGCATGTCTTTGGAGTGTGGGGGAAACCGGAGCACCCGGAAGAAACCCACGCGAACACCAACTGACTCAGCCGAGACTCGAACCAGCCACCTTCTTGC
The DNA here is from genome assembly GCA_903798195.1 of Danio kyathit. NCBI lineage: Eukaryota > Metazoa > Chordata > Actinopteri > Cypriniformes > Danionidae > Danio > Danio kyathit. Next base: position 43,681,274 of record LR812534.1, read on the forward strand.
TGTGAGGTGACAGTGCGAACCACTGAGCCACTGTTTTGCCCTCACTATTAGAATTTGTGAAGGAATTCATTTGAGGATGGAGAAAATGCTGTATATTGAAATACTTTTGCTATGAAATCTGTTCCTGCCACATAATTAAAAATGGGTAATTAAATTTTTTCTCAGAATGGTGAGTTTGTTTCTTACGGTTTCGAGTTTTCGACAATTGAGAGGAAAGTTAGGGATTGAGAGTTTATGAGTCGAAACTGTGAGAATTAAGAGAAATAAAGTTGTGAGTTTCTATCTCAGTTTGGTTTTTCTGAACTCATGATATAAACTCACAACTATAGGAAATAAATTCAGAATTGCGAGATATAAACACTGAATTGTGTGAAATAGTCAGTATTTTGAGAAATTGTGAATGTTTTTGTGAAATTCTTTTTTTTATTCAAATTTTTATAAAATACATTTTGAGAAAAAAAGTTAAAATTGAGTAATAATGTCAAAAGAGAAATATAAAACAAAAAAAATTGGCGGCACAGTGGCTGAGTGGTTAGCACTGTTGCATTACAGCAAGAAGGTCGCTGGTTTGAGCCCCGGCTGGGTCAGTTGGCATTCCTCCGGGTGCTCCAGTTTCCCCCACAGTCCAAAGACATACACTATAGGTGAATTGGATAAACTAAATTGACAGTAGTGTATGTGTGAATGTGAGAGTGTATGTGTGTTTCCCAATGGGATTCATTGTTGTTTGTTTGATGGGTATGCCGGAATAGTTGGCGGTTCATTCCATTGTAGCGACCCCTGATAAGTCAGGGACTAAGCCGAAAAAAAATGAGTGAATGAAGGAAAATAAAAAATGTAGGAACAAAACTGAGTTTTTTAAGTCACAGCTTTGTTTCTCAGTATTGCAAAATATAAACAAATCTGAGGAAGAGAAAAGAGAATTGCAAGATAAAAAACTCAGAATTGCTATTTTCCACCTGCCAATAAAAACATGTGCCAGAGTAATTGGCACTTAATTCCACTGTGGTAACCCCTGATAACTTTGTGACAAAGCTGTAGGATAGCGAGTGAGTTATAATTCTGAGAAAAATAAACTAGCATTGCAAGATATAAAGGCGACACGGTGGCGCAGTAGGTAGTGTAGTCGCCTCACAGCAAGAAGGTCTCTGGTTCGAGCCTCGGCTGGGTCAGTTGGCGTTTCTGTGTGGAGTTTGCATGTTCTCCCTGCGTTCGCATGGGTTTCCTCCGGGTGCTCCGATTTCCCCCACAGTCCAAAGACATGCAGTACAGGTGAATTGGGTAGGGTAAATTGTCTGTAGTGTATGAATGTGAATGAGTGTGTGTGGATGTTTCCCAGAGATGGGTTGCGGCTGGAAGGGCATCCGCTGCGTAAAAACGTGCTGGATAAGTAGGCGGTTCATTCCGCTGTGGCAACCCCGGATTAATAAAGGGACTAACCAAAAAGAAAATGAATGAATGAATGAATGCAAGATATAAACTCAAAAATATAAATAGGCAAAAATGTAAAGATATAACTCAAAATTGTGAGAAAAAAATTGTAGAGTTGTTTCTATTGTGAAATTCACTTTTCTCAAAATATAGTAATTAATGTGTATTTCTATAGTGCATTTATCATGGATGGCCATACACCCAAAGTGCTTCACAATCATGAGGGTGGCGTCTCTCCACACCATTACTAGTGTGCAGCATCCACTTGGATAATGTGACGGCAACCACAGCACAATGGTGCCAGTGCGCTCACCACACACCAGCTATAGATGGAGTGGAGAGACAGTGATAGAGCAAATTCAGTGGCGATGATTAGGAGGACATGATTGGCAAGGGCCGATGGAGGGAATTTGGCCAAGGGTGGACTTAGTGATTTGGGGGCCCTAAGCAATTTCAGGTATAGGGCCCTAGCATTGAAACTCAAAACACTCTCTTTCTCTGTAGATATTATTTCTGTAGATTTATTATTTTAATTTTTGTTATTTTTTGTTTTTTTTTGTAAATTAACTGCATGTTAAAAATATATTTTAAGTGGAACCTTTATCTTTTTAATGTAAAATTAAATTAAAATGAAGTAAAGTTCTACTATTCATGGGGCCCCAGGTTTTGAAAAGAATTAATAACATTAAAATCTTAATAGTTATAGACAGATTTACTACATACTGTATGATGGTAAATAAAAAATAATAAAAAAAGCTATGATTAATATAGGCTTCTTGGCATTGGTCGGGGCCCATGTGATATGAAAAACTGTGATACGAATTTGGAATTGAGAGTGGGAAAAGCCAGAATTATCAGAAATATTCTGTGGCAGAAATCAGCTTCCATAGTTTTGCAATCAATAATGAGAATAAGATGAGAATGTAAAAAATTTGCATTGTAAATAATGCTGGGTTCCACACAAATTTTGATTCAGTTTAATTATTGATTCAGTTAAATTAATCGTTTTTAAAATTTAAGTGGATTGAAAATAAAACAATTAAGTTGTTCCCCCCCAAAAATCATTGTAAATAAGTATTTTTGAACAAGCAGCAAAAGTTTTGAGTGAGGGAACATTAATGTACTTTTCACCTCCCTTTTCCCCACAACACCATGTTTCACTTAGGGGCTCCTCATTAATGAGAAATCAAGAGCTGATAAAATAGAAATGTGTCAGAATAAAAGCAGAGAGGGGGTCCGAAGGGAGGCTAGAAAAGATGAAATGTGGAAGAGAAAGGATGGGAGAGGAGCGAGAGCGGGTGAACAAGAGGGAGAGCTCTGTCCCATGGAGCCGGCGCAAGAATTTATGGTCAGGAAGGGGGATGAAAGTGTAATTTACAGTCCACTCTCTACCGTTCTTCTGCCCTCCCCTCTGTAATGAGAAACGGCTGTTGTGGTTGGAGGGTGCGATCCTGCTGAAGCTCCTCCCCCTGGCGATGACACATCATTAGTTTTTATTTCAGTCTCAACTTTTACAGGCCTTGCCTGGGCACCAACTACCACCGCACATTCTGAACCACAACTGCTGAACGCGAATCACGCAAACAAAAACACCTTCTCACCCAAATAGTGTTGTGACACGGACCACCCCAGTGAAAATCTGCTGTACTGTAAATATATCATAGATAAATTCTCATTTGGCAATACAGATTACAGTATACAAGGAGTGTCCCATATAGAAATGATTTGACAATATATGCAAACCACATATTAAACATACGAGTTCATATTTGGATTTTGCAGATATACAAATGTTGGAAACCTTTTTTTCAGCTTGCTTTCTAAATATCAAAATATCTTTATTTGCGTTGAACAGAAAAATTCAACTCAAATAAGTTTGAAACAAGTATAAGGTGAGTATGATCGGTATTCTTTTTGGGTGAGGTGTCCCTTTAATTATAAATATATATATATATGTGTGTGTGTGTGTGTGTGTGTGTGTATGTGTGTGTGTGTGTGTGTGTGTATGTGTGTATACATAGAATCAACAAGGTACTGGAAATATTCCTTGGAGATTTTGTTCCATATTGACATGATAGCATCACACAGTCCTGCAGATTTGTCGGCTGCACATCCATGATGTGAATCTCCTGTTCCACCACATCCCAAAGGTGCTCTATCTGGTGACTGTGGAGGCCATTTGAGTACAGTGAACTCATTGCCATGTTCAAGAAACCAGTCTGAGATGATTCATGCTTTATGACATGGTGCGTTATCCTGCTGGAAGTAGCTATCAGAAGATGGGTACACTGTGGTCATAAAGAGATGGACATGGTCAGCAACAATACTCAGGTAGTCTGTGGCGTTGACACAATGCTCAGTTGGTACTAATGGGCCTAAAGTGTGCCAAGAAAATATCCCCCACACCATTCCACCACCACCAGCCTGAACCGTTGATACAAGGCAGGATGGCTCCATGCTTTCATGTTGTTGATGCCAAAATCTGACCCTACCATCCGAATGTTGCAGCAGAAATCGAGACTCATCAGGCAATGTTTTTCCAATCTTCTATTGTCCAATTTTGGTGAGCCTGTGTGAATTGTAGCCACAGTTTCCTCTTCTTAGCTGGTAGGAGTGGCACCCGGTGTGGTCTTCTGCTGCTGTAGCACATCTGCCTCAAGGTTGGACATGTTGTGCGTTCAGAGATGGTCTTCAGCATACCTCAGTTGCAATGAGGGGTTATTTGAGTGACTGTTACCTTTCTCTAATCAGTCTCGCCATTATTCTCTGACCTCTGGCATCAACAAGGCATTTTCACCCACAGAACTGCCGCTCACTGGATATTTTCTCTTTTTTGGACCATTCTCTGTAAACCCTAGAGTTGGTTGTGTGTGAAAATCCCAGTAGATCAGCAGTTTCTGAAATACTCAGACCAGCTCGTCTGTCACCAACAACCATGCCACGTTCAAAGTCACTTAATTCACCATTCTTCCCCTTTCTGATGCTCGGTTTGAACTGCAGCAGATCCTCTTGATCGTGTCTACATGCCTAAATGCATTGAGTTGCTGCCATGTGATTGGCTAATTAGAAAGTTGCGATAACGAGCAGTTGAACACGTGTACCTAAAAAAAAGAGGCCGGTGAGTGTATATACTGCATATTATAGGATGTCCAAATTTGTATTCACCAGAAATACCTACTACTTCCACTGAGATTCCGAAGTGTGCATTGTGTATTTGATGGACACTTTACTTTCGCATGAGGCCACTAGAGAGAATTTATGAATGGAAATGAAGCAACACAACCAATGTAATAACATGACAATGTGGCAGATGTAGTGCGTAAACAGTTATTGCACACTAGCCATATTTATCGCATCTAAACTGAATATAATGATTGTGAAGTACGCTCAAAACATTTTTGATTGCTTGAATGATGATTAAGAAACTTGCTGGGTCACCTACTTATGGGTGTAGTGTCATTTATTCATAATAGGGATAAACCAATGCCCCCCCAACCATCAGGTTGTGAATCAGTATCGGGTTGTAATAGAGCTATACATTTAATATTCTGTCATGTCTTGTGCCCTTTAAGACTATTCAGATACACACTGTTCAATTTAAAAATAAATCTATTCATTTCAGACTAGATCAAAGTGATGAAGCACTGTGCATCATGTCTCACTGTCACCCATCGCTTTATTATTGCAGGAAAACCAACCCACACTCAAAAAATCATGCTTGTTGTTTGTTCAAACTACTTATTTAAAATGAGCTGAAACAACATAAATAGTGAGGTTAAACGAATAAGTTAATTTAATTGCTTAATGTTGTCCTAACACAAATAGTTTGTGTGGAAAGTAACCCATCATTTTTTACAGCGCAGAGCTCTAAATCTATAAAGCTTGTAATGTTAAACAGTTTGACTTATTAAAGGGATACTTCACCTTCACTTGTTCCAAACCAATTTTCTTCTAATGAACACGTAAGGGCCAGGACAAATCACACCAAACAGATGATTGGCTGTTGGGCTTCGTCGGTCCGTTGGTCAGTATTGGTCCAGCTAGTTGGTTTGATGTCCACACATTTTCTCTCGTCTGGTTAACGTCGGAGCTCGTTGGCCCTATTCAGCGTGTCAAATCGGCGTCAGGCTGTCCACTGAAGAGTGCACTCCGATTGGTTATTCAGCAATGAATCAGAGTGCAAGTGTGAAGTGACATAGCAAGAAGGGCTGCACAATATATCATTTCAGCATCGATATCGCAATGTGATCATTCGCAATACTGTAGTCACATTGCAGGATATGCAATGTTAAGTTTGTATTAGAATTTATCATTTGCATGCATTTTATAATGCCTGTGATTGTATAATGACTTTAAAAGCATTCAGGTATAAGAAATTGTACTATTTTTGACCTTAACTACGATTAATTTTATTGATTTATTTTTATTTTTATCATTCAGTTACTGTACTTGAATACTGTTAGACTCGGGAAACGATAAAACACTTTATTTCACTTTATTTTAACTGCAAATAGCACAAACTACATCGAAAATGTGTCAGGGGACCCCAAAAAGTTTATAGATAGATTATTAGATTTTAAAGAGATGCACTCCCACTGCAGAATCATCCTAATCGATCAAACATTATAAACTCTTTCCAAATATATTAAGTCATCTAGTGAAACTTTATTCATATCACAATATACAGTTGAAGTCAGAATTATTAGCCCCCTTTTGATTTTTTTTTCTTTTTTAAATATAAATGTTTAACAGAGCAGGGAAATTTTCACAGTATGTCTGATAATGTTTTCTCTTCTGAAGAAAGTCTTATTTGTTTTATTTCGGCTAGAATAGAAGCAGTTTTTAATTTTTTAAAAGCCATAAGGACAAAATTATTAGCCCCTTTAAGCTAATTTTTTTTCGATAGTCTACAGAACAAACCATCATTATACAATAACTTGCCTAATTACCCTAACCTGCCTAGTTAACCTAATTAACCTACTTAAGCCTTTAAATGTCACTTTAAACTGTATAGAAGTGTCTTGAAAAATATCTAGTAAAATATTATTAACTGTCATCATGGCAAAGAAAAAATAGTGTTATAAAGAAAATCTAGTTCTTATAAAGAAAAAAAAGAGTTATAAAAACTATTATGATTAAAAATGTGTTGGAAAAATCTTCTCTCTGTTAAACAGAAATTGGGGGGGGGGGGGGGGGGGGGGGCTAATAATTCTGACTTCAACTGTATATCGCAAAATAAAAAAATATTGCAATGTTAGATCTTTCCAATATCGTGCAGCCCTAATAGCAAGTAAACAATCATGAAGGAACACAAAGAGGCTGGCTGTAATTTGACTACATTTCTCAAATCATACAGATTATTAAATTATCCGACATATTTGCAGCAGCGAATCCTTCCCTGGAAAATGACAATAGGTATATGCGGAAGTATGCTAAAGGACTTTTAATTTGTCAGTAGCCTGGGTTAAGTGCTTCCGGTGAACTGTATGCCATTACAAATGGTACTAAATTCTGCTTTGTTTACGCTTTGTACACACACGTCAGAAGTTCCAGTCGCCTGTTGTGAACAGGAAAACAGATACTGCCATCTGTAGATGCGGAGAGACACATCTTCCCATGCAGGTGCAGAACACACTCTCTCGTTTCAGTCAGCTTTTGGCCCAATCCAATTATATTTTTGTACCCCCTCCCCTTCCCCTTGGCCCTTAAAACTGAGTGTTCAAAATTGACCCCCTAAGAAATGGGACAATACCACAACACCTGCACACATCATCATATGTCATCGCGATCTCTTGCTTCATATGAGATCATACGATCGCGACTGCTATTTTTTTTATCTATATTTATCTTCAGGAAATCACTGAAGGCATATATTATATTATCATAACGATCTAATGTGGCAATAAGATCGTAACTGTACTGTGCATTTACACAGTGACAATATTCATCTATGTAAACACAAAAAACAACATTAACATTATAGCAGACACTGTAAAAAGCTCATTTCCAGCCACTAGACTTTTCTGACAGGGTATTCGAGTGTCATCGAGTGTCAGAATGTTGTGGGACTGCTGTACGGGAGTTATTATTTGGGATTATAGATAGCGAAATTTAGCTGTTTTTATTTTAGCGTTTTTTTTTACATTAAAACACGAACGCGGTTATGAATATATTAAAACATGTGCTTGTTTGTTGTAAAAATTCGTAATAATGACAAAAAATATAATTTGTGGATCTCCTTACTTCCGGGTGCTGCTATCCTGCCGTTGTGGCTGGTGTATTCTGGGAAAGTTTCTTGGTTTCGAGCATGGTCCTGAAAAATCTCCGTTCGAAGGGCTATCTACCCCTTCCCCTTAGCCCTTCGCCTTCAAGCTAAAGAGAATTGGGACACCAATAAGGGGTAAGGGGAAGGGTTAAGGGGTAGAATGTGGATTGGGCCTTTGTCTATTTGGTGTGTTCACGGACAGCTTTTTGGTGCAGATGGAACTGGACAAGGACATTAAGAAGATATTTTGAAGAAAGCTGGAAACCTGTAACCATTCACTTCCATAGTATTTGTTTTTATGGAAGTCAATGGTTGCAGGTTTTCAGCTTTTCTTCTTCTTTTGTGTTCAACAGAAGAAAGAAACTCATGACTCATCTGCTAGAGATGCAGTGTGATATATAAATAAATATAAAGCCTGATATAATGTGAATTTAAAACAAGAAAACCAAAAAAATTATCATTTGCAAACTTTTCCAAACATTGTTTAGTCTGACAAATATTGTAATAATTTGCATAAATCTATACATTTTAAAACCTAACAACTTGCTTCAGACTAGTGTCCTGAAACCGTCCCATGTGACAATGAGCCCATACAAACACAACAGACAAAATATTTCATGAAGAATTCTTTATACACATAAACTGCATTCAAATGTTTTAAGTGTTTATTAACCTTGTAGCTTTTTATAGAAATAGATTGATATATTACAATATGTATATTGCATCCAGATAAACGGAAGCTGACATGTTCAGTGTCATAATTCTCCATAGGGGTGTATGTATATGGTGAAAACCCACTGATCTGGCCTAGATTTCCATAAAACATCATAAGCAGATTCATAGAAACGATAAGAACCAGCAGCCTCTACGATCTCCTTACAATGCTTTTGGGAAAACACAGCCCAGGTGGATAAACTGTGGAAAGCAAACAGACTGAGAAAAGTGTGAATGGATGCTACATATAAATAACTGTATGATGTACAGCATTCCTTCCTCTGATATTGTGTCGCAAAGCATTATGAATGTGATATACTGAACCTGTTGCAAACTTGATAACTGAGCAATGACAAAAATCATAGTAAATAAACAATGCAACTTAAGCATTATGCTGGTTTAGATTCTCAATGGCTTGGTCTTGATAAGTGTACTGTAACAGTCTGTCAACATCTCTCTTCTCATTGACTTACAACATAAAGGTGCACACAAAAACTCAAACACCAAAAAAAAAAAAAATCTCACACACGCACACAATCTTTTATACACATACATCAAAACTGTACATTCCTCATATTATTGCTGCCTTCTTCTGTGCAGAAAATACTGTATTTATCGTCCCCTAACCAAAAGACCACAAAAAACAAAACAAAAATAAAACCGCTAAGTTATAAGTGCGCTTGTCTCTAGGTACTGTATATAATAACACATTTCCCTTCATATTTGGATAGTTTCATCATTATTAAAGTTCTTCTTTTTCGCATTCTCTCTGTAAACCACAATATCAGTTCCAGTGCCTTCTTTTGTTATAAACAACAGAAAAAAACATAAAAAACAGAACGTTTTCACTCTGAGACAGACTCACAGACAGACTCCAGACTGTTTGCTACCTGTCAAAAACATTAGGAGATCCCAAAAGAATGCGATTACAGCTGGAATAGGCGAACCACAAAAGATTCGGATGCGTTTTAGATGCTTTTTAAGCAACGTAAGGACGGTAGACCTTGTTTGTGGTTTCCTCTATAGTTCAGAAACCTTTCTGATAGGTCTAAAGAGGAACACATGTAACATGTCTCCAACCACAAACAAAGTTTTTTCCTGTGGGAAGGCTTACAAAAAGACGACCATGCACTCGCTCACTTCTTGCAAATAGCATGAGACTTAACCAAGCCAGCATCTTGGTTCCCTCAAGCTTTACACACAGTTCATTATTTTGTACAGCAATCCTCCAGTTCTCATTGAGCATGTTTTTTTTACGTGTAGCAGCGTTATTCCTTTTTATGTTTTTAAAATGTTTGCGCATAATTTTGACCTTGTCGCAGTCAGTCTTGAAGATGAGCCAGAGGTTCTCTTTTCGTGAGCCCACCTGATGCCGTCATGAAATTAGGTCACCATGCTGGTTGTAATGGTGGGGACAGTGGTGGACCGGTTGGTGTTCTTTCTTTTCTTGTTTCCCCCTCTTTCCTTAGAGTCTCGTCCGCGGTTCTTGCCATTTTCTCCACGGTTTTGTTGGTTCTTTTTATTTTCTCCTGGAAAAAGTAAGATGCAATTAGAACACACGATATGTGTTTAAAAAAATGGATGAAAACAAGAAAAAGTCTTAAAAATAAAATAAAATGGGATTTTTGCCATAGAGGTTCCTGCCATAGGAAGTTCCCCAAAGAACCTTTTGGTGAATGGTTCTACATAGCACCATTTTATGTCTTTTGAGAAATCGCTGACAAATGCCTGAAATCACAGGTAAATCGGTGCTCGTTCACATAAGTAACAGTCACACAGTATGAACCATCAAAGACGCAATCTAAGAGAATTGCAGATGAGTCGCAGATGCCTGACAGATATTTGGCATGCTAAATATCTGGAGCTGTCGGCGAATCAAATCATGCCGTGTGAAATGAGTTTTGACTGGAAATGACATCGGTGATCACCTACAGCCAATGAGAGAGCAGCATCTACTAGTATGGGTATCTACAGGCCAGGGGGAGGTTGGGGAGTAGTTAAAAAAAAAACGCTAATTTTTTTTTGTTTATTTGGACCTAAACTAGTTTAAATTTGGCAGGAGCACCCGTGTTTGTTTGACATGTCATCTGAGCAATATCACAACCGGGTCAACAAAGAAAAAAGTTGAGGAGAAATTGCTAATTCCCTTCAAACCCAGGTGAGCAAATATGTACTTTTTCTAACCTATTAAAGGCTTCTTTCTCATTATGTAGTAAATAACAAATGATATACTACGTGTTTTTGGTTGTGAGACGTAGTTTGGACAAAGTTATCAGCGATTCTTCCTATTGTAAAGTCATGCAGTGTGAAATCCCCTGTCGCTGATCCATCTTGCCGTGTAAACAAAGCAGCGACAAAATGCTACACCACATAGTCAAGCAGTGTGACACGATTACTTTGAAAATCTGAACTCAGCATTAGTGTAAACAATTTTCTAAAACTCTAAAGAACCTTTTCCATTATAAAAACGTAGTATGATGACATTAGTACGATGAATGAGTGGAACCATACATTTTTCTTGTAGGCTTTACACATTTTACTCCAGTTTCCGCACAGTGTTTTGCAGTTCCATAACATTATCCGAGCAGCTGGATAACCCTCATTCCATGTCTGACATTAGCCATGTTTCCATCCAAAAATGCAAGTTAACTTTATGCGCTAAATTGAAATTTTGCATAAAAGACGTGCAAATAAAGCAGCGTTTCCATCAAACGAGTCAAAAGAGTTAACTGACGCCAACTGTCAACAGTAAAAACGGAATTTGCTGCAGTAGGAGAAGCTGCGTCAATCTTTTTTTCATTCAATAAATGACTTGCATCTCAGAAGCTGACACGCAATGAACGCCTGGTGGCATTTGAAGGCATGAGACACAGAAGCTCTTGACAGTTCTGGAGGTAATTAATAAAGTAATAACACTAATGCCAAAACGGTTAAGGTGTTTTCGAATGACCAAAACAACATTTCAGATGTTTTACAATGCAGTCAGCCTACTGGTTTATCCATTCACACACATTTTTATTATCACATGATCTCTTATAACAAAATATGACCTTTTTAAATGCGCATACTGGAATTTGTTCGGTAAAAGTGTTTATGCGCTACTTTATAGTTTTTCTTATTGAATAGAAAGTTTATCCTACTCAGTTATGCGCAAATGTTTTTTATGCGCATTTTCAACATTTATGCGCCTCTTGGCGTTTCCATCAACCGATTTTTTTATGTGCATATCTAAAGTGCACATAAAAATAGATGGATGGAAATGTAGCTATTGTCGTTTTAATTGCCTCAAGCTGAAGTGTTGCGTACTATCTCGGATTTAACTGCTTGTAATTCTGCTTTGACCACGTCAATTTCGTTTGACAATACATTTTTCAGTTCTATTCGGAAGAGTGAGGTTATTTCCGTTTTGATTGATGAGATTAGCTCAGCTTTAATTTCTATAATGTCAGTGTGTTCGGCTGACGCAAGGAGGTCGCACACCCTATGCGCCGCGTTATGGCACGCACATGACAGCTGGAAGTATCACACATCAGACGCACACATTCGAATGTTATTTACTATGAAACTATTCAGATGACGTTCTGTGGTGCGGCAGAAATATGAACAGTGTCCTGAGTCGTAGCGAAGCTGGTGTTCGTAGCCTTAGAAATCTATGTTTAGAATTCTAAAATGCATGGCGTTGTGTGGCGCGGCATATCGCTGAGCGGTGCATCCGGTGTGCAACCCCCTTCAGACATATTTCTGGGTGTGTTAACATCCTAATTAGCAGCGATTTTCCCCCCACTTATATTTGCGTAGTTTGCTCGTCATTTGGATTTATAAAGAAATCAGCTATTTTATGTAGAGTACTAAAGTCTGAGATAGGTGTGGCATCTCATATTTTCAATGAAAGCGCTTCAGATTTATGAATTATATAAAGTTTTTTGCAGAGCTCAGCCAACTTGCACCCTACTCCATTGCCTGCTCAGTAGCACCCCCGAGCAGAACCATCAATGTCAACCTTTATTTTTAAAAGTAAAAAAATACATAAGAAACAATGAATGTTTGAGGGTATATACAGCAATATATATTAAATTTAGTTATATATAAAATATATATATTTTAAATCCATTTTTAATGTTGCATGTTGTAAGTGTATGCATGTATCAGTATATCCAAATGAGAATAAACCCATGTGTGAACATTAAGTACAAATAGCTGATTAGCTCATGCTGAACTACAGTACTGTCCAAAAAAACAGTACTGAAAAACACAGGCTGGTTCGTTTCCCATCAGCCTCACTCGCACTATAAGGGGGGGAGTGAGGGCCTCTGGACTGACTGATATTTGTTATGAAGTTAGTGTTGTGAGTCTCTGTGTTCCCTGGAAACCAAAGTCAACACTCATTTGGTGCTGGAGAGCATTCACTCTGCACTTGATAACATGAGCCACACACACCGTCGCTCTGCGGCTCCTGAAATTGGCTCTCTTCTCATCCTAGGGCCCTCAAATTCTACAATTATTTCTACGTAAAACGCTTGATTAAAAATAGAATGGAATGGGTGAATACATTTGCTTTAATTGTATATAAAAAAGCAGTTTTATTATAACTTATTTTTTATTTGAAATGGGATCACCATAAACACAAAAAAGACGGCTTTCTTTGGCAAACATTTTAGGGTTTAATGGACATGAATCTAACAACAAAACAACCAATAATTAGCATTCCGTGAGTTTATTTAACTGACTTGCCAAGGTCTGTAAAACACAAACAGCAGCTCTTATCTACTATATCAGAGGCACAATGTTGTAATATTGAATCATGTCTGTCAGAGGAGAAAGTGTCCTGCTCTATACTCTCAAAAAATAAAGGTAAAAAAAAACAAATCACTGGAGTGGTTGATTTTCAAAAAGAACATGTTGGTACCTAAAGGGTCCATGTTGGTACCTCAGTGGTACATATAATAGTACCTAAAAAGTACAAAATTGGACCTTTTGAAATTTTAGGTACTAATATTTATGTTTACAGTACAATATAGTAAACAAACATGCCTTTTGAAAAGGTTCTGGCCCAGTAACAGTTTTTGTAACTTCATTTCTGAGAGTGTTCTATTATTCAGATGGAGGTAATCACAACTACTATTCAGACATGATGTTAAAACCATAATACACTGCTCATCCCCTTAAAAAATTCTTACAAAAGCCATTGTTTCCATATGCTTCTGTACTGTGCCATTATTCCCATACAGATTTGCATTAATCTATCACTAAGATCTTGTATTGGTGATGGGAGCGTCAGACCGCTGTGTAAAGTCTTGTGCAGCACATCCTAAACATTGCCAATAGGTGCTAGAGCAAGGGGGTGTTTCTTTTTTTCAAATAGGGTTAAGGTCTGAACTCTGTAGTGGCCAATCCATGTGGAAATACTATGTCTCATTCTCCAAAAACCACTCTTTCACAATATAAGCCCAATGAATCCTGGCAATCCGAGCCATCAGAGAAGAAATATCTACTGGGGGAATAACCTGGTCATTCAGTATATTCAACTGACCTCATTGTTTGTATGTGTAACATTTCTGAACCTAGACTTGGCCAACTGCAGAATCCCCTGATCATAGCATGATCAGGATGTGGATGGATGAGGAGATTCCTCCCAATATGTAAAGCGCTTTGAGTGTCTAGAAAAGCGCTATATAAATGTAAGGAATTATTATTATTATTATTATTATAGCATTGCCTCCACATGCTTGTACAGTAGGTACTAGGCGTGATGTGTGTGTATCACTTTATCCACCTCTCTTCTCACTCTGATTCCATCACTCTGGAACAAATCTGGACTCACCAGTCCACATGACCTTCTTCCCTTGCTCCAGAGTCCAATCTTTATCCTCCCTAGCAAATCGAAACTTTTTTTCACTGATAAGTGGTTTTCGTAAGGCTCTGTGGTCCCAATGCCTTGAGTTGCCTTCACATTGTGCATATGAAAATGCTCTTACTTTCACTAATTCCATGTGGTGACTTTTTTGGATGTGTATATAACAAAATATAGCTACATTTTCACTCTAAAAATAGCCCAAATGAAACCACAGTCTCATCCGAAGGACATTGCTCACTGACGGTATGGTGTTCCCATCACTATACTGGGACACACACAGTCCACAAGATAAGCGTCCACTCCTGGCCTTAATAGTACATCTTCAACCTAATCTTACCAAAAGACCCATTCAAGTTCTGACCAGGCACATCCCGGCTTAGCTTCAGTGCATCAGATGAGAGCTGCAGAGGGAGAGCTGCTGGCTATGAACCAGAAATACTCCAAAATCTACCAATAGCCAGTCTTGGCCTTATGGATACCTATTATATAATATAATACAGAATATTCATGTGCAGCTGAGCTGTACTTGTGACAGTAATGAAAATCGTCTGTGTTGCGTTGGCTGCATCTGTTCCTGTCTAAAAAGCTGCACGTGAGCACACTAAGCAGATGACAACCGACTGAAACATGAATGTACGCTTTGTGTCTGCGTGAGAGGAATTATCTTTTCATAACCAACTGTGACAGATGTCTGTATTGTCGTTTCACATAGGGAAACCGGAACTAGTACTACATACATACAAACCATAAACAAAGTAGGGTGTACATACCATTTTCATAGTACTTCTCGCTCACCACCACAGAGAAATTTGTTTGTGAAAATATGTCTGATAACCTATATTGTCTGCAAATATTATGAAATGCAACAAAATGACAGCCGAGCTTCTGTGTGTTCACTCTTAATTTGCACTGTTTGATTAGTTTGGCCACTTCAGTCTTTGAGTTCACACTCTCGTTTGTAGCTGAACAGCCAATCAAAGTGCTCTCTTTCATAGACAGCCAACATAGATTCTACATACCACATTGGGTAATCTCCCTCCGACATGAGCCTGACTAGAGTCAATGGCTGTTTCTCAATTCCAAGAACGCAGAGAACGGACTTGCGTTCTTGTGAAGACCGGTTATGCCAGGTTACCTACTGTAGTTTGAACAAACTCTGGAGACCACGAGAACACAGAACGCATCCTCTGAGAAATGAGATGTTGCGTTCTTCCTGATGGTCACATGACCTTCACGTAATTTTAATGAAAAATAATTTAAACATTACAGCATTTATACAGCGATTTATAGTTTTTTTCCTATTTTTAATATATATATATAACATGCACAAAACCTTTCAAATATACTTTGCACAATACAAATAGAAACTGATTTTAATACAAATTTCATCAAATAAACACCCTCAATGTGTTTATACCTTTATTAAGATTTTCGGTCCCACTTTATATTGTCGCTTATACCTGTGAACTTACATGGTAATTAGATGTGTAAGTAGTATGTAACTAAAGTGTATGTACACACTGGTACAGAGTATTTACTTGTGTATACTGGTGTAACTACACTCATGTAACAACCAACTGAATAGTATGTGTAAGTACAAATGTGTAACAGGACATTGGTAACAACACTAGGAAAGTACACATCTGTAACAAGAATTATGTAAGTGCATTGTGTAACAACAATATGTACTTGCAGATGTTTTCCCACTTCCACACCTGTTTGCAGATCATGTACTTGTGAACACTGTATGGCAGAACTAATGCTGCATTAGAAGGTTTCACCTTGTGATACAAGTGTACTTGCATGGTAAATCCACAGGATCCACTCAATATAAAGTGTAAAATGGTCACAAATTACTGTTCATACATTCATTCATTTTCTTTTCGGCTTAGATGGGTTGCAGCTGGAAGGGCATTCACTGTGTAAAACATATGCTGGATAAGTTGGCGGTTCATTCCGCTGTGGCGACCCCAGATTAATAAAGGGACTAGGCCGAAACGAAAATGAATTTTATTTTAAACTTTATATTGTGGACTGTTCCTGTGGAGTTACCATGTAACTACACTGTTATTAAAGTGTTGCATAGAAGATATTTCTACAAGTTACACAGTAATTTGTGACCATTTTACACTTTATATTAAGTGGACAGTTCCTGTGGAGTTACCATGTAAGTACACTGGTATCACAAGGTGAAACCTTCTAATGCAGCATTAGTTCTGCCATACAGTGTTCACAAGTGCATGATCTGCAAACAGGTGTGGAAGTGGGAAAACATCTGCAAGTACATATTGTTGTTACACAATGCACTTACATGATTCTTGTTACAGATGTGTACTTTCCTACTGTTGTTACCAATGTCCTGTTACACATTTGTACTTACACATACTATTCAGTGGGTTGTTACATGAGTGTAGTTACACCAGTAATACAAAAGTAAATACTATGTAAACGTGTGTACATACACTGTAGTTACATACTACTTACACATCTAATTACCATGTAAGTTCACAGGTATAAGCGACACATTATAAAGTGGGACCAGATTTTCATTGTGAATGTTTACTTTCACGGTCTCATTTAGGGAAAATTATATCTTTGAACTTTAATAATGAATCTATACAAAATGCTGCACTTCCCACCTCCTTGATTCAGTCCCAATGACTTCTGGGACTTCTCGAGCGAGTTCGGTTCTCAAGTCGATACCAAGAACACATCCAGGAACTTTTACGCATCTTCCGTTCTTGCAGTCTTGAGTTTTGGAACTGAACTTTGGCGGTTGATGATTACGTTACATCAAGAACATGAGGATGCAAGAACGCTGAAGTACGCCAATGAAACAGCCAATGTGTGGAACACAGCAAACAAACGAGTCTGACAGATGCTCACCGATGGCATGATGCTGCCCAATGGCAGACTGTCAGCTTGGTGTGTCGTGGCCTTTAATTATATTGTTTAAAGTGTGTTTTGCCTATATTAGGGATCTAGAGATGTAAGTTAAGTCCTGGTGATCCACAGTCCTGTAGAGTTCCACTCCAACCCTAATCAAGCACATCTGAAAAAGCTAATCAAAGTCAGTGTATTGCTAGACAGCAACAGGGAGTTGGGATTTTAATCAAGGTTAGATCAAAACTTTTCAGGACTGTGGCTCTCCAAGACAAATTTGCCTATCCCTGGCCTAGGTTGTCAGAGCTTGCGATGACCCTGGTTGCCATGTCCACATATGCGCGCCTCTTATAAGGTGTATTTGGTCTGAAGCCTGGTTTATAATCGACGCGTCCGCTAGTTCCCTCCGCGGTGTTAGCGGAAGTTTGCTTTGGGTGCTTGCGACATCATTTCGGCTGGCGGTGTGCACAACATTTTTTGAGACTCGAGCGAACATTGCGTGCGGCGCCGCGTTTGATTTTAGTTGAATATGAAACGCTTTGAAGAGATTTTGTCTGAAACAGTATGACTGTACAGACATCTTATGATCCGTGATCATAGAGATAACCTGGGGCCAGTTTTTCAAAAGAAAAAACGGATTACATAATCGGATTAGATCACGTAATCCAATCTTGGTTTTGATCCGGATCAAACCTTTAGTTTGGGTTTTTGCAGACCTTTTTTGTAGGATTTGGATCACTTTGATCCAAAAAATCTGGATTAAACTGATGCCATCAGAAGGGTGGATTTAGCGTTGATTTCATGCCCAAAATGTAATGAAAACTTTAAAAATGCTTTAAATAATACTACATTTGGATCATGCAGCAGTATATAACAAGATATTCTATTTATTCATAAGGTTTTAATTGTATTTGTTTATCTGTCAGGTAGGCTTTAACGTATTCAGCCTTTCAGTATAGGCCTACAGCAAAGTGGAAAGAGTTTGGCCTCATAAAATAATCCCCCAAACAGCTGTCAAAATTTACCAAAAACAATAAATTTCATTCTGTCACTAATTAAAATATATATACTCATCACAATGGAAAAATATTTTTGTTTTTAGAATATTTATTAGTGATGCATGCAATGATAACAGAATAACCCAAAAAAAATGCAAAGAATGGCAATCACTGATTTTTGAAATCATTTTCAACAATTGCAAAAAGCGACTGAAAGGGCAGAAGCACAGCTTCGTCTGGCAGAGGAACAACTGACTCTGACCAAACTGCAGCAAGCCAAGGCCACACTTGAGATCCGCCTCCTAAAGGCTACGCTCAGTAGTGATGCGCGCATGGCCGTTATATAGCCGTTATGGGTCGGGCGGGTCGGGTAATAAAAAAATACATTATGATTAATTGCGGGTGGCTCGAGGGTCATAGCAGCTGACCAGCAAAAGCAGAGAGTGGACTTCGCAGAATGTGAAGATGAGAGAGATGCCCAAAATAATGGATGAAGTGCAAGAGTACTGTGCAAACTTTCAGTTAGAGGAGTCAGCAGAGGAAAATTTGCTATCATTCTGGGAGAAACAAAATCACTTATTTACTCGACTGCAGCGCCGTCCAAGGAGAAGCTTGTGCATTCCTGCAACAAGCGGTGTGCGCAAACTCTTATTTAGTGAAGCCCCAATCCAGTAGGCTAGATGCTATTCTGTTTTTGCACAGTGCAAAGAAAAAGGCCAAGTAAACATAACATGGCTGCTGTTTAGGCTGAAGTGGCATCGTTTTTGTTATCTTTTTCCTGTTAAGCTAAATCTGCTTTTAATAGCGAACGATCCACAGTGACATATCATCTCGCTTAAAACAAAGAATTAGAATTATTAAAGTGTCGATCGGGTGCGGGTCGGGTGTGGAAGGATATAGCCTATATATCAGATAAAATGGTGGCGGGTGGATGATTAGAATGAAGGAGCGGATTCGGGTGACATTTCAGCTGATCCGCGCATCTCTAACGCTCAGACAAGCTGGTCTCTCCACATCAGATGAGGAATTCTGAACCTATTGTGGAGTTTTTGGCATTAAGTCTTTTTTTTAATTCAATACATCTATATTTAAAACTATTTTTAGTTTTTAGTTTTTTTAAATGTGTGTGTTTTCATTTCAAATAAAAATAAAAGTTATATTGACCCCACACTGGTTATTCTAATTGTTGCTCTTTTAAATATCTATAGTTCTACATTGTGATTTCCTGTCCTGTTTGAGCACTGGTTATCCAGATTTAGTAATCCTAAAAAGTTCCTATCCGGATCAGATTGATCCAATCCGATGTTGTTTCAAAAACTGGCTCAAAAAGTAAGCTGGATTACGTGATCACGGATCGCAGAAAAAGGATTACTAAATCTGGATCAATTTTATCCGGATTAAATCTTTTGAAAAAAAGATGCCCTGATGATCAATAATTCTTGGCTAGAAATAGCAACTGCCGTGGGAAAGGAGGACAGTTTTTGTTAAAAGGTTTGGAAAAACCTGATGGATAAGTTTGTTAAAGCCAAAAGAGGCCAAGGTAAAAGTGGAGACCCAGGTACACAATTACAGAAATATGTTTTTCCACCAGGTTTTACACTGATGTATATATTACAATTTTGAATTAAAAACAATTTAATATTTACAAAACTATATTTAAGGAACAAATTATTTGTTTGATAACTGGAAAGGATATTTGAAACTATCGGTTTACAATGTACTGATGGACTGTATTTCTAGGCTTTATTGGTGGTAATGGTCAGGAATGTTGGACCATTACTGCCTTCTTAGCATAAGCAGAGGACAGAAACTAGCCAGACAGTAATGTGTGAATTGTGGAGTGAGCTAAATCTAAAAAAACATCAGTATTTTATAGTAAATGTGCTTTTTTTTGCTTTTGTTCTTGCCATAATAAAAATATATTTGTAGAGCAACCCATGTTCTATTGTCATTAATATTTTAATAAACTTTAATAGGTAAAACTGTCCGAGATATGAACAAAAGCAAGTGATGCATCAAATTTGATTAAAAAAAATCTTGAATGGTTATAAAGATTCTTATAATCATTAAAATAATTTATAAAAACAATAAAAATAATTAGTTTAAAAATATTGAATGATATTAATGATATGACGTAGTTCCGAAAACATTCTACTTCTCTGGTTATCCGTCTGACTTTACGGTCAGGTTCTTTTAACCGCCCCTGTCATTTTAAAGAATATCAAAACGGCGAACGCAGCAAGTATAAAAGCCTCGTCCGTTTCGCGAGGTCCACGTGCAGTCAGCGGAGGTGTGCGATTCGGCGCCAGGCTAAAGTATAAATCCAGCTTTAAGCTTTCAGATTTACAGAGCTGAAAGACAGTTGCAGGTTGCAATGTTTTGGTATGTGTCTTATCTTTTTCTAAGATAACGCAATTGGGTTTAAGTTTATTAAGGCTTGCTCTTACTTAATGTTTATTCTAGCAAGATTTATCAACACTAATGAGTCAAGACGTACCTCGTTCCTGGTGATTTCTTGCACTAAGCATACGGAGGAGAGACACAGTGCTGACTGATTTAATTTAGAATTAACATTTGTTGCCTGCTTGCATTTTTTAGGATTGCTGAATGCAGATCTCTGTATGTGAAAGGAACAGGATTAAGAGATGGACTCAACTAACTTTAGCCATTGTGTGTTTATTGTCAAATCATTGACAGCAGAGTTATTCAAACAGTGCTCATTTAATCGGATTAGAGGGGTAGTTTATTATGTTTTTTGCATTGCATGAAAACATTACATCACTTTGAATTCAATAGTTTTGTTTTGATTGCTCTGAGAAGAGCAATCTTGTTTGTGTGAGGAATTCAAAACCTTGAGTTCACAAAACGCCTCAACTCAAGTGTCAGTTGAATGATTTTGAAACTGAAGAGAAATGAAAAAACATGGAAGGAAATGGAGCCTTAAACTTTGGATCTACATGGAGGAGACTTGTTAGCTTTGATAAAGCTGTAAGAGTGCTTGGGGAGGATCCATTCATTTATGACAGCAATAATTACAGCACTGCTCAATCCAACCTAAACACCATCGCCTGACAAAGGCAATCACGCGTTTAGAGTATTCGGTTTTCGTGCAAAGACATTTATTAAGCTACAGGAAAGGGAAGGGAAACGGGGGGGAGCTTGGCAAAATCAACACAAAGCGTGAGATCTGCAGACCAGTAAATCACCGGTGTTATACAAGCACTGCCCCCTGTGATTTTTACAGCAGCCTTGTCAGCCAATTCCTGCAGATGTATTCACAGCCTTGCTAATTTAGCACGAGGTACACTAAGAAAAAAAGAAGGCATTCGGGTCATGCAACCCATAACCTGCGTTTTTTTGACACCTGAGTTGCATTAATTCTATTCGCCTTGAAAAGTGAGGGATGCCGCGTTGCTTTTACATTGAAAACATGTTTTGACTCCAGAACCCTTTCCTAACTGATCCTATCATAATGTAGTTAGGGCAAGCTTCATATTTTAAGATTGAACTTCAAGCAAATGACTTCACATGTGTCCAGGCTTGCTGTTTCCGCATAGCTCTCGCTACCTCCGAAAGGTTTTCCGACAAGTGGACTCTCTAAGTTTAGAAATTTGGCAGGCAATATAGCACTTTTATGGGGCAGTTTATAATATTTCACTGTTAATTATTCTTATGGACCCTGGGTGGAAATTCTTTCCACAATACAGGCGTCATGCAGAGTAAATTTGCCTCTCATTTCTCAAATGACGCTGTCACACCTTGTCCAGCAAAGCATGGAGTCCGCTTCTCCCGAAAGCACTTGATCTGGTGAGGCTGTTTGCACAGAATAAGACGTAATTTCCAGGAAAACACAATTTCTCAATAGTGTGAAGAAAACTAAGAGCTCTAGAAAGTATTTTCTGGTGTTTATTTTAGGAAGCACTCAACGGGTGATGTAACAACTATTAGCTTAGCATGTAGGCTGAGTCATGAGTCAAGCAGTTTCCGAAACTGACAGGAATCACTTGAATATGGTGTATGGTCATACCTGGCAACATTTGTCTCTGAAATCCCGGGAGACTGGGCAGGGGGAGTTGGGGTGGCGGTGTGTGTTTGTCTGAATAACACAGTTAAGAACCGGGTTAGTAATTGCACTGTGGTGGTAGTATATGGTCTGGGTTTCGGGTGGCCGCTGCAATTGGATTCTATATCAAAGTTATCAGACTGTACCGAAAAGCCAGGGAGAAATAGCAAAACGGGAGGGTGGCGGGAGATAGGTCTAAATTACGGGAGATTCCCGGGAAAAATGGGAGGTATAGATATGGTGTAAGGTCTAATGTAAGCCATAGTCTGTTGTAAATTTCGGCATTCATGAACAATTTGATCAAATGAGCCATTTTAATTTTTCAAAGTATGGTAGACTTCCACACACTCTTAAAAATCAAGGTTCCCTAAGGGGGACTGTAGTAAACTGTTAATGTTTTTTTTTTTTTTTTTTTTTTTTAAAGAACCTTTCAATGAACATTTCTTTAAAAATATTTATTTTTTCATTATGTAACGAATGTTTAAAGACAAAGTTGTTCCCTGGTAAATAATTATTTGTGGATTATAAAGGCTCCATGCATGTTAACATTGGAACTACAAGAATCCTATAACTACTAAAATGGCCATAGCGATCATTCTGATCATTCATTCATTTAAGACCTTACATTCATAAAATATATTTACATTTAAAGCTATTAAGATTTTAAAAATTAAGCTTTCATATTTTATGAAGTAATTACAATCTCTTTTTGTAATAATTTTGTATCTAGACCAATGGCATAGGTGCATATCTCTTTTGCATGCGAGAAAAGTATTTTAACTACAGTAAACTTTTTGTTTCAAAAGGCATGTCTGAGGTCAAGTAATGTTTTTACAATAAGAAGGTTCAGAAATGCATGCATTCTCAAAGCCATGGGAATAAGTGCACTCTAAAAAAAATCCTGGTTGCCTTAAATTTTTAAGCTGAATCAAATTAACCTTATCTGCCCATTGAACTTATATTATGTTAAACTGACTTAAAACAGCTTGCATAACATGTAAAATTAAGTTAATACATGGTTAACTTAGTTTAAAACTTATGCTTGCATCATATAATTTTTTACAGTGTAGCAAACACTGAAATGCATGCTGTCAATTTAACTGTTATGGTCATTCAAGGTAGATATACTCAGAACTCTTCATTCATCCATTCTTTTTCTATTAAGTCCCTTTATTAATCTGGGGTAGCCACAGAGGAATGAATCGCCAATTTACCCAGCATATGTGTTTACGCAGTGGATGCTCTCCAGCTGCAACCCGTCACTGGGAAACACCCATACACTCTCATTCACACACATACACGATGGACAATTTAGCTTACCCAATTCACCTATACCACATGTTTTGGACTGTGGGGGAAACCGAAGCACCCGGAGGAAACATACGCGAACACGGGGAGAACATGCAAACTCCACACAGAAATGCCAACTGACCCAGCCGGGGCTCGAACCAGCGACCTTCTTGCTGTGAGGCGATCATGCTACCCACTGCGCCACCGTGCTGCCCTACTCAGAACTCTTCTGTTTTGTCATTTTAATAAAATAACAACGTTAGAATGAACTATACACAAATTTAGGAAAAGTAAGGATATTAAATGGGTTATATGGTTTTTATGTTAACAAAGTTATTAAATTAGAAAATGGTCAAAATGACTGCCTCAGTGGTTCTAGTGTTGGTAGAATGGTAGCTCTCAAATCTTGTCACTTAAAGCCCTTCCTCTATCTATCAATCCACAAGTGACACAAGTGACAAGGATAAGTCATTCAGACTAATACAACATGATCATATTTTATCTTACTTCTGCTTAATTTAAGAGCCTTTTTATCATTATTTTTATCCTAAATACAGTTGAAGTCAGAATTATTAGCCCCCCTGTTTATTTTTTCCCTAATTTCTGCTTAATGTAGAGAAGATTTTTTCAACACATTTCTAAACATAATAGTTTTAATAACTGATTTATTTTATCTTTTTTTTTTTATCTGTCATACCATAAATAATATTTGACTATATATTTTCAAGACACTTCTATACAGCTTAAAGTGACATTAAAATAATGCTGAATTCAACTGTATATAGTACTAAAAAAAATGCAGAAAATTCATTCATTCATTCATTTTCTTTTCGGCTTAGTCCCATTATTAATCCAAGGTCGCCACAGTGGAATGAACCGCCATCTTATCCAGCACATGTTTTACGCAGCGGATGCTCTTCCTGCCGCAACCCATCTCTGGCCCATATACACTCATTCACACTCATACACTACGGACAAATTAGCTTACCCAATTCACCTGTACCGCATGTCTTTGGACTGTGGGGGAAACCGAAGCACCTGGAGGAAACCCACGCGAACGCAGGTAGAACATGCAAACTCCACACAGAAACGCCAACTGACCCAGCCGAGGCTCGAACCAGCGACCTTCTTGCTGTGAGGCGACAGCACTACCTACTGCGCCACTGCGTCGCCAATGCAGAAAAATAACATTTCAAAAAGTAAAAAATGTAAAATGTAATAATCTGACATTAATAATTTGAAATATTAAAACATTTTAAAATATCTGTTTTCTGTCTCAATATTTTCTTAAAGTATTTCATTCCTGTGTTGTCAAAGCTGAACTCTCAGCAGCATTGCTCCAGTCATCAGTGTTGCACATTTTTTCAGAAATCATACAACAATTGTTTTTTGAGAATTTTTATATCATCAATGCTGAGAAATGCTGTGCTGCTTAATTTGTTTTGTGGAATCCTTGACAATTTTTCAGTATTCTCTTCTCAAAACCTCAAAAATACAGCATCGAACAGGGTTTCTGCAGGTTTCTTCAAATCAAATTTAAGATTTTTTAAGACCCTTTTAAGACTATTATGAACAAAAATGTTAGACTTAACACCAAAAAAAAATTTCTAATGGTCCAGTAACTTCTGTAAATAGTTTTTGTATTGATGGAAGATCATATAAAGCGATGTGTTGCTTTGGTTTTCTTTCCCTGATTAGGGAATTTAATTCAGAGAATTTGCAGTTAAAATGTCTAACAGCTGTTTTGTCAGAATTGTATCTCTTTGCAAAAAAAAACTTATATATATATAAAAAAGGAAGTTTTGAAATGGATTATATGTCCGCGGATTTCTGCAGATTTTAGCCCATCATTGAGTCTATTGATTTACTTGTGTAAATGTGTGTAAAGTTAAATTTCAGTAATATTATTAACAAATATGAAAATGTTCAAATGATTTATTTACAATACAGTTTGTAAAGTAATATTTTCTGTCTTTTGGTAGATATATTATATGATAGACTTGTTTTATTTAGCAATTAAGTGGATCTATATTTGGATTTGCTATGTAAACATTAAATACAAGTTAAAAAGGTATTATTTTGTATTTCATATATTATAATGTTACTCTCAAAATCATTCTAAATGATAAATAAATCCGCAGATTTTTTTTTTTTTTTTACAAAATTCTGCTCAGAAATAGCAAGAAATGTCTGCAGATTCTGTCTGGCCCTAATTATAGATGACAGATTGGGTAGCTTTACTTTGACACAGGAAAATTAAAATCTTTTTAAAACGATTTAAGACCTACAATATTTCGGTAAATTTAAGACTTTTTAAGGCCTAAAATTTAGTTTTTTGAAATTTAAGACTTTAAGACCCTGCGGACACCCTGATAAAATGAAATGCATTGTAATACTGTAATGTAAACACGTTGAGGTTACATGACCATCCAACAAGAAAAACTGCTGATATAGAAGGCAATGATTTGTTAAAAGCTATTTTTTAGACTTGCATACTCTGTTCTTCAATGCAAATTTCTATAGTTCAAATCTTGTCACTTGAAGACATTTAAATAAATCAAGCTGCAAAAAATAAAAGATCCAGTTAGGTTTACTCTCACTTCATTTCAAAATTTTGAGCAAACAGAAACTTCACCCAAAAGTAGCAATCTGATTTAAGGAATTATAGCATACAAATTATTTGTAATACTAATTGTTACGTGCTAATCCTAAAGTAATCCCAAACTTTCAAATGGTAGTTTGACTGCTGAAACAAAAGGCAATGATCTGTTAACAGCTGAATTTTGTAGACTCATACTCTAAACAACATTTTCCATCCATGCAAACACCTCCATTTAAATCTACACGAGACAGCCAAGTGTAACCATATAGGGAGAAACAACACATTCAGGCTTTTGTTTTTACAAAATGTTTAACAGCCAACAGGTCCAGTACAGGTCCACTAATGTTCTGTTCCCGCTGGAGAGTCAGAGCAGCATATTGACCTCACTTTCCAGTAAGTTAAAGCAACAAACAAAAGGCCGCCCTCAGATCCGCGGCCAGTGACGAAAAGATTACAAACCAGCTGGGCTTCTGTTTATTTACTGGGAACACTCGAGGATTTATTTACAGCGCATTATGTCAAAAGCCGTAAATAAACTAAATCAAATTAGCGTGCATGTTTTCCCTGAGTGGCCAAAAAAGATAAATGATCGATATATCAACAAATCTACAATTTGAAGTCAGATAACAGATTTCACGCATTCCTCTCGGCGCAAGTATTTCCTATCCGACATTTTTTTTCTGTTGTTCTTTCTCTGATTTACCTTTGCATGGGATCTTTTTCTGCACGGTACATCTCTGGGTCTGGATCTCCGGGACGCAGCCCGAGGCCGGAGCGGCCCTGTGGAAGTGGCAGGACTTGGAAGCTGAAGGGGCTCCCTGGTTCGGGTCTGGTTACCCTTTTTAAAGCCACATGTTTTGTTCTTCTTCATGCAAGGGCCCCATGGACTCCACTCACTTAGATCACATTGGACTGCAATATAAATAAAGAAAAGATCACCAAGCTTTTTTTCAGAATTATTTCTAACATGTACCAATTACACAACTGACTAAATTTTCAGACAATAGAGGGAAAAATAGAGAAATTGTTTGGGGTTTGAACATTTCTTTCCTCTGGGCGGGGGGCTGAGAAACCAGTTAGTCCAAACAAAAGTTGAAGAAATTGCATTAGGAAACCCCAAAGAATTCACAGCGGAGACTGCTAAAATCCAGCATCACTCACATTTTCCAATTACTTTTTTGCTAAAAAGCAGAGCGAGTGTTATGATTGTATGAGGTAGGCTCCATTTTTATTCAACGTAATGACAAGCTGTCAAGCTCCAGACTTTCAATTGGATTGAGCGGTTTTTGAGTGTGAGGTCTTTTCTAAGTATTCAATTTTTTCCGGTCTAATGTGTTTGGGGGCAGCAGGGTCAAAGGGAGCTCATCCCTGCCAGAAACTATCCCAAACTGAGAAATACACATAACAAAGTGTTGGATTAACCTGCTGACGCAGGTGAGCATCATAAGCTTTGGCAAATCGTCACAGTGGAAGTTGAGGCTCTGTATTTAAAGGCCAAGCAGCCTGGAGGAGCCAGCACCACCATTGCGAGTAATGCTGTTTGCTTGCTTCTGACAGAAATATTTTCAAAAGAAATCAATAAAACTCCTTATCATCTGACGGGCTTCTAGCCAGAGTTCCTCTTAACAGCGATTGAGAAACCACAGAAAGAGAATTTAAAAAGGTGTTCGAGAACTTTTCTAGCTTCAGCATTGAATTGGGCTTTCTTGATATGCAAAGATCATATTAATAATCAAGTCATTTTATGATATATAATATGACAGCCATGTTTTCAGACATGTTTATATTCAGTTTTAGACGACACAATACCAATGTTTGAACTTCAGAAAAGTTCAAGCAAGCAATTATTTGGTTTAATAAAGCAGATTTGTTAGTTTTTCCAATTGTCATTTTCTGCTGTGAATAAATAAATGCACAAAGGCATCTCACAAAACTCTTTTCAAACAGATTTCTGATGCAACATTAAGGCCCAGTTTCACAAACCAGGCTTAGCTTCAGCCAGGACTAGACCTTAGTTAAATTAGGCTATTTAAGCCACATTTATAAAAATGGCCTTAGAAAAATACATTACTGGTGGGCATTGGAGACAAAAAAAATGACACTGCCATATTTTAAGACATCTCAATCTAAGTTATTTTCAGTTGAGAGAGCTCAAACATGCAATTTAATCCAAGACTAGCCTTAAACCTTGTTTGTGAAACCAGGGGTAAATGATTTAGCGATGAAAATAGCAAGAGCTTTTGTGATTGATCTATATTTAATCACTTCAACACTAATTTCTCACTAGAAATGACAAAATCAATTTACACAAAATTACTGTGCAGCATTTCGATTACATTTTTGGCAGGAATTGAAACAGCAGGAATTATGGGATTTCAAAGATCCCAGCAAGCATTTATTGTTTTTAAAAGATGTCTTATAGATCTCTAATAGACATCTATACATAGTCGTCTTGGCTAAAACAAGGCTAATTTTGAGCTGTCAGTGAAAATCCAATAGATGTCTAAGAATAGGCCAAAACTAGACTAGTCGTCAAATAAACAGAAATGAATGATACACATATAAAGTTTGTCTAATCTGTCTATTTGATGACTAGACTAGTTTTGGGCTATTCTTAGACGTCCATTAGATTTTCACTGACAGCCCAAGGCTAAACTTGTTTTAGCAAAGCTGTCTACGTTTAGATTTCTATTAGACATCTATTAACACAAAATTGTTTGCTGGGATACATTTATGCTGTCTACAATAAGGAGAAAGAAAGTGAGGCTAAATTTGGTTATGGATGTGCTTTGATGCCTTCTAAGGCAGCACTTTTTAGCTTTGGGACACAGCCTATGTTTATGAATGAATAACTGAATCATGATTATTCAGATCAAATAATTTGTTAAACTCAGGAATGATACACAGTGTTGCTATGAGACACACAATTGTTCTGCTCCAGCTTTGTTTGGAATCATTTTTGGTTTGAGAAAATATTCAATATTATGTCTAAAAATCTTACTTTGCTGGAGCACTTTTACCATTATACAGCAACAAATTTACATGATTATTATGCCAGAATGAGAGCATAGTTCCTAGCTATATCGACCTAAATAGCAACTTTTCATATTACATCAGGCTTAGTACATGATGTAACTACAGAATAGTCAAGCCTTAAATAGAAAAATGATCAAAACTTTTTTTACATGTTTAGTAAGAAATGTTAATGGTCTAATCCGGTTCAATGATTTATGCTAAGCTAAGCTAAAAGTGCTCCTGCCAGACCTGGAGATCGACTAAATGGATTTAAAAATGGTGAAACTCAACTGTTTAACTCCAGTAAGGTAAGCCTATTTAAAAAAGTGGAGTGTTCCTTTCACTAACATAAAAATAATTAGTGCTTCCTTAACAACTACCACTGCACTGCTGCCTGTCTGATATGCTGACTATGCTCAATAATCTGAAATATAGGTATTGACACAATTTACATTGTAAAAAGCGCTATGGAAATAAAAGTGACTTGAAAAAGACACACATGACACAGCATAACAGAACTGAAGCACCTCCCTCAATGACAGCAAAAGGCTGTAAGAGACTCGCCTACACACTCTATGGTGCCATTGAATCCTTCAGGCAGAGTTAAACAGTTGAGTTTTACCTTTTTTTTTTAAAGTCTGTTCAGATTATTTTCGGGTCTGTGTGGAGCACTTTTACCATTATACAGCAACAAATTCCCATGATTATTACGCCAGAATCAGAGTATAGTTCCTAGCCATATCGACCTAGAAAATAGCAGCTTTTCATTTTCCATCAGGCTAAGTATGATGTAACTACAGAATAGTCAAGCCTCAAATAGAAAAAATATCAAACCTTTTTTTTTTTACTTTTTTTTTTTGTAAGAAATGCTAATGGTCTAATCCACTTCAATGATTTATGCTAAGCAAAGCTAAAAGTGCTCCTGCCAGACCCGGAAATCATCTAAATGGATTTAAAAATGATGAAACTGAACAGTTTAACTCTAGTAAAAGGAGCCTATTTAAAAAAAGTGGAGTGTTCCTTTAACTAAGATGAAAATAAGTAGCACTTCCTTGACAACCACCATTACTCTGCTGCTTACCTGATATGCTGACTATGCTCAATAATCTGAAATGTTGGTATTGACACAATCTACATTGTAAAAAGCTCTATGGAAATAAAATTGACTTGAAAAAGACACACATGACACAGCATAACAGAACTGAAGCTTCTCTCTCAATGACAGCAAAAGGCTGTAAGAGACTCACCTACACACTCCATGGTGCCGTTGACGGTGAATCCTTCAGGACAGCTGGAGAAACATCGCCCTCTATGTGAGTACAGGCCCTCCTTACATTTTGTGCAAAAGTTTCGGCTAAAACATGCCTCACAGTTTTCTATTTTACATTCTGAAATAAAGAAGAAAGACAGTTCTATAATGGTTTTATCAACACACATTTCAGCACTTTTTTAGAAGCGCACCACCATCCAGTGACAAAGCATTGTAGCATTTACAGATTTTAATCCAAAAAGTAGTCAGTGGTGTCACACCTCACACCTCTGTCTTGCTACAAGTTTTCTGTCTACATCAAATTGGGGACGAATGTGGATTCCGTCAGAATGAAAACCAGACACTTACAAACCAAACTGAATACACTTCCCAGCCCATAACACTATTATATTCATTATCGCATTCTGATAAACAGTGGATGAAGCTCTTAAATATCCATCTCAGTCTCTTTCTTTACTAGAGAAAAATCAGAAAGGATTTACGTGGGGTCCTGAAGTCTGAGATTGCTGCTCTAAAATCTGAAAATTATGTCAACCAAAATGATTTAGTAGTTTACTGCAATTATATTCTAGCACTGAGCAAATATTGTAGTTTTTATCAATAGAAATCATCCATAGTTTTGGTTTTGTTTTTTTTATTTTTATATTTTAGTTTAAATCTTATAGGAACACTCCACTTTTTTGGCAATTTCTAGGAAGTCACCTAGAGTTGTGTTTTACCTTTTTTATGTCTATTCAGCCTATCTTCAGGTCTATCGGGAGCACTTTTACCATTAACAAATTCCCATGATTATTACGCCAGAATGAGAGTATAGTTCCTAGCCATATCAACCTAGAAAATAGCAGCTTTGACGACGCCAATAGCCTAGTGGTTAATTGCGCCGACATATAGCACCATGGGGCTTACGGTGACCTGAGTTCGATTCCCGGCTTGAAGTCCTTTGCCAACCCTTCCCCTCTCTCTGCTCCCAATACTTTCCTGTCTGTAACCTTCACTGTCCTATCTAAATTAAAGGTGAAAACCCCAAAAAAAAAACAATAAAAAAGAAAATAGCAGCTGTTAATTTATCATAAAGGGGGTCGCACACTGGATGTGCTGCTCTGTGACGCACCACGCAGCACCATACATTTTAGAATTCTAAACAGATTTCTATCAGGGTAAGCACACCGGTGCCGCAAGTCGGCAGCTGTCGGCAGTGTCAAGCTTCGACTCAGGACACTGTACATATTTCTGCCATGCCACAGAGCTAAGCATGGGCCGGTATAAGATTCTGACGGTGTGATAACCTTGGATAAAAATATCATGGTATCCTGTATTGTGATTACTGCTCTAAAATATACTTTTTAAATGTCTGGGTAAAAAAACTAAAACTTTTTTCCCCTTTGAACATAATATATTTTATTTTTTGAAAGATTTAAAATATTTTGGAGCAGTAAACATGTCAGGCTAAATAATGAAAATGAATCATTGACTTCTGCTGTCTTCATTAGTTTTAAAAACACAGATTTCTTTACAATTTAAAACGGCATCTTTTGATATTTTGTTTCTGCTGAAGATACTGTTGTCCTAAAAAAAACTAAATCTTACACATACCTTAGGAACGGTATTACAGAAAATTTTCCAAACCGCGGTATACCTTGAAAACATGCATGGCGCTGAGCGGTGTATCCAGTGTGTGACCCACTTAAGGCTTAGTACATATTGTAACTACAAAATAATCAAGCCTTAAATAAAAAAAATGATCAAAACTTTTTTAACATTTTTTGTGAGAAATGTTAATGGTCTAATCCGATTCAATGATTTATGCTAAGCTAAGCTAAAAGTGCTCCCGCCAGACCTGGAGATCGACTAAATGGATTTAAAAATGGTGAAACTCAACTGTGTTCCTTTAACTAACATTACAATAAGTAGCGCTTCCTTGGCAACTTGCAGAATTAAAACAGATTGAAAATTCAATTTGAGGTGACTTGTCTTATATAAATTGTTATAAAATGTTTAATATCCTAAAATGCATTATTTACTGTTATAAATGTGATCTTTCAGTTTTCTGACTGACACAGACTACCCTACCCTAACACTAAATTTTCCAAACTGTATTCAAGAACATGCAAAAATAAATATCCATAATACCCGAAACACTTTCATTTTCAGCAGCACATGGATATGTCTGATACATATCACGGTGCGCCAGCCAAAAGCAGAAGAGGGCCTAACAACATACTCAAGCCGTGTTTTCTGTTATAACCTCTGCTCTCAATTACTACTTTAAATGCCTGACAACTAAATTAGTAACATTTGGAGCAAATTCTTTTGCACTCGAGCATTTACAAATGCACCCTTAATGCAAGACAAATGTTGTTAACAAGACATCATGGGGATTTGGAAAGGAATCAAATGCACGCAGCTGATTAAATAATTGCAGCGCGGCAGCCATTCAGGGACTGAGATGAAGGAGGGTTTCGCATGCACGGCCGTCTTTCAAAACACCACAAAAACACTGAGCAAATGAGAACGTAACGAAATCTTGACAGCGAGAGTACGAATCTGAAGCCGACACCTGCAGACACGACATATTTTAATCTGAAGATGCGGATCATAAAAATACTTAGGCTAACAAGCGGACAGCTGCATGTGCTATTTCAAAGCAAACGTAAAATATACAGTCAAAAAATGATGAATTAAAGGCCCCAGAGTGTTGTGAAATAAAAACAGCGCTCCGCTAATTTCTCACTTCCCTGGATGCTAACGTTGAAATTTCAGGTTATCTAGAAAGAAGGCTTAAATCAGAACCATCTGAGAGGTATTAGGCTGAATGATGCAAGAGTGTATCTTGGTAACAAAAGTATTTTCTTCCTATAACAAAATATAATGACTCCAAGCTGTGGCTCGCGCTAATTGGCTATCAAAACACGCTTGAAAAGGGAGCAGGACGTTCAATTTACAACTGGAAAAGCTTCAGCGGGTTGAAGTTAGAAATAAAAGTCAAATAAAGCCATTCATTTCCTCCCACGACAGGAGTAAACAGGTACCACCAATCAGTTTACGAGAGGTATTTCCTTGTTTATCCGCAGCTTTGGCTCCATCACAGTAAAAATGCTCACGCACATGATGGAAACGCTTACAAAAAACCTAGAGAGCGCGCTGTTAAAACAAAGAGGGTGAATAAATGTAAATCCTCTTTATGTTTTCTGCGTAGGGTTTGCTTAGAAAGCTCGAGAAATATGGCCAGGATTGAACTACCGTGAACTCAGGCTACAATAATAACACAGACTTCCTAGAAGAAACAGGCAAACAGCAGAGAATTACCAATGTTTTGCTTCGTATTTCATCCCCCAGCCTTGTTTTTCACCCACAGAGTAAGAGAAAACAGATCACTGGCTCAGCGTTTGGCATCCACGGGTCACATGCGGGTAGTTTCGTGTCACTGGTGGGTTACAGTCCTAATGAATGCGGTGAACAATGTGATCATTGCGTAATTTATGTCTATCTTCCAAATTGTGTTAAATGCGGGAAAGTTGAAGATAAAAGCTTGGGCAAATAGCCTAAGAAAGGTTCGTTTACAGTATGTAGTTTTTCAGTTCCATTGATTTTTTTTTTTCATTTCTAAAGATGCGTGATTTTCTGTTCATTGAATAAGCTGCACATTTTTTATGATAATATACAAAGCTGTTTGTGATGAAGAGATACTGACTTTTTTATTATTTACACTCACTAGCCACTTTATTAGGTACACCTGTCAAGTTGCTCGTTAATGCAAATTTCTAATCAGCCAATCACATGACAGCAACTCAATGCATTTAGGCAAGTAGACATGGTCAAGATGATCTGCTGCAAGTCAAACCGAGCATCAGAATGGGGAAAAAAGGTGATTTAAGTGACTTTGAAAGTGGCATGATTGTTGGTGCCAGACGGGCTGGTCTGAGTATTTCAGAAACTGCTGATCTACTGGGATTTTCACACACAACCATCTCTAGGGTTTACAGAGAATAGCCAGACTGGTTCTGATAGAAAGGCAACAGTAACTAAAATAACCACTCGTCACAACCGAGGAATGCACAACACAAACCTTAAGGCGGATTGGCTACAGCAGCAGAAGACCACACCGGGTGCCACTCCTGTCAGATAAGATCAGGAAACTGAGGCTACAATTCACACAGGCTCACCAAAATTGGACAATAGAAGATTGGAAAAACGTTGCCTGGTCTGATGAGTCTCGATTTCTGCTGCAACATTCGGATGGTAGGGTCAGAATTTGGCGTCAACAACATGAAAGCATGGCGCCATCCTGCCTTATGTCAACGGTTCAGGCTGCTGCTGGTGGAGTAATGGTGTGGGGGATATTGTCTTGGCACACTTTGGGCCCATTAGTACCAATAGAGCATCGTGTCAATTCCACCACCTACCTGAGTATTGTTGCTGACCATGTCCATCCCTTTATGACCACAGTGTACCCATCTTCTGATGGCTACTTTCCAGCAGGATAATGTGCCATGTCATGAAGCGTGAATCATCTCAGACTGATTTCTTGAACATGACAATGAGTTCACTGTACTCAAATGGCCTCCACAGTATCAAGACCTCAACCCAATAGAGCACCTTTGGGATGTGGTGGAATGAAAGATTCGCATCAGGGATGTTCAGCCGACAAATCTGCAGCAACTTTGTGACGTTATCATGTTAATACCAATACCTCGAAGGAATATTTCCAGTACCTTGTTGAATCTATGCCACAAAGGATTAAGGCAGTTCTGAAAGCTAAAGGGGATTCAACCCGGGTACTAGTAAGGTGTACCTAATAAAGTGTCCGGTTTATATATACTACATAAAATACACAACAATGGTGAAATATTATTACAGTGCTCTATTTTAATATTTCCCTAATTATTTTATTTTGACTTGTTTTATGATGTGAATACATATATAAATGTATCTATAGACGTAAAGACATCTACACAGAGTATTTGTTTAATAAAACACGTAAAAACGCAGTTAAAAATAGTAAAATAACTGTAAAAATTACTGAATTTATACCCTAACATACATTTCACATATATTTTTTCATGTGAGGTTAAAGCTGAATTTTCAGCATTCATTACTGCAGTCTTCAGTGTCACATGATCCTACAGAATCATTTGAATATACTGATTGGCACAGCTTATGTCCCATACATACAAATTTATAGTTTTGAAATTAGAGCAAAGACTTACGTGTGCATTTGTTCATATCCCGATTTCGAATGCCATAATATCCAACAGGACATGCGGCCAGGCAAATGCCTATCTGACGGATGTCATTTCGCTCCAGTAAGATGAAGAGTCGGGGTCGACATTTAAGACAGCCGTTGTACTCCGAGCAGTGTTCACATCCATTCGAACACGATGGAGGAACTTCAGTGCTTACTGATGGAGGAAAGACAGATATGAGTGAGTAAATGTACAGGCAGCATTTCATTACAACTTATAAGACAATCTGTATTCCAAAGATTATAATGATTATTATTATATTATTATTTATTATGATTATAATAAATTATACATGGGAGTAAACATGTTAAGTGTACTTTGTACAAACTGTCAGAACTGAATGACCAACCAGTGGCCTTCACTTTGAGTGATTTGTTCATATACATTAGATTAGTCAGAACCAAAGTCAAAACTGGAGCTAATATAACAAATATAACCTAAGATCACAATCCACAAATTAGTACACACGATGGATGGATGGATGGATGGATGGATGGATAGATGGATAGATGGATAGATGGATAGATGGATAGATGGATAGATAGATAGATAGATAGATAGATAGCAGCGCTTTATCTTGTTACACTCAGTAGTCTGTGTTTGCAGCTCATTTGCACCAAGTACCCTTGTTCATTTCACGCTGTTCATTTAAAACATTTGTGTGGAAACCTTTCATCGGAAGATGTCATGCTATTTCATACCGGACAATCAAAACTGGAGACATCACAGAGATTTGTGATGGTCCACAGGGCGAAAGGGGCTTAAAATGTCAGTCCAGGTCTCCCAAATTGCTGACAAATGGTCAAATAAAATCAACAACAGATATCTAAGTAAGCTCACACATCCCGTTCCATGCTTAGCTTGTAACATCTAAAATATGTCTGCGTTTAAAGCCAAGATTAAATAAAAGATTACTCCAAAAGCATGTCAGAGTGCACATCCTGTTCCTGGTAGGCCGAATGGAGTCAAAACTGCGGTCATCTGCTTTAATTTATGAGTCTATGTGTGGAGCATCAGCTCTAAATATATATTCTCACAGGGCAATCAATCTCTACACTACGAGTGTTAAAATGCTGTAAATAAGCCGCATGTACAGTAAGTGATGTAACCTAATGGACCAATGAATCTCTTATGTTGATCTTGTTCTTGGGGGGGGGGGGGGGGGGGGGGGGGGGGGGGACAACAACTGAATTCAATTGTTTCATCTCAACCATCAACCAATCAAATTACAAAAAAGAGCATTAACAATGTTCAGTTTCAGAAGAACAAGGAGCCAGAATACATCAACAAAAAACATCCTTAGAAGTGGATGGTTTTCAGAAGTAAGTGTGTGAAGTTATGCGATCACTGCATTGCTCTCCACAGCTGAAATAAATAAAAAGGCCCGTCAGCAGGAACAACAAAAAATGAAACTGGAATTAAAAATGATAAACGTGAATAATTGTTTTGCATGGGTCTATTGAGTGGTGGTTAGCCTAGACAAATATGCAGGGAAGTTGGCTAGGTTGCAGACTGTACTAACACTCCCTGCAGACACACACTAAAAAGACAACATCAGATCTTGACAGTGTTATATCATGATGACAAAAACATCCCCATTGGATTTTCATCTTCAAGAGGAAGATTGCAGGAAATGCAAGTAATAAAAAAGACCTTATAGCTCAATGTGATATTTTTTTAGGACTTAAAATACCCCCAAAATGTCTCTCAAGTTAATTCGTTAGAAAAAAAAATCTAAAAATGTCCCTTATTAAAAAAAAGAAGTCATGTATGAGC
Source organism: Danio kyathit (assembly GCA_903798195.1). Classification (NCBI taxonomy): domain Eukaryota; kingdom Metazoa; phylum Chordata; class Actinopteri; order Cypriniformes; family Danionidae; genus Danio; species Danio kyathit. The sequence goes on from LR812534.1 coordinate 43,718,678, forward strand.
ATCACTAAAATGTCAATTTAGACATATAACAGTGGGCAAAAGTTTGAAAATGTTATTAATTGGACCGAAAATACATAAAACCGTGATATTAAGGGATAGTTCCCAAAAAATGGGTTCATTTACTCACCCTTCATGTGTTCAAAACCTATTTGTGTTTCTTTGTTCTGTTGAACACGAACTATGATATTTTTAATATTGCTATAGAGGGCACCTATTGAATTTCAATAGCCATTTTTTTTCTACTATGGAAATCGATGGGTGCTGACAACCTACAATCCTTAAAATATCTTATTTTGTGTTCATCAGAGGAAAGAAACTCATAGAAATTTAAAACCACACAAGAGAGAACAAATTATGATTTTCATTTTTGGTTGAAATATACTTTTGATAAATATAGTTTAAGGTAACACTTTAGAATAATGGTCTATTAGTTAGTGTGTTTATTAACATTATCTAAGTATGAATAATCTTGTAAATAATTAATTTATCATAATTCAGCATTAACTAATGTAATAATTAAATCCAAAGCTATACTTGTTAACAATAGCTAGTGCACTGTAAGTTAAGATGAACTAATCTTATTTAACTTAAATAACATTAACTGATGTTAACAAACATGAATAAATACCGTGATAAATGTACTACTAATAGTTTGTACATGTTAGTAAATACATTAACTAACATTAACTAATGGACTATAATTTTAAAGTGTTATCTGGTTTAACCTTTAAATAACATTTTCTTTGTAAATATATAAAAATAGGAACTAGGATTAATGATTGAGCACCAATAAAACATTAATCATAATGGCATAAAGTAATGGCTATTGGTGAATTCTTTCAAAATCAAAAGCTCTTTAAGTTTAAAGTAGTGTAGTGGAGCAGTCAGATTTAATAAATCAACCCTAAATTTATCAACTAACTTAGTTTAACTTAATAAATCAACATTCACACTTTTCAGATCACTCTAATGACTGAATGTAGTGAAGATATTACTCCTATTGTTTCCTTTGATTTATTTTTTTTATGTTACATGCTCATTGTTTACACATTTGCATTCTTAATGTCTGTTATGGATTTTAAGTCAGTGGTTCTCAAAGTGTGGGTCGGGACAATGACAGGAGGTCGTTTGGTGATTTCCAAAAGTCAAATACATTTTTTTTAACTATTAGAACTACCATATTTTAACCACAACCCACAGAGTAAAAATACTCGTTTTAATAGTAAAAAACAACAGCTTGCAAATGAAAAGCTCTCAGCCCTTAAATGATTTTTTTCATAGGATTGGTGTGTTTACATTAGATTAACAACACCACAATAGTGTCAGCTGCAGCAGATTGATTTTATAACACCAGGTTAAACTTTCTGACACCTTTATGGAAATCAAATACATTAAAAATAAATACAAGCCACAACTGAACATTGAGAATGATCTCTGAAAGGTGGTCTTCGAAATTAAACCAAGAATAAACTTGTGCTGTTGTGTGTCCACCAGTCTCATTAGCTGAGGTTAATATTAAATTAAACAAATTAATAAATGATTATAAAAATGATATGGTTATTAGATTGTTGCACTTTTTTTTGTAATATGCTCATGTTTATAGGCCTATTGTTGTGTGTGCAACATTTGTATATTTATAACCACCCCTGAGGAATTTGGGGGTTGTGAGTCACTAGCATTGTTATTTTAGGGGTCGTGGGCTGAAAAGTTTGGGAACCCCTGGATTAAGTGACCTCTAGATGAAGTGATATTTTCATCTTTTTCAGGCTCTTATCTAAAGATTCCTTAATCTGAATAATATTTTTTCCTTAAAACAAACAAGGAAACTTATTTAACATAAGAATTTGAAAGAAAGCAGGAGGAACCAATTTAGCCAGAGATTTTGCATTGATGCCACAGAAGAACCTTGTTTTTTCAAAGCAATTTTCAGTGAAGATTTTCTAAAAGATCAATATTTTTCATAGTTTGAAAACATTTCAATAATCTAACCTTTCTGGAACATTCCATAGATCTTAAAAGTTCTTCAAAGAACCATCAATGTCAATAAAACGCTCCTCCCTGAACAATCAAAACTGTGATTTCATCCATATGAAACAGATAAAAGCATCTTTTTTTCATTACCCTGGGAATTTTAGGTGGATACTTTACACTTTGATGATGAACTACATTAAAATATTATTATTATTATCCCCTTGTTGAAAAATGCACATGAAATGGTTCACAATTACCTAAAATGCTCAAAAAACAGAAACTTAGATGTTGAAGATTTCTTGGAAAGCAGAAATCAGAAACCATCACCAATTTAAGTACTGAAAAGCTACAGTTTAAGTCAACTAAATGTTTAGATAATTTTTCATATGAATATAATATAATATAATATAATATAATATAATATAATATAATATAATATAATATAATATAATATAATATAATATAATATAATATAATATAATATAATATAAGAAAAAAACAAAACAAAGGGCGACACAGTGGCTCAGTGGTTAACACTGTTGCCTTACAGCAAGAAGGTCGCTAGTTCGTGTCCCGGTGTGTCAGTTGGCGTTTCTGTGTGGATTTTGAAACGGAAAACCCAGAGTTTCTCTCATTTCAGGGTTAACATGCTCCAAGTTTTCACTTGACCTCCTTTCTGTAACGCGGCCATTATCTTCTGCTTTTGGTTCATTTAATGTTCTTGGTGTTTGATTCCATCTTTTCAGTGATCTCTTTGCAATTGCTTTCTGCACCAATGTTCAAATGTTTACACTTACTTAAATAAACCACACTACGAACAATCACACCTAAGTTTGCTTCAATGGGGCATACACAGCTAGTGTTTTTCAGCCAACTGTAAACTTCCGGTGAATGCTTGATGTGACCATTTAACTTTTTTTTTTTTTTTACAGTATAGACATTGTAATGTAATTAAAATACAATCAGTTAAATAAACTTAAGCATTCATTTAGTTGTTCAAGCATAAAACGAGATGACAGACCATCAGTACCAGTAGTCTAGTGCAGAAACTCCATTCAAAATACTGAGGTAAAATCATTTTTCAGATTTTAAAGAGATGGCAATGAAAAATAGAATTTAATGCAGTGCTTCTTGTCTGGTCTGAGACTCACTTTATATAAAATATCTATTAGGCAGTGAAGATCACTTATTTTTAAAGAAAACAGACCTTAAACGTGGCGATTTTGTAATGGAAAGACAGTTCACCGGAAGCCGTTCAGCTGGCTAGCTGAAAATTAAAAGTCTGTGTGCACACCTGTGAGAAAGTGTGACAAAATTGTGTGAACACACCCTAAATATAAATCAAACCATATGAATTGCATCAGACTTGCTTTCAGAGAATATCTTAATATAATTAAATCTTCTTTATCGTATAGTCAAATCTATATATATTTTTTACTTGTTTAAAGCATTAATCTAGCTACATTTTGGTATGTTTATCCTGAAGGCAAGAAAAACATATTTGTAAAAGGGGTAAGAAACCTAAAGATATATTCCCTATGTCTTTGGTTTACACAATCCTAAAAGCAAGTGAATCTTGTTTAAAGAATACTGTATTTACACTTTTTTCCTGAAAATAGGACCTAAAATGCACAGACTAAAAATTATTTTTAGATTATTACAATTTTTTTTTGAAGCGTCAGGCACCGTGCCATAAAACGGATGTGGAGGCTGATATCATAATTTAAAATAGTTTACAGCGAACAAAAAGAAACACTTAGACACTATGAAATATTACATGTTTTGCTGGTGTGGTTTGGATATTTTAGAACGAAAGCAGGAAAGTATCAACAGTGACTAAAGTGTGAGCGCTGTTCAATCACTTGTACAATAACAGCTGTCAGAGATGTTTGCTTTCGTTTTGTTGATAAAAACCGCTGCAAAACTCCACTATCAAGAAGCACTTGGTCAGATGAGCCTACATTGAGGTCAAGAAGCCTTAACAGATTGTGGAGCATCTGCAGATTTATTTCACCAAGTAACTCACTGTTTATTTCCCCACAGAAAGCTTTACTTTTTCATTGAGCCGTGTTCTGATTTGCAATGCTTTCTCGTGCTACTTGATTTCTTGCTTTATTTACCTGCTGTGACTGTCAAAACACGATATATGCTCGTTTTGTTCCTTATAGTGTCTGGCAGGGGAATAAATGTTCAAGTTTTAATTGTGTTGTCTCTAACAGTAGCAAATCCAATGCAGTTGATTCTGTGTGCATCTTTCCATTACATATATCTTCCTCTAGAGGAGGCTGTAAACACCTCAACATTACTGGCACTGATCAATGCACGAATCAAATAAATAATGAAAAAATGAGCAGTTCATGCAAAAATAAACATTTGCTCAATATTTACTCATCCTCAAGTGGTTTAACACTTTTTAGAGTTGTGTTTTTCTGTTGAACACAAAAGAAGATATTTTGAAGAATGTTGGGAACCATTGACTTTCATTGTAGGAAAATGGAAGTGAATGGTTACTGATTTCCAACATTCTTCAAAATATCTTCTTTTATGTTCAACAACATCAGAAATTGCTTACACAATCCTAAAAGTAAATGTATCTTGCTTAAGGGATAATAATACTACTTTCCTGTACACACCTCAACATTACTGGCACTCATCAATGCGGAAATCCCAATGAATTAAAGAGACAGTTCACGCAGAAATGAAAATTTGCTTAATATTGATTTATTCTCAAGTGGTTTAACACCTTTATGAGTTGCGCTTTTCTGTTGAACACAAAAAAGGATATTTTGAAGAATGTTGGAAACCTGTAACCATACTTTCCTAGTAGGAAAATTTAAGGGAATGGTTATTTGTTTCCAACATTCTTCAAAATATCTTCTTTTGTGTTCAACATCACAAAATTGCTTACACAATCCTAAAAGTAAATTAATCTTCCTTAAAGGATAATTAGACTTTTTTCCTGTACACACCTCAACATTACTGGCACTCATCAATGCGCAAATCCCAATGATTAAAAGAGACAGTTCACGCAAAAATCAAAATTTGCTCAATATTTACTCATCCTCAAGTGGTTTAACATCTTTAAGAGTTGCGCTTTTCTGTTGAACACAAAATAAGATATTTTGAAGAATGTTGGAAACAATTGACTTTCATTATAGGAAAATGTAAGTGAATGATTACTGGTTCCCAACATTCTTCAAAATATCTTCTTTTGTGTTCATCATAAAAAAAACACACCTAAATGTCATAAAGACGAGTAAAGTGTGAGCAAACAATTACAGAATTTTCATTTTTGCGAACTATCCCCTTAAATATCATTTAGCAATGCTTAATTTAATTTGTGATAAGAAATTGATCAGATTATCAGTATGATTTTTTTTGGCACCAAAGCTTATGATGTATTTAATATTGAGCGATACACAAATAAGCAATACTACACAAAAACAAAACAGGCCACTTTCCATTAATACAGTGCTCAGCATATATAAGGACACCCCTCACAAATCTATCTTTTAAACTCATATTTTGTTAGCTTATCTAACAAAAGAACTTACGATAATGGTCTAAAAGCTAGTACACCCAAATTTATAGAAAAATATTAAATACAAATTTTAAAAAAGAGGAAAAATCAAGAGAAATTTTGTAGGTTGTAATAGTTTTTTCCAATATTTTGCTTGAATTTAATTGTACTTAAATCTTTCAGTTTCTAAATATGTTTGGTGACTAAAATATGATTTTAATAAATATATCTGTTTAATAAATCTGTTAAGTTTAAATCCACCAACATACATTGCCTATGTGGTGTACTCAATTACTCTGAGCACTGCATATATATAAATACATTCACTAAAATATGAAAAACCATGTATAACTATGGGATGCATGCAAACACAAGGGAACTCATGCTAGATTTCACAGTAAATAAATATTGCTATATATAAAGTATAAATTCAGATGCAAAAACCTCGAAATGCCGTTTGATATTTTCTTCTAAAATTAGCATTTTTCTCAGACTCTTGTTTGTAGGCTCAGAAATTTTACTTTTATAGTGACGAATAAGTTCTTTTCATTGCCTTTAAAGTGAAATACTTGAACATAAACATAGGAGGCGGAGAAAAATTTTCATTTTAGGAGAAAATTTCAGATGGTGTTTTTGCATCTGAACTTTTTATATGTAGATTGACTTTCACCCTTAAGTCTAAAAATATTCACTTATAATATATAATTGAAGTATATATCAGCGTTTTCAACTGCTTGCAATATAATAGTATTTGATAAGAAGGTTACACAAAAAAGACTACTTTGTATAAACAAATGAGTTCACACACAGTTTTTCCTAAATTATTGCTCTTACTATAAGATGATCACGAGCACACACTTGACTTCAGTATCTCTTCTCTTAAATTATTGCTCTACAATCATAAATAAATGCACACACAAAAAGACAAAAAAGGTTTTGAAGTCAAAAGATGAGCACAAATAAAATGTGTTAGGCATTATAGTTAAGTATCATCTAATAACTCAAAATTGGCCGCTCTTTAGAACATGACATGCTCATTTCCAATTTGCCTTAAAAAGAAAAGTTGCTATTAAAAGCAGCACTATCCCACATTTCAAAAATCTCAAAAACCTCAAAAAGCACATTCCAAGCAAGTCAAAATCCCCTTAATGAGCCACAAATAATAGGGGCGACCATCTGAAAAGCTGCATTAGGTCTGAAGAAACAGTGAAACCCCCAGCTATAATGAAGAAAAGTTATCAGAAAAAAAACATCAGCACTCACTCCGTCTCTGTCTTCTTGCTTTAGAGGCCTTGAGGTTATCGGCGTGACCCATGGAGCTGAGGAAGACCAGTGCCAGCGCCAGCAGTCCCAAATGCATAGTCCCTGGTGCCCAGTCACTGAGGACGCCCCTTTCACGCTGTGGCAGGTGGAACGAAGTAGACTACAGCCGCTCGCGGAGCCTTTGGCTGGAGGAGCCTTTGGCAAGTCCGGACATGTTTGGAGAGCAAACCATAGCGCGATGAAGAAGATCAACTTTGAGAGATCTTGTGTGCCCTTCAACCCATGAAGCCGAGGAGAGAAGCTGGCGGCGATCGAGTCCGGGAGATCCTACCGTGAGTGTGCAACCCAGCCCAGGAGCATGTGTCTTATTAGTGATGCTGGGAGGAAGAGGAGGGGGAGAGCTGAAAAAAACAGAGATGGAGAGAGGTTCTGGACTCCTACGCGTGACAACGCATCTGTCAGTGCCAAGATCTGCAGCCGAGAGACAGAGGAAAAGGGGCGAGCGAGGGAAAGAGGGAGTTGGAGTGGGTGAATGGGGGAAGAAAAAAGCACAATGAGACATGTATATAAAATGGTACTTTGTTAAGTCAGCACGTCAAAAGAAAGTCCAGAGGGAAAAAGATGCAAGTTTTTTAAATTTGTGCTCAAAAAAATTTGGCTTTTTACATTTTCTGTAAACTGTCATAAAATATTTTTTGGAATCAAGAAAAGAAAATAGCCGTACGCTGGGCTTACATAAGCGCACTCTTTCATCTGTATCACTGCTCTTTTTCAGCAGAGTTCAGCATTTCTGCGCTCTAAATTCGCTCGATTGATTCATGGAAGTCTGGTTTGGAAGTTTAAATGTGGACACAATAGTTTGAGTAACATAAGCCCAAACTGCTATTTTGTCCGTTTAAACCACACATTCCTGCCATGCTTGTTTTTTCCTCGGCCAGATAGATTCATGAGCCTGGGAAGCAAACAAAATCTTTCATTTTTTTTTCTAAAACTGTGATTTCTCCATTAAGACTGACAAAAGTTGAAGAGTTCGGATGCTTCAGATGAAACTGAGGGCAACGTAAAACAAATACCACAATAACCTTCACTCAATGCACTTCCAAATGTAAGGAACATCTGTCAAAAAACAATAGACAGAACAAAAAATGTGAAACAGTGAAAGTGATCATATTTACGTCTCCCACTATGACATGTTTATAGAGTGATTCTTAATCACATTCCAGCAGAAACGGATGAGCGTTCTGGATTTACGCAAGAGAGACATCATGCCTGGACATTTCAGGAAAGCAGGACCATATTTGGCTACAGGTCCTCTGGATCTGCTATCATGTTATTTGTTAATTCTTAGCATACCAAAAAGTGCTTTTAAATGCCAACAAAAACTCGACAGATATCTATATTTCATTGTAGCATCTCAACACTCTTCAAGTATGAAGAGCTGCTTCGTATATAAATCGTAATTTGTGCACTAACATGCAAGGCAAACATGATTTTCCTAAACAAGAATTTGTGTGGAATTTGCAGGACATGAAATGACAATTTAAACAAATTTCACTGTAAAAAATCCAACCCACAAATTGTTAACTCAGTTTAAAATTGTACAGATTTTTGAGCTCAGTGTTGAGTGCACACCACATCGTGCTAAGTACGATGCGATCCTGGATTAACATCTACGCTGATCTTATACATCATTTTTGTTTGAAAATGTATTCCATTCCTATTCCCTACCCCTAAACCTAACCATAACAGTAAATTATTCCCAAAATCATGGGACGATAATAGTTGAATAACAATCATATTTAGTTTAGTCTAGTTTAGTTTAGTTTAGTTTAGTTTAGTTTAGTTTAGTTTAGTTTAGTTTAGTTTAAAGCTTTATTAATCCCTTTGGGGCAATTAATTCTGACATGGTGGTGCTTCACACATAACAAGAATGACACACTTATCACAATAAACACCAACACTTAACATCAAGTACACAAACAAAAAACGATGGAAAAAAGGGAGAAAAAAATAAATAAAAAAAATCAATAACAATAATAATTTACATTATATATATATATATATATATATATATATATATATATATATATATATATATATATATATATATATATATATATATATATATATATATATACATATATACATATATACACATACACACACATAATTCATTTATTTTCTTTTTGGATTATTTCCTTTATTAATCAGGGGTTGCCACAGCGGAATGAACTGCCAACTTATCCAGCATATGTTTTATGCAGCGGATGCCTTTCCAGCTGCAACTTATCACAAGAAAACACCCATACACTCTCAATCACACGCATACACTTCGGCCTTGGGTAATTTAGCTTACCCAGTTCACCTAGTGCATGTGTTTGGACTGTGGAGGAAACCAGAGCACCCGGAGGAAACCCACACGAACATGGGGAGAACATGCAAAGAGAACAGAAATGCCAACTGACCCAGCCGAGGCTCAAACCAGCGACCTTCTTGCTGTGAGGCGATCGTACTACCCACTGTGCCACCGTGTGGCCAAAATGTATAATTGATAATAATAGATAATAATCCATGGATTAACTACATTTATTGCGTAACCGAACAGCTTCAGACACAAAAGTAAATTTATAGCGATTTGTCTAAGGATCTTATTGTCCTTAGAAGTCGCCCAAGGTGCATACAATCAAAATATTTGTTTAAGGGGTGTGTGCTGTCTCCTAGTATTTTATGTGCCATCCTCAACACCTGCTGTTCGTAATAGGATGCAAGATTAACTAATTGGATGCACTAATTAACAATGCCATGAAGACGATTCTTGTTTTTGATAGACAAAATTATCAAATAAATGATAAAATGTCTTAAAAATAACTCTCTCTACATAAAAAGAGTCTTTGATGAGCCTTATTAATAATTGTATGTGTGTATGTCGAAGTGCATAAACCTAACCATAAGCCTAACCTTAACATAAACGGTAAACATATGCCTTAATTCTGATTGGCTAATTGTAATGTTGTTCCAGGATCTAGAAGTTAATCCAGGAACATGTCCTACTTGGTAATATCAGGTTGACGGTGTTGAGTTTACTCCTAAAAACGATTTAACTGCATGTTCTGAGTCGTTCGTTCAATGAAAGTGAAGAATTCAGTTGAGGAGACTTATTTTGATTTCTTCATTTGAGTATTTACTATACATTTACTTGGAAATTCTCACTTTCCCTGGATTTATAATGAATTATTTACTTTGAGATTACTTTGAGTAAAACATACTGATACTGATACATACTGATGACACTTCTTCCTAATTTAAATATGTAGTTAGAGTATAAAATGGCAATTGGTCATGTTTTCAGACATGTTTACATTATTATTTTTAGACAACACAATACCAATATTTTAACTCTAGAGTAGTTATGAAATTAATATTTGGTTGTAGGGCTGCACAATATATCGTTTCAGCATCAATATCGCAATGTGTGCATCTGCAAAGATATGCAATGTTGAGTTGACTTTGCAGTGTATTTTTTACATTTACATACAGAAAACCATAATTCACACACTGTTTCTTTCACTTTTATCTTTGCTTTGTTGGATTTATCTATGCTTGTAGTTTGTTTATTGCATGCTATGCATGATTCACTCCCCTGCAGAATCATCTCAGTCAATCAAAGTTAATACATTTGGGACCAATTCTCACTATTAACTAGTTGCTTATAAGTAGGCCCACACGGAGTCTGTCCGCGCAGAAATACATTTCGATTTCTGCAGATTTTTAGCCCATCATTAAGTCTATTTATTTACTTATGTAAATGTATGTACATTTATATATATTTTTTTTATTATTAGATATTTTTAAATTTTAATTAATCTTGAATACAGTTTATAAAGTAATATTTTCTGTCTTTTAGTAGATATATTATATGACAGACTTGCTTTGTTTACCAATTAAGTGGATCTAATTGAATTTATATTTTAAACATTAAATAAAAGCTAAAAAGTTTTTTTTCTGTTTAATATATTAAGTTTTTAGTTACGATACTCCCCAAATCATTCCACATAAATTGACAATTTTTTTTTTTACAAAATTCTGCACAAAAATAGCAAATAATGTCCACAGATTCAGTCTGGCCTTGCATGTTAAGCATGCACGTTATTGAGATATTGGCTGCTTATTAGTACTTATCCTCTTAAGGCCCAAAATGTTTTTTTTACATGCATTTTTTATTTCTCTTTGCTTTTTGGGCTTACTGGAACCTAATTAGAATAAAAATCTAAGTATTATCTTTTGATATGATCTATTTTTAAAGAAAAATGATGTCCATATATGTGGACTCGTGGTCCGAATTTACATAAAACACTTTTCCTGAATGTTTTTAATGCATATATAACATAGAATTTAATTTTTTTTTAACTTACTTTGACTTTTTTGAAAAAACACATTTTGTTCCCATCTTGGACAGTTAAAAATAGGGTTTGGGACATTTCAAATGCTGCAAAACAGTTGCAGGATGACACTGTATGTCTGTAACAAAATATAAAACATTCAAAATATTTGAAATAGCCACTTAAGAGCTAAAATGTGCTGTCCATGTATGTATATTCTACATCCCTAATCCTACCCAATACCTAAACTCCCTTAATAACTATTAATAAGGAGCAAATTAGGAGTTTATTGAAGCAAAAGTCAAAATGGTTTGCCAAGAGCAAGAACTGAACATTAAAATAAAGTGTGATCAAAATTTCTTTCCAAGTATAACAAAGTTTAGCGCAATATATATCGCAGAAAAACAAAATATCGCAGCTATGTCAGATTTTTCCAATATCGTGCAGCCCTATTTGGTTGAATAACCTAAATTTTAAATCACAACAAATTAAAAAAAATGTCCAGTTATATAGACCATTTACATTTCCTACGTTAGACCATGAACATTTCCTGCTTGTTGTCAAACTATTTCATGTCTGTAACAAGAGGCAATTCAATCATAACTTGATGTTATAACAGCTATAATTACATTATTTATCAATATGTGGAACTTTTTGTTTTCTCAGAAGCTATGGAAACGTAAAATGTAAAACAGAAAATACATTAGGACCATTGTTATTGTTTACATCCCTTAAAATGGTCTATATATAAATAATATTATTAGCATTATAATAAAGCTAATAAATAACCTAAAACCTCTCTATCCCTTCGGTTAAAACGCGAGATGTTTTGGTCACATTGATGCAACAGCATAAAAAAGAACAAACCACAGACACAGATGTGGTTTAAATAAAGGGGGGAAAACAGAAATAATATTTATCTAGCACATCAAGCATTAAATGTTGATCTCTAGTCTAAAAGGAATAAAAAGGAATCTTCCTACAACCCCCCCCCCTCCCCCTCTCTCTCTCTCCACCAAAATTTAGCAGACATCTTTTCTAACCAAAGTTTATTTATCTTAGAAAATGAATAATACTCCAATGTCTTCGACTTCTTCTCTGTATTTATCAGGCAGAGCCAAAACCTCCCGTTGCCTGCTGTCTGCAGCACTCGTCAGCAATATTAATTAGGAGAGATATGTCAAGTCTGACGCACAGATATGCCATTGCCCTGGAACCAGAAAGGGGATTTCTCCACCAAATAAATGATGATGTTCCAGTTCACGTTTTGACAAGAGGAAAAAAAAACAAGTTCAGGTGCAACCGAAAAAAAAAAATCTGGATTTTGTTTCCATGTTTATCTATATTCAACCAAAAGAAGAAATCTATGTGCAAAACCTTACATTTCCCAACCAATAATGTTTATGTGCAATTGACTCTAATCCAAGCATATCTTTATCAGATCATGTTCTCATATCCCAAAATAAGCCTGCATGAGGAACATCCCAATCATCTGACTGATTTATTCATCAAGCTTTTCTCAGCTCTGTGTGTTTGGAGGAAACTGTCTTTGCTCTCTGAGATATACAGTCCAGCTCTTCTGTTGTGCTTATTCAGATAAACAACAAACCAAAAACTCGCTCTCATTGAATACTGAGGAGATTAAATTGTCTGTTGTTTAAGTTCTTTCGATACATCAGTTGAAAAGTGCAGCAATTAACTAAAGAATATACAGCAGTTTAGTGTCACACTAGTGAACGCTACGGTTTTAGAGGTGGCAAATTTCATTTATAGTTGTTTTCTGCCTGCAATGATTTTGACTAAACGATACTTGCATATCAAGAAGCTGAACTAAAAAATTTAATGGTTTCTGTACATAAAGAATTGGCTGATTTAGTATAATAACCTATACATCAATTACTCAGCAATTCACATTTGTGGATCTGGATTTACTTTAAGATTTATAGTTATTGTGTTTTGCAAACTACTGATAAAACTTCTTTCAAATGAAAATGTAAAATAATAAAGATGCCATTTTTTTCAGCCATTTTTATATTCATTTTTAAATACAACATTCTAACCGATTGTCATTTTATAAAATGAATAAATAAATGCTTTATGACAATATTTCTTCTAAATTTGGAAGAAATGTTATAGAACTATATAATAAAACAAATATTAACATTTTACTCAAACCCATATCTTATAAATCCAGCCTGATCTCACGAAGAAATGTAACTTACGTTTTGTCAGGAACTTACAACTTACATTTTGTCAGTAACTTGTCAGCAACTTACGACTTACCTTTTGTCAGTAACTTGTCAGTAACTTTTGACTTGCATTTTGTCAGTAACTTGTCAGTAACTTACGATTTACATATTTTTCAGTAACTTGTCAGTAACTTACAACTTACGCTTTGTCAGTAACTTGTCAGTAACATCCGGCTTACGTTTTGTCAGTAACTTACGACTTACGTTTTGTCAGTAACTTACGACTTATGTTTTGTCAGTAACTTGTCATTAACTTACATTCTGTCAGTAACTTGTCAGTAACTTATGACTTAACTTTTGTCAGTAACTTGTCAGTTACTTACGACTTATGTTTTGTCAGTAACTTGCAACTTACATTTTTTCATTAACTTGTCAGTAACTTACGACTTACCTTTTGTCAGTAACTTGTCAGTAACTTTTGACTTGCATTTTGTCAGTAACTTGTCAGTAACTTACGATTTACATATTTTTCAGTAACTTGTCAGTAACTTACAACTTACGTTTTGTCAGTAACTTGTCAGTAACATCCGACTTACGTTTTGTCAGTAACTTACGACTTATGTTTTGTCAGTAACTTGTCAGTAACTTACGACTTACGGTTTTTCAGTAACTTGTCAGTATTTTTTGACTTACATTTTTTCAGTAACTTACGACTTACCTTTTGTCAGTAACTTGTCAGTAACTTTTGACTTACATTTTGTCATTAACTTATGACTTACGTTTTGTCAGTAACTTGTCAGTAACTTTTGACTTGCCTTTTGTCAGTAAATTGTCAGTAACTTACGACTTACCTTTTGTCAGTAACTTGTCAGTAACTTACGACTTATGTTTTGTCAGTAACTTGTCAGTAACTTTTGTTTTACATTTTGTCAGTAACTTACGACTTTTGTTTTGTCAGTAACTTGTCAGTAACTTACGACTTACATTTTTTCAGTAACTTGTCAGTAACTTTTGTTTTACATTTTGTCAGTAACTTAAGACTTACGTTTTGTCAGTAAATTGTGAGTAACTTACGACTTACGTTTCGTCATTAACTTGTCAGTAACTTACGACTTATGTTTTGTCAGGAACTTGTCAGTAACTTACGACTTACTTTTTGTCAGTAACTTGTCAGTAACTTTTGACTTACATTTTGTCAGTAACTTACGACTTATGTTTTGTCAGTAACTTGTCAGTAACTTACGACTTACATTTTTTCAGTAACTTGTCAGTAACTTACAACTTATGTTTTGTCAGTAACTTATGACTTGCGCTTTGTCAGTAACTTGTCAGTAACTTATGACTTACGTTTTGTCACTGACAAGTTACTAACTTACGACTTACGTTTTATCAGTAACTTGTCAGTAACTTACGACTTACGTTTTATCAGTAACTTGTTAGTAACTTACGACATGTTTTGTCAGTAACTTGTCAGTAACTTACGACTTACATTTTTTCAGTAAGTTGTCAGTAACTTACAACTTACGTTTTGTCAGTAACTTACAACTTACGTTTTGTCAGTAACTTGTCAGTAACTTACGACTTATGTATTGTCAGTAACTTGTTAGTAACTTACGACTTATGTATTGTCAGTAACTTGTTAGTAACTTCTGACTTATGTGATTGTCAGTAACTTCTAAGTAACTTATAACTTACGTTTTGTCAGTAACTTGTCAGTAACGTACGACTTACATTTTGTCGATTTATGTTTTGTCAGTTTAGTGGCTAATTCTTATTAATTCATCCAAGTTCAGTCATACGAAAATGTACGATTTTTAAAAGGAGGCGTGGCACCAAACCCCGCTCCAAAACCTAATCATCATTGGGGATGAGCAAATCGTACTAAATTGTATGAATGATATTCATAAATTCATAAGAATTAGCCACTAAATCAAAAAGTTACGAATTACCATGATGAAATTTAATAAATCCAATAGATACACAGAAACTTTCAAGAGGTCTCTCGATTTTATTTTACAGGTATTCTATGAAATACATTCCTGGTTTAATAATTAAATAAATAAATAAATAAATGAATAAATAAATAAATAAATAAACAACTAAATAAATAAATAAATAAATAAATAAAAAAAACTGTGACTAATCAGTTATTACTACTGTATTGGTTCTATCTCATGTATTTGAGTGTACTTCACCTTTTTTCTGTTATCACAATAATATCTAATACTATACATTTTTATATATTACATTATTATATTTATCTCTCAAACCACCTGGACTCACTTACAGACCACCACCGGTATCAGCTCTTGATTTTTTTTCAGCATCTCCACAACAGTTTCTTTATTCTGCCTTTTCTCATACTGTATGACGAAGGCCAACAGCCCGGTTTAATTCTACAGAGCATATGCTGGAGCAGTAGTATTAGGCAGCAAGTTCATGCAGAACCATGAAAAAGGTCAGAGCAGTAAACAGGCCATAAACAGAGTCAGTAATAAAGCAGAGCAAAACCAGAGTGTTTGTCTGTCTGGAAGCAAGACTCAGAGCCCCTGGAAATCCTCCGCTCCAGAAACCCCCCAAAGAAATGAGTTAAACGCTCGACAACATCCATCCCAAAACTGCTTGCAATAAAACCCGAGAAACAGAAACGGAGATGCACTGACAGACAATTAGTGCTTGTGTTTAAAACAGTTGAGTGAAGTGTGTATTTGGCACATAAAGTAGGATTTAACATGGTAGCCAAACATATGCAACCACAAACGGTCAAAAGTTTGAGATTTTTGGTTTTATTACTTTTTTAAAAGACTTTTTGATGTGTTTAAAAGAAGCCTATTGTGCTCACTAATGCTATTTACTGGACAAAAAAATGCAGTTAGAAACTGTAAAATTGGGAAATGTTTATACAATTTAAAATAACAGTTTTATTATTTAAAATATTAGTTTTAAATGAGAACAAGTTGAGTTTTACAATTTGTGAATGCGTTCATCTAATCTCCGGGTCTGGCAGGAGCACTTTTAGCTTAGCTTAGCATAAATCATTAAACCGGATTAGACCATTATCATCTCACTCAAAAATGTTTCGATTATTTTCATATTTCCCATGGCTGCAGCAGGTGCAGTGACATTACACCACGCTTAGTTACCTATCTGAAGACTATTTTTTAAGTGCTGCATAATACAATTGCACCTGCTGCAGCCATGGTACGGCAGCAAAGTACTTTGATCATTACGCCAGAATGAGCATATAGTTCCTACCCACATTGACCAAGAAAATAGCAACTTTTCTTAGTCTTAGTAAACAATTTAAATACAGAAGAATTAAGCTTTAATTAGGAAAAGTATCTAAACTCTTTTTGAAACGTGTGAACTAGATGCTAAAGGTCTAATCTGATTCAATGATTTATGTATGCTAAGCTATGCTAAGTGCTTCAGCCAGATCAGGAGATCAGCTGAATGGATTCAAAATTTGTAAAACTCAACTGTTTAACTCTAGTGGAGTTGTAAAATGAAAGTGGAGTGTACCTTTGTATTCATGTACCTCAACACTGAATTTTCAGCATCCTTACTCCAGAGTCACATGATCTTTCAGAAATCATTCTAATATGCTGATTGGCTCTTCTATTATGATCAATTGGTTATCGGTACTTAGTCATTAATAATGATTCTTGTAAATGTTGAAAAAGTTCTGTTTCATGTTTGGTGGAAACTGTAGCATTTCACTTTCTAGGATGGATGAAAACACTTTACATTATAAACATACTTTCTTGAACAATTTATTGTGTCATTGAATAAATACATGCTTGCTTGTATTTTTGAATGGTGCTGTATCACAGGTTCCACAAAAATATGAAGCAGACCAACAGTTTTCAACACTCACTTGAATTACATAATAATAATAATAATAATAATAATAATAATAATAATAATAATAATAATAATAATAATAATAATAATAATAATAATATTAATAATAATAATAATAATAAATATTTCTTGAGTTGTAGATTATCATATGATGCGAATTGTCTTATGTTGCATGGGTATATTTTTGGTAATATTTAAAAATACATGGTTTGAGTCAAAATTTTCTTTTATGCAAAAAATCATTAGTATAACACAGAAATATCATCTTTAATTAATATTTTGTGCATTTCCTGTAAAATATATTTATTTTAAAGATTTTGTTCAGTAATATGCATTGCTAAGAGCTTAATTTAGACAACTTTAATAGCAATTTCCGCAATGTTTTTAACTCTCATAATTAATATTTTCAAATACTTGTAAATTGGGTAAATAGAATCAATGGGAAGCTTACGTATAAACATCATTTTCAAAAAAATTTATGACTAGTTTTGTGGTCCACAGTCACATAATAGAGTAAGCTTATGATACTGAAGTCTAAAGTAATGATGCTGAAAATCTCAGAAATAAATTACATTTGAACCTTAACTATTTAGGTGGCACGGTGGCACAGTGAGTAGCACTGTCGCCTCACAGCAAGAAGGTCACTGGTTCGAGCCTCGGCTGGGTCAGTTGGCATTTCTGTGTGGAGTTTGCATGTTCTCCCCGTGTTCGAGTGGGTTTCCTCTGGGTGCTCCGGTTTCCCCCACTATTTATTTCAAATTATAATAATATTTTTACATTTTACTGTATTTTGAGCAAATAAATGCAGCCTTGGTGAGCAGAACAGACTTCTTTAAAAAACTTTTTTTTTCAAACATTTTTTACTGATTCCAAACTTATGACTTTCTGTAGTGTAAATCTGATGTTTTCAGCACACTTCACAGTGGCCCAGTCTTTGCCCTTAACATCACACTCTTCATTCATCCAAGTGAATGTACGCCAGCACTCGTGAGTCAAAACAACAGAAGCTTCATCGAAATATAAATGGTGCTGTTGAGTGAGTTTACTGGCAACTGTCAAATGGCACCTGTCTTTATCTCCACATCACCATCATCTCTCCCTCTGGGCTGATCCTCTCAAAAACACTTAATGGTTTTACTGCAGAATGCTGGTGCCAGATGACCTAACACTGGACCAGACACACAACAAGGGATGTTTAAAAGCCATGAGATCTGAATTAGTAACTGGCTGCACTTGGACATCCCTCAATCTAAAGTTAAGGGTCTTTCATAAATATTTTCACCAAATGAATTAAAGTAGTGTATTTATGAATCGTGTTTTGAATTTACAAATTGGATTTCTGTATTTTTGAATCATGTTTTTAATTCACAATTGGATTCGCATATTTTTATTGTGTTTTTATATTTACAAATTTGATTTGTGTATTTTTTAATCATGTTTTGAATTTACTAATTGGATTTGTGTATTTTTGAATCGTGTTTTGAATTTATGAATTGGATTTGTGTATTTTTTAATCATGCTTTGAATTTACGAATTGGATTTGTGTATTTTTGAATTTTCGAATTGGATTTGTGTATTTTTGAATTGTGTTTTGAATTTTCAAATTGGATTTGTGTATTTTTGAATTGTGTTTTGAATTTTCGAATTGGATTTGTTTATGTTTGAATTGTGTTTTGAATTTACAAATTGAATTTGCAAGTTTTTAAATAGTTTTTTATATTTACAAATTTGATTTGTATCTTTGAATCATTTTTTATTTATGAATTGGATTTGTGTATTTTTTAATCATGTTTTGAAATAACAAATTGGATTTTGTAAATGTGAATTGTGTTGTGGATGTATGATTTTGTTTTGGTAAATGTATAATTTTTGAGACTGATCTGGCTCCATATAAAGTAAGTATCTGAAAACTATTTGAATGTCATGAGTATCATTTTTCAGATACATAATAATTATTATTATCATCATTATTATAAAAAAGTAGGGCGACGCAGTGGTGCAGTAGGTAGTGCTGTCGCCTCACAGCAAGAAGGTCGCTGGTTCGATACTCAGCTGGGTCAGTTGGCATTTCTGTGTGGAGTTTGCATGTTCTTCCTGCGTTCGCGTGGGTTTTCCTCCGGGTGCTCCGGTTTCCCCCACAGTCCAAAGACATGCGGTACAGGTGAATTGGGTAGGATAAATTGTCCGTAGTGTATGAGTGTGAATGAGTGTGTGGATGTTTCCCCAGAGATGGGTTGCGGCTGGAAGGGCATCCGCTGCATAAAAACGTGCTGGATAAGTGGCGAAACCAGATTAATAATGGGACTAAGCCGAAAAGAAAATAAATGAATGAATTATAAAAAAGTGGCAACTTAAAATAAATTGGTTAATATTATGAACATTATTTTATGTTTTAAAATCTGAAAATTAACAATTCATTCATTCATTCATTCATTTTCTTGTCGGCTTTGTCCCTTGCGGGGTCGCCACAGCGGAATGAACCGCCAACTTATCCAGCACGATTTTACGCAGCGGATGCCCTTCCAGCCGCAACCCATCTCTGGGAACTTCCACACACACATTCACACTCATACACTACGGACAATTTAGCCTACCCAATTCACCTGTACTGCATGTCTTTGGACTGTGGGGGAAACCGGAGCACCCGGAGGAAACCCACGCGAACGCAGGGAGAACATGCAAACTCCACACAGAAACGCCAACTGACCCAGCCCAGCCGAGGTTCGAACCTGCGACCCAGCGACGTTCTTGCTGTGAGGCAACAGCACTACCTACTGCGCCACTGGGTTGCCCAAATTAACAATTATATTACTTAATTAAATTATTATTAAATAATTATTATAAATTTATATATTTTAAACATGCCATTCATTATTGATAATACAATTATATTAAATAAAATGAAGGAAAAAAACACTTCCGAATATTAATAATAACTATTATTTTATTGGGTTATTTATATATTAAATTGTATTTACTATTATTATTATTCATATAAAAAAAATGTATACAATCATATATATTATTTCCAATACTCAGGAAATCACAGGTATCTTATCTACAGTATATTCTTACAGTATATAATGATCCATAATGTATTATTAGTTAACGTATAAAACATTTTAAAGGAAAATCATAAAGTATTGTATCAGAAATGGTGGTAATGGTGGCTTATAAAATAAAATGATATTGAAAAATGGATAAATGTGGCAATAATGAAAAAAGACGTTAACAAAAGACACTATCATAATAAACATTTCCATACTAAATATGATCTATGACATATTATAATGAAACTGGAATGTCGATGACTAATGAAATAGGCTCTTGTAAAGTGCTAAAATTGATCTTTTAAGTGATAACATTAATCAATCTATTTGGTGGTGGTGGTGGTCTCCCAACAGTAACTCGGTGTTTTAATGTACCATAAATAATGAAGTACAACCTACCTAATGTATGGCGAGCCTCACATATTGATCCACTGTGCGCGAGGCTCTGAAATAAATGTCTGAAATGTGTGCTAGTCCTCGGGCTGATGGCAGACACAAGTCTACTCACTGCTTATTATGGGACAGGCGCTTCTTGACCTGCTTTGACTTCGGTTCAAATGTCATGACAGTTTACATCAGTGTCCCTGTGCGTAATCTGAGCAATACTGGGCATGGGAGAAAGGAAAAGAAACAAAAAAATTCTTTTAAATTGTAAATCCCAAGGATAAATCCCCTAATTCCACTGAACTGCGCTTATAATGGAGCCGACAGAGGCCTGGTTTATTTTGCGGTTCTCTGTCGTAATTCTGAAGCAAGTCCCACATAAATCCACTTTTAAACTCCGGAAGGCATCCAAGTCATGGAGTACAGCTTCTACCTCACGAAGTTTGCATCCAAGTCCATCTAGAGCCACTTCGGCGTGGTGAAGATTGAGCTGGTCCCTCCCCTGGAAACGCTCACTGAGAGACAAAAAACCTGTGATGGAATTACGACGGAATGTTTATTTAGAGATTCACCTTTGACGAGGAAGACAACAGCCCGTCCATCCGTCGACATGTAGGCCTAAGGTAACGTTATGTACCTTAAATATTAAGCGTAGCCTTTGGCAAAAAAATTTGGCTAGGCTAATTGTAATGATAAGGAAAACACGTACAAAAAGTTGTTCATGAAGTAGTAACGTTCTTTACAGTAAGAAAAATCGTTATTTGTAAAGGGATGGTTCAACAAATATTAAATTTGCTGTTATTTTACTCAACCACGAGGCCCTCTAAGATGTAGCCTGTGTGACTATACGTTAGGCTAGTATTTTTGTACTATTTTTAGCTGAAATAATCCTTTGTGAGTCAAGTCAATTACTTATTTTAGACTTCAGAATGCATAAAATAGGCTTATCAAAAATTTTACCTGTTGCTCCTCTTGCTGCACTCAGCTCTTGAAGCTAATTGAAAGTCTGACCTATTATTACATTTTAACCTTGGTGGAAAAAGTACTGAAATGCATACTCAAGTAAAAGTCCCATTACTTGCACATAAATGTAGTACAAGTAGAGTAAAAGTATTTGTTGTAAATATTACTCAAAGTATGAGTAAAAAAGTAGCCTAGAAAAAGTAAAAGTAGCCTACTCTAGAGTAGTGATTAATCTAATGAGTTACTCTGTAAATGGCTGATGCGTATGTGTAAACGTAACATTCTGTAGTGCATTTATACATCCTTCATCTTCTCATTAGTGACATTCAGTCTAAACAGTCTCTGGTCATTGCGTGTAAAGATTGTGGACATCCTCTTGGACACTTTTAACGCTTCCAAACAGTTTGCTGCATGTCTTAAGGTAGTTCAGTATGATGCGATTTACTTTCCATGTGCGATTTGATTGGACAGGAATCGCAGGACTGATTTTTCTAATCCCCATAAATCCCCAAAATATAATGTAGTGACTGCAGGCTGAAGGAAAGTAGTGGAGTAAAAGTACACATTTTTAAAACTACTTAGAAAATTTAAATTTTTGAGAAAAACTACTTAATTTCATTAATTTGAGTATTTGTAGTTTGTTACTTTACACCACTGGCTTTTAATGCACATCATTGGCAAATGGCTTTGAGTGTATTAATAAAAAAGATATATATTTTTTAATAAGATTAATTAATTTTAGCTTTTCACTGAAAGTTTTTTGGCAAAACAAAAATAATCCTTTAATGGCATTGTTGTGAAAACTTCCGTTTGGGACCTTTGTATTTAGAGAGTGTAAACAAAATATATCAACACACATGCATACAAGCATAAATAAATAAATAATAATAATAAGGTGTCTTGATAATTCTATAGTAAATAGTTCTGTGGGCTCGTGTGACTGTCGATTGGAGGTGCAAATCCCAGAAACTGAGTTAAATGTTTATTTCTGGGATTTACAGAATAAAGAATTTTGCCAAAAATTAATACAAATGTGTATTTTGTTGCTTCACATGCAGCCTCAATGTCACATTTGTTTATGAATATGCTGTGTTAATGTATATTTAATTGGTTAATTAAATAATAAAGGTTTAGATGTAAGTAATCCAGAGTCTGGATCTATATGTACTGCAGTTCATTAATTGGTGACCCCCTTTAAAACAGATAAAATGCTAGAAAAACAAGTTCAAATGTAGGACGTTTCCCTGAGTTCAACTCACTTGAAAAAGTAATTGCTTACTTAACTCGTAAAAAAATCCTCATATGTTATGCTCAATATTTGCTCTAAACTCTATGTTAGATGGATAATGTGGCAGTTAATTTGACTTTGTATAATTTATTCCCTTCTACAAATGTACCTTGCATCTGCATGAATGCATTAAATAATCTCTTTATTTAAAATCTGGCTAAAGTTACTTTATTTTGCACACTGTCAACGTAAAATACATTTTGTCCCTATGGCATAATATAAACCCTGATGTTACTATTACCCAGTCACATTGGAGCTTCTATTACTGGGTGGCACCTGATGATGGTTTCATGCCCAGAACACATGGACAACAGCCAGAGCAACACATTAAACAGCATAATCAAAACGTTACAAGGCTGACATTATAAACCTTGTCAAATCATTTAGCAAATAAAGTAACTTTAGACCTGCCAGTGAGCTATTAACCCGCTTATGCTTATTACTGGGAAGTCACGCTAACATAAACTAAACAAGAGAGCTATTCCTCACATGAAAAAATACTATAGTCATTTATAGCAAATGGGGTTTTTCAACCATACTATAGTAAAGTGTATCATACTGTGTATATCTAATAATATTTACAACCCTTTGTTAATGAATACTACAGCATAGTGTAAACTATAGTGAACTGATAAATTGCAATAAATAGTGTAGTATACTTCAATTTTTACTACTGTAAACTGTGGTGTAGCTATTTTAGTATAAATTTTATACATGCATAGGGTTGAGTAATTTGTATATACTTGTATTACTATAGTTGTTGTATTGCCATAGCAACTATTGAATTACCATAACTGATTATTTCTAGTAGTTTACTATAGTAAGGTTCAAAAACACTACAGTATTTATTATAAACTACTACAAATATTTTTTTTTCATGGGTCTTCATGATACTATTTTAAAAACATTACAATCAACCTTTCTATGAATGTACAACAAGAAATCAAACAATAGTGATACAAAAGCGTTTACCTCAGTGTTGGTACCAGTAGTAGCCAAATTGTGATGACTGAAAGGTGAATGAGGTCATATGGTCAATATGGAAGACCATCAGCAACTTTACATCTTCAGTTTATCAAAAGAATTTTTTTTTTTTTAAACTAAAGCACCTTTTTAAGATTTCGAGTTATAGTAACATCAATATAAACACATTTACATAAAGTCAAGGTTCACATTTACATTGAGAACCTAATTTTTTATTCTTAAATGACTTCAGTTTTGTCTTTGTTTAAAGTTTTGGCACATGCAGCTGTTAATTTCATTAATGCATTGGCAGAGGGAATCAAAGGGGCTATAATCATTATGTGATCAGATTTTGTGTCATCTGAGTGGCATAACTGTGGTAAGAGATTGTTATTTTTCTTTTTTGGCTCAATGGGAGCATATAAAGATTGAACAGGAGAGGTGCCAGATTGAACCTTGTGGTACTCCAAATGTCATGGTGTCCACCTCATTCTATGTTAACTGATACTGACAAAGTGAACTCTCTCGTCAAGATAACATTTAAACCATTTTAGCACCATCTCAAAATGCCTGACCCAGTTTTCCAGCCTATCGATGCTGTGTCAAATGCAGCACTGAGATCAAGCACTGTTATTTTGTCTGTAAATGGCTCTGGTGTTATTAGAAAGCAATCTCACTAGCGATCATTTCAATCAAACCAAATCTACTAAGTGTGAAACTTCATTGATAATAAGGGCATCTAGAGCTTAAAGCCTCAGATAATTTAGTAAAGTTTTTATACCCTGTAAAGAATTCTTGCTGCCTTAAAATTTTTAGTTGAATCAAATGAACTTTTCTAGTCATCTCAACTTACATCAATCTTACTTCAAACTTTGGTTGACTTAGAAAATTTAAATAAAACCCGATTAATGACTAAAAAAAGTTAAAGC
Source organism: Danio kyathit (assembly GCA_903798195.1). NCBI lineage: Eukaryota > Metazoa > Chordata > Actinopteri > Cypriniformes > Danionidae > Danio > Danio kyathit. The sequence continues at coordinate 43,743,441 of LR812534.1, forward strand.
AGCATAAAAATATTTGTTGTCTTGGCTGTTTGTCATTATTGTACTCGTACTCAACCTGTGATGGAAAGTTGAGGGTTCATTAATTCATAACACTCTCCTGCCAGCTACAGTTTTAATGTTTTGACAGTTATTAAGATCATATAAATATGATATAAATCACTGCGCCCAGATATTATTCACACTTGGCATTATGTACAGAATTCTGTTCATTTTTGGGTGAAGATTTTAATGAAGCAAAATGATATAAAACTTCATGTAAAACTAAGAACTTTTTGTTTGGATTGTTTTTAACCTCTTGGCGATTGATTTCTTAACATTTAAATATTTTACAATGTTTTTTTTTTTTTTTTTTTTTAATCAGAGAACCATCAGCTTGTCTTAATAAACATCCTGTTTTCATGCATGTGAAAATGTAACTAAAGTGTTTTATGATTTGGTAATGAATTCATACAGTTTGATTTGTAAAACAGAAAGAAAGATTCAAACCAATTCAATTCAATTCATCTTTATTTCTATAGCGCTTTTACAATGTAGATTGTGTCAAAACAGCTTAACATAGAAGATTATGGTAAATTGAAACAGTTTCAGTTCAGTTTTCAGAGTTTAAGTTTAGTTTAGCTCAGTTCAGTGTGGTTTAATTTTCACTGCTGAAAGTCCAAACACTGAAGAGCAAATCCATCGATGCGCAGCTCCACAAGTCCCGAATCATGCAAGCCAGAGGCGAGAGTGGTGAGGAAACAAACTTCACCAATTGACGAAAGTGAAGGATAAAAATCCTCGAAAGAAACCAGGCTCAGCTGGGCACGACCATTTTTCCACTGACTAAACGTGCAGAGCTGCAGTCTAGGTGCCAAATAAAACCAAATACTGTCCCTGAAACTAACCATCCTTGTGACATATGAATGAGATTCATCATTACACATTCATCATCAATTCATCAAAACATAAAATAGTTAAGCCTGCAGACTAGTCTGGTACATATTATGATTTCATCTCCAATTTCGCCAAAAGTTTTGTGGAAAATGGAGGCCAATCTGTGTTAGCCCAAAGACACGATACAAGTGAAGTGCCGATGAAAGTTTCTCAGATGGTTTACTATTTCTGGTAAAAACAAAGCAAAGTGACAATTCCTTTCCATGATTCTTTTCACAAAAATCACATTATGATTTAATTTGTGACGCAGGTATGGTGCAAGATGATGCAGACGTGTATTCAATAGAAGTGTTTTTTGATCATCCTGGCGCCCTTCATTTATCTTATTCTGAAGGTGTTCATGATTCCAAGGGATTGAAGCATATGGATGAATCCTTAAGATGCAGTCTGTTTTTCTGCAAGCTTTCTTTTTAACCATCAGCATTTATCAAGATGATCTCTAAACCTTTCAGATTTCCTCCATTGTTTTAGCTTGTGTACTCCTCGACCAGTCTTTGGATCGCTCGTCTGTTGTCAGGACAAAGTTGAGAGTGCGTGCTGTAGTCTAATAAAGAGCAGGAGACTTTTCTTATGAGTTTTGGCTGAGCTACCAATATAAAAGAAAATATGTATTGTTTACACCAGATCTGGCCTCATATAAACCAATCTTGCATGACATGAAATCATACGAAAAGTTTTTCCGAGTTCAAGGATAAACGTTTTATCAAAAGTTTCCACTGAAAAACAACAGTTCGCCCACAGCGCGGCTTTCCTCCTTTCTCTCAGAGCCTGTGAGTTTAAATGAGGATTAGGTGTTGCTGTTTCAATTTGGTTAATTGGGAGTTATTTCCCGTCAGTTCATTGTTAACAAGACGAATTAGTAAAGGAAAGAAGTTTTTTTTATTATTTGTTTATATTTAAATCCATCAGCATCTGTAATGTTGTCAATGAGTCCATCAGATCATCATTATATTTAAAAGCAACTTGTTTCATGTTTTAGTTTTAATATTTTATGTTTATCGCGACTTTATAAAATGAGTTTGAGCAAGTGTGTTTTGTATTTTACGTTCCCAGCAGCTGGCGTTACTCCTAAAGCACTTCCATTTCCTCACAGTCCGACAGGGGGCCATAAACATCAGTTGCTGGGGATTCTTCGAATTAAATACATTGAATACTTTGACCCGTTAAACCGGTGGTGAGGGAGGATTCATTTGATTGGTTGGAGCAACTGTCAATCAAACGTGAGCCAGTACCACACACATAATTATTGCAAAGATATTAAGGAAAATGCACACTACTGTTCAAAAGCTTGGGTCAGGGTATTTGATCAGATAGCCTATAATAAAACATAAATACTGTGAAATATAATTACAATTTAAAATGATTGTATACTAATATACACTCCCCGGCCACTTTATTAGGTACTCCATACTAGTACCGGGTTGGACCCCCTTTTGCCTTCAGAACTGCCTTAATCCTTCATGGCATAGATTCAACAAGATACTGGAAATATTCCTCAGAGATTTTGGTCCATATTGACATGATAGCATCACGTAGTTGCTGCAGATTTGTCAGCTGTACATCCATGATGCGAATCTCCCGTTCCACCACATCCCAAAGGCGCTTTATTGGATTGAGCTCTAGTGACTGTGGAGGCCATTTGAGTACAGTGAACTTATTGTCATGTTTAAGAAACCAGTCTGAGATGATTCGCGCTTTATGACATGGCGCATTGTCCTACTGGTAGTAGCCATCAGAAGATGGGTACACTGTGGTCATAAAGGAATGTACATGGTCAGCAACAATACTCAGGTAGGCTGTGGTGTTGACACGATGCTCAATTCAATTCTGCCTCAAGGTTCGACGTGTTGTGCGTTCGGTGATGCTCTTCTGCATACCTCATTTGTAACAAGTGGCTATTTGAGCTACTGTTGCCTTTCTATCAGCTCGAACCAGTCTGGCCATTCTCCACTGACCTCTGGCATCAACAGGGTATTTGCGCCCACAGAACTGCCGCTCACTGTATATTTTCTTTTTTTCAGACCATTCTCTGTAAACCCTAGAGATGGTTATGTGTCAAAATCCCAGTAGATCAGCAGTTTCTGAAATACTCAGATCAGTCCGTCTGGCACCAACAACCATGCGACGTTAAAAGTCATTTAAATCACCTTTCTTCCCCATTTTGTTTCTTGGTTTGACTTGCAGCAGATCATCTTGACCATATCTACATTTCTAAATGCATTGAGTTGCTGCCATGTGATTGGCTGATTAGACATTTGCATTAACGGGCAGTTGGACAGGTGTACCTAAGAAAGTGGCCGGTGAGTGTATTTTATTTCTATGATGGCGATAATAACTAAAAAAGTCAAATAACTAATTCTAATCATGATTGTCAGAAGAACACAAAAAGAAGCAGAATACCATAGCAAAGACAAGAAGTGATGAACTGACAAACAGAACAGAAACACAGGGCTTTAAATTCAAGATTCAAGATGATAATAAACCAAATATAATAAATATAATTGAGATAAGCACAATCAGCAACCATACTGACAAAAGACAATCAAAAACCAAAGCAACCAAGGAAATAAGGGATGTGTCCCCAATTCACAACACTGTTAACAATTTTGGTAAATTAGAACTGTAATATGAACTGTATTTTACTGTAGGACAGTTATGCAGTATGTTACTGTATTTTAAAGTTACATTGTGAAAATTACTGTATATTTTTACAGTAAAGATATACATACAATTCTGTACATATACAGTAGAGCAAGATAAATGGTGCCGTAAATGTAAATACAGAATTTTTGCTGTAATTGATTTACAATAAGTTACTGTAGATTTTACATGAAATTGTTGACAGTGTAATAAACAAGTTATGTGTTACAAAAAATGTATATAAAAAAGTATATATATATATATATATATATATATATATATATATATGTCAGTATGGTTGCTGATTGTGCTTATCTTTATTATCTTTATTATATTTGGTTTATTATTATCTTTAATCTTGAATTTAATGCCCTGTGTTTCTGTTCTGTTTGTTATTTATTTATTTATATTTATAAATTAAATATATATTTCTAAATGTATATATATTTCTATATTTTTTTTTTTCAATTAATATGTCCATGCTGAATAAAATGAATTTGTTTGAAAACTGAGTAATTTAAAACTTGCATAAATACTGTAAATTCCGAACTTTTAGTAGCAACACTAATGTCAACAGGCTTTTGCTCTGGTGGTCGTTCAGCATTTTATAGCCCACCAGACAAATTTCAGTTGCTTGGAATATTACACTGAACAACTCACATTTACAGTTGAAGTCAGAATTATAAGCCCCCCTTTGAATTATTATTATTATTTTTTTTAAATATTTCCTAAATGATGTTTAACAGAGCAAGGGAATTTTCACAGTATGTCTAATAATATTTCTTCTTCTGGAGAAAGTCTTATTTGTTTTATTTTGGCTAGAATAAAAGCTAGAATTAAAAAATTTTAAACACCATTTTAAGGTTATTATTAGCCCCTTTAAGCTATATATTTTTTTCAATAGTCTACAGAACAAACCATCATTATACAATAACTTGCCTAATTACCCTAACCTGCCTAGTTAACCTACTTAATTTAGTTAAGCCTTTAAATGTTACTTTAAGCTGTATAGAAGTGTCTTGAAAAATATATAGTAAAATATTACTTACTGTCCTCATGACAATGATAAAATAAATCAGTTATTAGAAATGAGTTATTAAAACTATTATGTTTAGAAATGTGTTGCAAAAATCTTCTCTCTGTTAAATAGAAATTGGGGAAAAAAATAAACAGAAGGGCTAATAATTCAGGGGGGCTAATAATTCAGACTTCAACTGTATGTGAGATATCATTCTTATCCTTCATACATAGAATTTTAAAATGCATTGGTCTGCGGCTTTGTTTCTGATTAAATATGTTTGCCGTGGAATTGCAAACCTCTCAATGTATATACAACAATCCGCTACCTTCTCAATTTTAAGTATACATATTTTACATTATTACCTGGACAACTTATGTTAACATTGGCAAAACATTGCCTTAATATAAATAATTCCACGTTCAGCGTATAGCACTTTTCATTTATTCATGTTAAGGTTTTGTCCAGATATGGGCAAAATCACTGCTTGATTAATCTGCGGGTTTCTGAAACGGTTGTAATTCTTCAGCTCTGAATTTCTTATGAAGTTTTATCTTTAAAACTGATCTTTAAGCCTTTGTTCTCAGGGGGGAACTTGAAAAGTTTTAAGTATAGGTATCATTGATCATCCTAAAAATGTAGCAATGATTTACGCTGTTTTTAAAAGTATCAGATACACAGCATCTGTTTCTTCTCACTGGCGCTTTGTAAAGTAACGCACGGCAATGACTCTTGCAGACACCAGGAGATGAAGGACTTCTATTGTCCTGCTCTTTTTCTCACAGATCATACTGTACCTTTGAGCCTGTAGAAATTAATAAACGGTTATTGCCGTAATCCACCCCCCAGGATTTTTAATCCAGCGCTCCCCATGAACACAGAGGCGAAGGGAAAGCAGTGGTGGTCTCGCTCATATAGAAAAGTATAATAAGTGGCTTGAGGAAGGGTGAAGAATTCACAGTGGATGCGAGACATTAAAGAGAGCATTAGTGCTAAAGAAATGGTGGGAAAATGGCTTTCTTCATTCAAGTAGATAAATCCTGTCTGAGAGCTATTTTATATCAGATACAATTCCACATAGGGCTGTTGTTGTCACACAGGGAAGATTTAGCAAGAAATATACCTCAGTAACTTAAAGTAAAGTTAGTTCAGTAAACCTTAAGTGCAGCACAACCACAATAACATTCAAGGGATACTATTATAGTTAACAAAAAACAGCCATGAAGCCAAAATCTTTTTTATTTAAAGCAAACTCACAGCAAAATACATACATAAATAATAATAAAAGAAACTCAGCGGCCACCTTGATGTTAAAACGATATCAAAAAACACATCAAAAATGCAAATCGATTTGATGTCAATTGACTTCCTAATGTCAAAATGACATAATATTGATAATAATAATAATTCCTTCCATTTACGTAGCGCATTTCTGAACACTCAAAGGGCTTTACATATTTTTTTTTTGTGGGGGGTCTCCTCATCCACCACCAGTGTGCAGCATCTACCTGGATGAAGTGACTCTACTCTTTTTTTTTTTTTTTTGAAGAACATCCTGGGATTTATAACGACCACAGAGAGTCAGGACCTCAGTTTAGCATCTCATCCGAAAGACGGCACTCACTGAGCAGTATAGAGTCCCCATCAATATACTGGGGCGTTAGGACCCACTCAGACTGCAGGTTGAGCGCCCTCTGCTGGTCTCACTAATACTACTTCCGGCAGCAAGCCTTCCCATGTTATCTCTCATCCAGGTACTGACCAGGCGCAACCAATCAGAAACCAAAGAAACCAAGAACATAAGGGGTGCATCCTAATTCACAAAATAATACATAAGTTGTGTGTTGATCAAATTTAACCAGAAAAGTGAACTACAGGATGTTCATGAACTTCATAGACTCAATTATCATACCTGGTGAAAATTTTTAATGTAATTTTTGAATTGTTTATTTATATATTTTTTCTTCTTTTTTTCAAATTAATATGTCCATACTGAATAAAATTAATTTATGTGAATAACTTAGCAGTGTAAAAATTACTTAAAGTTATACTGTATATATTCCCAACTTTTAGTAGCAACACTAATGTCAACAGGCATTTGCTTGGGTGGTTGTCTAGCAGAGTAATTTTCACATTTTATAGCCGACTAGGCAAATTTTGATGGTCAAAAGGGCACCAATGTGTGGATATCAAATGTACCTCAAGGTTCTGACATTCAATCGATTCTGACATCAATTTTGATGTGATTTTTGCTGTTTTTTGATGTCATTTTAACATCAAGGTGCCCGCTGGAAATTCCGAACTTTTAGTAGCAACACTAATGTCAACAGGCTTTTGCTCTGGTGGTTGTTCAGCATTTTATAGCAAAGAAAGAAAGAAAGAAAGAAAGAAAGAAAGAAAGAAAGAAAGAACGGCCTCAATTGAACTTTAAAATTCATTTTTAATCTATCTTAATACTGTGTCAACTAGATAACTATAGCCCTGTTCTCTTCTTAAGATTATAGACCAGTGCTGGATGTCAGTTGGAACTTGTAATATTTTGAGAAGTGATTTTAAAGCCACTTGTACAGCGCGTTTGCTGAGGTGAGATTTATGACCTTTGGTTTTCATTTGGGAAGGCTTGTGAAGTTTATGGCCAAATGTCTGCTTGCTATTCTTTCAGACCCCCCTCCTTCTTAGACGGGAACAGAAAGCAAATCTCTAAAACGGTCAAAGCAAATATCATGTGTCTTGTACAATTTGTCACGTTATTTAGTACCGACTTAAAAAAACTGACTGAAATATCTTGCTTGGTCCCTGAGAGAGTGCTATGATTTTTGAGATGGAAGCTCTAATATCGTCTTTTATTTTGCTCTTGCCATTTAATCAGATATAGTTGCATTTCATTTTATTTTTAACAGCAGTTTTAAGGGTTAGTTTACAGCTTAATAACAATTCTGTCAACATTTACTCACGTTAATGTCATTTTTAACCCAGCAGAATTTTGTTCATCTTCCAAATACATATGATGATATTTTTAATAAAATTTGAGAGATATCTAAACCTTTTTTGAAAGAATATTTGCTAACAAAGTGGGTTATTCATTGCACCATTATAATCATGACATGACACGTCATAAATATGAAGATTTTATTCATGCTTAAGTGTTATTAGCTCAGTTATGCCATTTTAAATGCAAAGGAGACGTCATTTGAGATGTCTATTTTATGACAGCTTGACATAAACAAATACATCACAACCTGTCTTTTATTTTATGACGTCAGCCAGGCAGTGAAGAGTGCTGTTTTTTTTTTAAAAAGAAATCAGACCTTAAACGCAGCGATTTTTATTAACCGGAAGCCCTGGAGCTGGCGGACTGAAATTAAAAGTCTGTGTGGATATACCCCATTAAGATCCCTCATCCTATATAGACAGCAAAATTCCAGAAAAATATTTTTAAAAAATCCTTAAAACAGACCATATGCCATCAGTGATTTAGTCTTAATATTATGAAGCTACAAGAATACATTTATGCATTTATAAAGCAAAAAAATGCTCAAATTTGAGAGATTTCTGAACCTTATTTGAAAGATTATTTGCTAACATTGTTGCAATCAAAAACGAGTAATGTGTATGATTCAGCATAGCGTGAACTTACCTGATATGAAATGAGAACTGCAGAGTCGAGCATTTTAAATCAGGTCGTCACTCCATTCAGCTCTCTTTTAGCCAAAGACGTCTGCGGTTGGCATTAAAAGCAGTGTGGTGTATGGTAAAAGTTAAGTTTTCTATTTTTGGACTTCGAATTTGGCATCCTACCGTACAACACGACATGTTTGCTACTGCAACCGGGAAAACGTGTAACGTGTGTGATGTAGGTTGGTAATTCCTTTATAGGGCACGTTCACATATTTACTTAGAAATCCTTGCTCAGGATGAGAGGATCAGTGCACAGTGATCATGATCATGCACAGTATACTGACACTGAGAAGATGAAACTGTGAATAAAGTAATTATTTTTTGTTTTATACTATAAAAAAACTATTCCCATAGCTTGATAATATACCGATTCAACCACTGAAGACAAATGATCTGTTTTGAGGATGTTTTTAGTACCTTCCTGGACTTTGAATAAGTCAGGATAGTTGCTGTGTGGGGGATCAGGGAGCTCTCAGATTTCACCTAAAATATCTTAATCTTGATTCTGAAGACAAACAAAGGTGTCCGTGGTTTGGAATGATATGAGGGACAGCAATTAATTACATCATTTTCATTTTTGGGTGAGCTAATACTTTAAATATCTATCAATTTGGTACCAGTACCATAAAAAAATTTATAAATAATGAACAAATAATACACTCAACATAATTTCATTTATGCTGTTCACTTTATATCTCCCTTTAGAAATGTAATTTCCCTTCAAATTTGACTAAAACTAGCTGTTAATACACCCAACATAATATCATTAATGTTATTCGCTATATTGTTCCCTTCAGAAATGTAGTATCCTTTGACTAAAACCAGCTGTTGCGAAAGCAGTCTCACATTTTTGTTTTTCTATTAACTGAAATTGTGCTATTAACCTGCTGTGTGACCGTCAGCAGGATTCTTCACACTTTCCATCCCGAATCAAAAAGCATTCCCAGCTCCCAGCATCACTGCTATTACAAGTTAGCTTAAATAGCCATAAACAGTGTTCTTAGACATTGAATTTTACTAGCTTTGCTGTGATCGTTAATTAAATTTACAACGCTGTTCTCAAATTTGCTGATTGCAGATGCCTCCAGCTGTATTTGGTCTCCGGAGGTCTGCAGCCTGAGCCGGCGTTACGGTATTATTTTCATATTTCCAGCTTAAAGAGTAGATGGAGAAGGCAAGGATATAGCAGGCAATGACATGGACTTTAACCTAAAGTGCGATGAGATGACTTGGAATGGAGTTAAAAGCCCATAGTTGCTCAAACGGCATCATCACGGCCCTCTCCAAATGCCACACATCACTTAACCTGCCAAAAGCTTTCCCAAGGGAGCAGTTAAAAAGAGCCAGACGGCCTTTGCAGTGTCAGAAATAAGATGCTTGTGCATGCAAATATTATAAAATGGACTTTATTAAGGTAATAATTTCTGCCGAAGTCTATCAGCCAATGGTAGTTAAGGTTGCTGTAATACCTCCAGGGTGGACTGCAGAATGGCCGGTTTAATGAGAGACCTGGGGATTAATGATGTTTAATGATAGCTTTATGACTCCAGCATCCAAACGTTCGATGTGAACGTCAAAATAAAACATATGGACTTTCTTCAAAACCATCAAGGCTTGAAAAATGGGACACAAAAAAGGTTTGTCATAATCCTTTGGCTAAAACAGGGAAATGAATAATAGGATGGAGTGAGAAGTGAATGCAATGTTGTCGATGGTTAATGGTTTAAACATTTCTAGATCGTCCGGGGAGACAAAGAACCGTGTGAAATGTTGTAACAATGTCGGTGAAGAAAAAGACAGATCATCGGTCTGATGGGAATCTGTGACTCTATACTTTGCACAACATTTAATGTGCGCTTTTCAGAATTATGTGCATGGATGTAGTTTGTGCAAATAGGTTTTGAATTTAGTTATATTGTACTACATTTAAATATTTATATAGTACTATATAGTTTATGGATCATTTAATTTTTTTATATTTATTTCAGCTAATGCCAGAAAAAAAGAACTAAACAAGATAGATGGTTGTTTTCAGTATTTTTTGATAATAGACAGTTCAAAGGGACAGTTTATCTGTTTTTATAACAAAGCATTTACTGTTTGTTTTGTTTGGTTTAATTCATCCTTTCTCAGTGCTAAAATATTTTTGTATTATAATGTAATACATAATGTGTGTGTTCCAATTGTCCACACAAGTATAGGAATACCAGTCAATTTTGACCTTGTGGGGACATTTTTTTGGTCCCCATGAAGAAAACGACTCATAAATCAAAAAAGAATAAAGCATTTTGAAAATGGGAATATACAGTTTTTATATACACTAACCGGCCACCTTACTAATACCGAGTTGGACCCATTTTGGCCTCAGAACCACCTTAATCCTTTGTGGCGTAGATTCAGCAAGGTACTGGAAATATTCCTCAGAGATTTTTTTCATGATTGATGTCCATATTGACATGATAGCATCACGCAGTTGCTGCAGATTTGTCAGCTGCACATCCATGAATCGAATCTCCCGTTCCATCACATCCCGAAGATGCTCTATTGGATTGAGTTCTGGTGACTGTGGAGGCCATTTAAGTACAGTGAACTCATTGTCATGTTCAGTAAACCAGTCTGAGATGATTCATGCTTTATGACATGGCGCGTTATCCTGCTGGAAGTAGCAATCAGAAGATAGGTACACTGTGGTCATTAGGAGATGGACATGGTCAGCAACAATACCCAGGTAGGCTGTGGCGTTGACACAATGCTCAATTGATACTAATGGGCCCAAAGTGTGCCAAGAAAATATCCCCCACACCATTACACCACCACCACCAGCCTGAACTGTTGATACAAGGCAGGATGGATCCATGCTTTCATGTTGTTGACGCCAAATTTCCTGTTCGTAGCTGACAGGAGTGGCACCCGGAGTGGTCTTCTGCTGCTGTAGCCCATCTGCCTCAGGGTTCGACGTGTTGTGCATTCAGAGATGCTCTTCTGCATTCCTCGGTTGTAACAAGTGATTATTTGAGCTACTGTTGCCTTTCTATCAGCTCAAACCAGTCTGGCCATTCTCCACTGACCTCTGGCAACAACAAGGCATTTGCGCCCACAGAACTGCCGCTCACTAGATATTTTCTTTTTTTCAGACCATTCTCTGTAAACCCTAGAGATGGTTGTGCATGAAAATCCCAGTAGATCAGCAGTTTCTGAAATACTTAGACCAGCCCGTCTGGCACCAACAACCATGTCATGTTCAAAGTCACTTCAATCACCTTTCTTCCCCATTTTGTTGCTTGGTTTGAACTGCAGCCGATTGTCTTGACTCTGTCCACATGCTTACATGCATTTAATTGCTGCCATGTGATTGGCTGATTAAATTTGCGTTAACGAGCAGTTGGACAGGTGTACCTGATAAAGTGGTCGGTGAGTGCATATACTGTATGTATGTATGCATATATATATATATATATATATATATATATATATATATATATATATATATATATATATATATATATATATTGTTTGTACAGTATGAAAGTCAAAAAGTCATTATGTCTATGGGATTTGTCATAAAGATAGCTGCACAAGTGTATCTGTGTGTGTGCTTAAAACATTTTAGATGCTTTCAACCTTACCTGCTTGTTTTACCTGGTTTCCAAATGTAAAGTATTAGGTATATGCACTTGTTAACAACCCTTTTTACATTGTTGTTGTTGTTATTATGTATTTTAATATTTTTACATTTCACTTATTTACTTTTTTTTGTAACATTAAATCATTATTTTGGAACAAAACAGAAACGGTAACTAAGAAACTGGTGGAAAAGTGTCATGTTTTTGGGGCGAGTTGTTAAATCTTATATTTGTCTGCCATTATCTGTCATTAGTGTCAAAACGGTAACATCCTTTCTGACTTTTCGTGAGGATATTCTGAACTGTGCATGATTGCTTTCTGTCTTCACCACTAAACGCTTCTTTTGTTCTGGTAAACGCTTGCCTCATCCGTCTAATATGCTTCACTGAAGAACTTGAACAAATTGTGAAGTGACACTTCAGCTGTCTGGGCTCTTCAGTGAATCTGCGATGTGCTTTCTGAAGTCGCTTTCCTTCATATGGTAGTCATTGACACACACTCTTCGTACATGTGTTACTGATGAAAGACAGAATCATTTATATTATAAGCAGGCATTAATTTGTTTGGCTTTCTCTTTCTCGTCATCTCCATATGAGATATTTTCATCATTGCAATACATCAGAGCAAATAAACCACTACAATGAAAAAAAAATGCAATATACTTAGGAATTCCAGAACTGGGTTTTCATACATTTATCCTTTTACATTTACCAAGAAATCTGGTTTATATGTATACCTTGTGCTGATCGACTTTCTTACTACGTTACAATGGTATCATTCAAATATGTAATGGAAATAAAAGCCCATGCATCCTCATTCCAAACCAAGAATCCAATAATAGCAACAGCGTGAAGTGTAAATGAGAGAAAGTCAAATCAAATCGGCTCTGAAATCAAACCAAAGTGGCCTTTTAAGGCAGCAGGAAAAGCCATCCAGTCTGGCACCAGGAGTTTGACCTGATCAGCTCTCTTATGGCTGGCCCACAATCCGTCTTGACTGGACGTTTCTGCACACTTGTGTCTGACAGGCAGGGTGGTATAAACAGGGTGGGATGCAGACACCCGTAATCCCTCCACAGCTCATACATTGTCTGCCATCGGGTTAGTCGCTCGCTGGGGGTCTGCAGCATTTGCAGAAACGTTAATCCCCTCCCAAAAGGAACATGGCCATCATCTAATGCTGAAGTGTGGGAATCCAGTGCTGAAGTGCTTGGTAATGCTGGGGATGTAGATAAAATCTCTTTTTCTCTTTTGCTTTAGCAGCCGCTTGGACTTGTCTTTGTGTTCATTTTGGCAAGCAGTGTAATTACATGTAACTAAATTAAATTAATTTAGATATAAAATAGGTTAAAATTGTCATATGATTGCGCATTATAAAAAATGAAAACAATAAAATTATCATATGATCCTGTATTTATTCATGAAGTACATTAAATCTAAGCAGATCAGTGGATATATGATCAGTGAATCAGTCCAGTGAATACAAAATACAACAACAAGCACAAGTTATGCTTTTGCTTCAAATTGTCTAACTTTTAATCCAACATGTACCGAGGACATTCGAATAAAATCTTGCTTTGCCATGCGAGTGAATGTGGAACTCAAGAATGTTATGGGAAGTATTTTCTTTGAAACCTTTCCCGCTGCTTCAAGATGAGGATTGATCATGCTGGAAACAACGTGCCCAGAACATCACATCTGCCAACATGTGCTGCCCATATTATGACTCATATGACCAGGCAAGAATAGCACTGGATACATGTAATGCTGAGCTGACTCGTGCCAGCAGGTGGCCTGCATCCAAAATCCCATTGTTCACTACTATATAGTAGTAGGCAATATGCTTTATATAGCAAAAAAAATATGTCTGAATTTATAGTGCTCATGAAAAAGGTTGAAAAAAAATCAACATAGGTTCACTATGAAAACGTAGTTCTATTTCTGGAAATCACAAATTATATAGCCAGAGGGATGTATGGCTGCATTTTGAGTCTGACGAAAACTAAAGCCAAAAAATAAAATAAATAAGTAAATAATAGGGTGGGAATCTGGTAAGATCTGAAAATGTGGTAAAAATCTGGGGATTTTCTTTTTCTGGATTGCTTTTCAAAACATTGCCGGTTGAATTTAGGGAAGTGGGTGAGTGCTGGTCAATAGGTACTTTTTAAAACACTATCGATTGGGTTTAAGCATGGGGGGTGGGTGGGGGGATTGGTTGGTCGTTCAGTCAGTCGGCAGTGCTCTCTGGTGGATTTACGCAAGAAAAGCAGGCGCAAATGTCACTTCTAAGAGAAATTTGAGATCTCAAAAGGGGTACACAGCAGCCTGGATTTGCGAAAACAAAAACTGCAAAAAACTAACCTCCTGGGATGTATTTGGCGATCTCCAGAAATGTGTATAAGGGAAGGTTATCATAATGAGCCTGGGTGCAAAATGTACACATGCCTATTAGTTTTATTGAGATTTTGAAAAGTTCATGTAATGGACACTTTATATTTTAAGAGAGAACGTGTGAATTGCAGTAAAGCACCATAATTGACAAAAATGATCGCTAGTTGACCTAAACCCCTGAAAGTCTTTAACTGCATTAGTTAGGGTTAAAGAAAGTGTTGCCAGTCATATAACAAGCAAGAAACATATTAATCACTGCACATTAAAACTGCTCCTACACACCTTTTTTGGTTCTAGATGAAAAGACATTCACTTATGCCATTATTAAAGAAGCTTGTTTTGCCATAGGATGAAGAATACAAACGGAAAATGCTATTTTTTTTTAATCAAACAATACTGACTTTTATATCCTACAAGAGTTTTGCAGTTGTGACTTTTTTTTCTTCTCAGACTTATAAAATGTACATGCAATTTCGGAAGATAAAAAGAATTTCAAGTAAACTAATTGTGATATTTAGAGGCTGTTTTTCAGCCACAAACAAAGATTTTATGCATTTTGCCTTTTCATTTACATGACAATGGCATTTTTGGCACTGAAAATAGGTTACAAAGTGTACATTTATTTTTTTTTAAATGACGCCATTGTTGTGTCTAAGGGAACCGAAAAGAGAATCTTTGAAAGCAATGATATCAGATGGTTGTAAACGCAGATCTTTTTAAAAACATTTTCATTTTTGCCTACATCGTTGTCCTGTAAACGTTACCTTAAATGTGGAAATACATGGAAAACAGAAAATCATATTTCACTTGAATATAACTCCTGAGAGAAAACAATCAAAGGAAAACCCATTGTGTGATGTCTTATCCGTAATCATGCAGGCCAGTCTATGATGATCTCCATCCCATTTCATTGTCTCTCAAAGGACACTGGAACACATTGCACGCACTCTAAAGACGATTTAAAACAGCTGCGATGTGCTCTTGAGTTTCAAAAGAACAACATGAAACTTTCTCAGGTTTAATCTTTTATCAGGGCAAATGCATTTTTCAGACCGTGATCTAAAACATTTCAATTGAATTATGGTACATTTTATTTTGTTGTTTCTGAGGTCAAATAGTGGTAGGAAGAAATTATGTGCTGCAGGTATTTCAGCTTGAAAGGGATGTTTGCAGAATTGTTCAATTAAAGCACAGCACCATTATAATGATAATAATTTGCTAAAACTGTTTAAAACCAATAAATAAAATGGCAGACTCTTAAAAAAATAAAGATTTCAAATGGGTGACTTTGCAGTGATCCCATAGAAGAATCATTTTAAATCCCTAAAGGACTTTTCAGTTAAAAGTTCTTATTAAATAATTAGATTTGTAAGACTTTTAGCTTAATAAACTAATTTGCTGCTTATTTATAGTTAATAAGGTAAAAAATAGGGTTTAGATGTTGGGTAGGATTGTTAGATTATAAGTACTAAAAAACA
The DNA here is from genome assembly GCA_903798195.1 of Danio kyathit. Lineage (NCBI taxonomy): Eukaryota > Metazoa > Chordata > Actinopteri > Cypriniformes > Danionidae > Danio > Danio kyathit. The sequence continues at coordinate 43,759,202 of LR812534.1, forward strand.
ATTATCTTAATAATAGGCAGGCAATAAGCCAGTAGGAATTTAGTAGTAAAATTGTATATTAAATGCGTAAATCTGACCTTAGATCAGACTAACAGGTTATCTTTATTTATTTACTCTCATTACCCTGTAATGTAATAATTTACACACAAAAATGTATAGACACAAAAATATATAGACACGGATCTTTTATTAGTGAGAGTAATACACTACCTGACAAAAGTCTTGTTGTCAATCCCAGTTGATCATTTGAAAAAGTAGCAGATGGTAGATATTTCTGATGAATCATCTGTTGATCTGCATCTCAATCATCACAAATACTGTAGAAGACCTATTGGAACCCGCATGGAACAAGATTCTCACAGAAATCAGTTAAGTTTAGTGAAGGAAAAATCATGATTTGGGGTTACATGGAGTATGGGGGCGTGCGAGAGATCTGCAGAGTGCATGGCAATATCAACAGCTTGAGGTATCAAGACATTTGTGATGCCCATTACATTACTATCTACAGGAGAGGGCAAATTCTTCTGCAGGATAGCGCTCCTTTTCATACTTGAGCCTCCACATCAACATTCCTGAAAGCAAAGAAGGTCAAGGTGCTCCAGGATTGGCTAGCACAGTCACCAGACATGAACATCATTGAGCATGTCTGGGGTAAGATAAAGGAGGCATTGAAGATGAATCCAAATAATCTTGATGAACTCTTGGAGTCCTGCAAGAAAGCTTTCTTTGCCATTCCAAATGACTTTATTAATAAGTTATTTTATTGCAGAGATGTATGGATGCAGTTGTCCAATCTCATGGGAGTCATACACAATATTAATTATTTTTCTACTGCACCATGACTTTATATTCTATACTATACCTTATTTCTGTTAAGTGACAAGACTTTTTGCCTAAGCAAAGTCAGACCTTACTGTCCTAATTAAATAATTAAAAATCAAGGCATGATCATGTTTTATTTTGGTAAAATAAGTGTAATTTAGAGGCAGTTGCATTTCATATAAGCCACTTCTAATACCAAATGATCAACTAGAAGTCAAGTTATTATTTGTTGCTCCTAAAACTTGGATAGACGACAAGACTTTTGTCAGGTAGTGTACACTGTAGAAAAAAATGCTTGGTTCCACACAATTGCTTCTTGTTGACCCAACACAAATCGATTCAGTTAACGTTATTGTTTTTTTTTTTTTTCTTTTTACAAATTTAAGTGGATTGAACATAAAACAATTAACTTTTTTTGAGAGTATGTTCTTTTATGCAAACACTTCTGTAAAAAAAAACCTCCAGGCGATATTTATCTGTCTCAGTGACTGATTGTAGTTCCATCATTACCATTTCGCTCATTCTATTCCTGTCTTCAGTCAGATACACAGACATTTTTAAAGAGCCCTAACGAGCAGAGCAATTTATGTCCTATGGTGTGAGTTCTTTGGGCCTGAACTCAAAGGCTGTGCCCTTATTTAACCGACACTTCTCATATTCGGGAGGCAAAGGCAGTCTGAGGTGAAGGTAAGGCCCTGCAGATCGAAGCCATAAAGCTGAGGAACTGCCTGGCTTTTGTGCAAAAGGATGATCTATACTGGTTGGTGGAGCATAAAACAATAGCTAAGGTTAGCGTTTGCCAACCTGATGTAGGCGTAGACAACAATCCAGTATCAGCAAGATTCCATTGATCATAAACAGAGACACGCCAAGAGGTGGTGAACTAACAAGTTGGACACATCAGAAATTCCTCCAAAATTTTTGGGTTTCTCCAGGTCAAAAACATCTAAATTTTTCAGCCTACCTGAAGGAGGAGGAAAAGGCAATTGTCCAAGGCCGTGCTTTATGGGTTTATTTATCATACCACATGTTTAGTCATGTCATCCTTCCAAAGTAAAAATAAAATTGTTAAAAACAATATAAGGTGTCTTCGAAAAGCACATTTCAACACAGTAGAAGGCCAAAGTCTGAGCGGTGTTCAATATTGAAATCCTGTACTTTCGAGTATTTGTCTAAACCCATACCAAGATACAGTTTTTCTGATGATTACAAATGCTTTTATAATGTAATTCCCAGTAGAGGCTACAGAGGGTTTCTTTTCGCATCGGGAATCTTTACGCTTGTCAGGTGTACTGGAAGACAAATCTGGACTGATATTTATAGAGTAAAGCAAATATAGTATCAAACGGCAGAAAGAAAAGCTCCTGTGGTGCTAGCATGAATTTAATTTTTTGACTGCTAGCCCACACTCAGTCTGAAAGTGGTTTGTTTTTATGATGCACTTTCCTTGAGATCTGGGCGCTTGGGGAAGGAAACTTTGCCTTTTGACTGTCAAAAGTGTATCAGGGCAATTATACTAAAGTGATTCACTGTCGGACCTTAATGTTCTTGGCACTCAAGCTCTTGCAAGCCGATGGTTGGCCAAGGTTTAATACACAGCTTTGATACCAGCTGAGCCACGTGTAATTGTTGTAGGATATTTTTTATTCATTGGCACATTCAAAAGCATGAAGCTTAAAAAAAACAGTTATTCAATGTTTGGTAACACTATAGACCATTTCAATGTGGTCGTGTCATTGGCCCATGAACATTTCCTGCTTGTTATCAAACTATTTCACGACTGTAACAAGAGGCAATTCAATCATAACTTGATTTTAAAACAGCTATTATAACATTATTTATCAATATGTGGCTCTTTTTGGATTCCCTAAAGCTATAGAAATTAAAAATGTAAAACAGGAAATACTGTGGGATCGTTGTTTTTGTTTACATCTCCAAAAATAGTCTATACTTTAAGTAACAATTCTCACTTATAGCTACTGGCTTATTAGCTAGGCCCACACGGAATCTGCGCGCGCAGAATTCCGCAGATTTTCTGCAGATTTCCGCAGATTTTTAGCCAATTAATCATCATTAATTCTGTTTATTTACTTAAAGTTAACTATTTACAGGTAATTTAATTGGATTTGCATTTTAAACATTAAATACAAGTTAAAAAGGTATTATTTTTTATTTAACATATTAAGGTTTTAGTTATAATACTCCCAAAATAATTCCGCAAAAATTCGCAGATTTTTACCAAAATTCTCCGCAGAAATAGCAAAAAATGTCCGCAGATTCCGTCTGGCCCTACTTATTACCCGCCTATTATTAAGGTATTGGCTACTTGTAATGATCCCTAAAGACACTATACTACACACTAAAAAATAAAGGTACTAAAGCTGTCACTGGGGTAGTACATTTTTAAAAATTACACTTTTGTACCTTACAGGTGCACATTGGTACTTTGAAGGAACATTTTTGTACCTGTAGGGTATACTTTTGTACCTTTAAGGTACTATGAAGTACACAATTGTACTTTTTAGGTATAAATATGTAACTTTAATGTACAAATGTGGACCTGATGGGTATAAAAGCGTGCCTTTTAACTACCGGTACCACTGGTACCACCCCAGTCACAGCATTTGTACCTCTATTTCTCAGAGAGAAATTCCAGTCTGGCTTTAGATCGGGACATAGCACTGAAACTGCTTTAGTTACCCAGGTAGCAAAGAATTCTGGCCCAGATTTGGCATAAAGCTGGCACAGCAGGCATTCGTCCGGCACTGGCATACAGCATTTGGGCCAAACATGGCCTGGGTTTCGCAGAGGGGGCACCATATTTAAGGTTGCACACAAGAATTGGGCAAGATAGCAAATGTAGTATTTGGCCTATCTTGACCCACTTTTAAAAAATATTTATAATATTTTTGAGTAAAGAATAAATTCTACCAATCAGGTTGCTTCGGAAAAAAACATGGCTATAAAGCAAAATGCTTTATGGGTTTATCAAATTCATTGCAGTTGTGACACACCAACATATCTGGCCCAGTTCAGGCCATGGGTCAGTTATGGGTTATTAACTTGGCTAAAACTTGGCCCAGATATGGTCCATGTTTGGCCCTTGTATGGAAACCAGAATTGGTCCAATCATGTACCATAATTCACTGCGGCATGTGGGCCAAGCAAAAGCTGATTGTGTGGGCCAGATCTGGGCCAGAGATATTTCGCTATGTGGGTAGGGTCGTAAATGACCTTCTTCTAATAGCAGATTCTGGGGCTTGTGGCATTCTTGTCCTGCTAGATTTGACAGCTGCATTTAATACTATTTGCCAAAGTATTTTGTGGGATAGACTACACAAGTGGATTGGCTTATCAGGTACGGTGTTTAAGTGGTTTGCATCATATCTCGCCGAATGCTCTCAGTTCGTCTGTCTGAGTGGTCATTGAACACAAACGGTCCCACTGTGTCAGGGTGTCCCTCGGGGGTCAGTTCTTAGTCCACTTTTATTTAATATTTATATGTTAGCTCTTGGACAGATTATGCAAAAATTTGGCTTGGGTTATCACTGTTATGCTGATGACACACAGATTTACATTAGCACCGTAACCGTTCCTATTTTCACTTCTGCTATGGCAGTTCTATTGGCCTGTCTACAGGAAATCAAAGCATGGATGAAACAAAACTTTATTAAACTGAACAGTTCTAAAACTGAGAATTTACAACTCGGCACTACTACCAATGTTAACAAGTGTAGTGATTTTAAGCTCTCTATTGATAACATTCAACTATCACCCTCTCCCCAGGCGCGCAACCTTGGGGTACTATTTGATGCTCAGCTTAGTTTTAACTCTCACTTCAAACCGCAATATTGCACGCATTAGACCCTTTCTGTCATGACCATATGCTGAGAGGCTTATCTATGCCTTTTTCACATCTCTTCTTGATTTTTGTCATTTGCTTTTTGGTGGTTTACCTGCAAATTCTCTCAGGAGATTACAGTATATTTAAAATTCTGTCGCACGCGTTCTGACTTACACATCTTCACGCCATCACATTACTCATGTTCTTCAGCAACTTCATTGGTTACCTGTTAAGTTGATTTTAAGACTCTGATTTAAACTTACAAAGCGGTACATTGGCTAGCTCCTGATTACATTTGTGATCTTGTGTCTCTTTCTACTCCTGCTCGCTGTATTCGCTCTGCTTCAGGACTTACCTTGCTCCAGCCACGTTGCAGACTTAACACCATGGGTGGTAAGGCCTTTTCGTACCGTGCGCCGAAATTATGGAATGCATTACCCATAACGATTAGGAATGCCGTTTCTTTAGATTGTTTTAAGAAGTTAATTAAGACTCACCTTTTTTTTAGTTTATGATCATCACTGTCATTTTATTCATTTGTAACATTTTGTTATTTAATGTCTCTTTACTGTTTTATTGTTCCTTGCCTTATAGCGCTTTGAGTTTGAGAAAAGCGTAAAACAAATCAAATTAGCAGTTTATTGAGCTTAAGGTTTAATTAATGATTTATTAATGGCTGGAAAAAATTTGACCCAATGTTTTAAAGGAAAGTGAATTTAAAGACCTCGTGTGGTGGTGCCTAACTATGTGCTAGAATATGGTTATCTGCTATTTTTACTGAAAGACATCAAAAGTGCAATTTCATCAGTTAATACCCTTGCTGACAATTTCCTGAGCGTTTTTATCTAAAGTGCTGGAGCTCATGCCTTCCTAAAATCGCAACCACTAGCCTTTCTCCAATGAATACATATTTCAAACCAAAGGAGATGTATGGGTGTTTTCAACGCATTCATGGCAAGTGAAGCCTCATATGCTTGGAAGCAGCCATGTATGAGGTGTTTCTGGGATTTGATAGTACATGATTTCACAGAGCAACTGTGGACTCAGATTTTCTGGATGAGTAGCTTTTTGAGTAGTTCAATGCAATAGGGCCTCTTTATAATGTAATTCTCAGCAATTCCCATTGTGCAGTACATCTATGAAGGATTACTTCACCCAAAAATTTAAATTCTGTTATTAAATAATCAACCTCATGTTGTTCCAATTTTCAGGACACAAAATCAAGATATTTTAGATTAATTTAAAAAAAAGATCTCTAACCCTTCATAGACAGCAATGGTCACGAGATCTAGAAAAGGGACCATGAACATTCCATGTTGTTCAATTGTTACAGTATCATACTAAGCTCAATGAATAATTTTGTTCACCAAAAAACTTTAAATAATTACGATGTACTGCCCATAAATACGCACCCTGACCTGACACTGAACAAGAGAACAAAATCACATTTACACTTTATTTTGACACACAAATGTGTTCTTGGAACTTGTATGATTACTCTGTTGTTGACTACTCACCCTCATGTAATTTCAAACCCCTGAGGCCTAAGATGTTCAGAAAAGGAATGAAAATGGGAATGAAAATGTTTCTTCAGTGGTTCAATTGTAATCGGCCAGTGTAAAAAAATCTGAGATGCATGCAAGGTCAAAAAACCCATTCATTGTCTTATAATATGCATGTATTTTTACCTTATTTTCCCATAGACTTCAGTGAACCCCACCTTTCCGTGACATTAATCTACGATAATTGGTCCAAGTCTGAATCATAAGTATGCAGAATACCACAACGGAATGAACCGCCCAACTTATCCAGCATATGTTTTACACAGCAGATGCCCTTCCAGCTGCAGCCCAGTACTGGGAAACATCCATACACTCATTCACACACACACATACAGTATGACCAATTTAGTTTATTCAATTCGCCTATAGCGCATGTCTTGTGGGGGGAAACCGGAGCACCCGGAGGAAACCCACACAAACGCGGGAAGATCATGCAAACTGCACACAGAAATGCCAACTGACCCAGCTGAGGCTCGAACCAGCGACCTTTCAACCACTCAGCCACCGTCGTGCCCCAACAGGAAAACAGTACAAGGTTAATTATAATGTGGTAGTGTTGTAAAAATTAACTTTAATCTCCCACGCAACAAGTGGGACAATGTTTCGTTTAAACGTCAGGACGAAATGGCTAAAGATAAGAATGCATGGTGAATTTGAGTCTGAGATCAACTCTTATTCCTTGAGAAACTATAGGACTATACATGGTGCACTTTCAAGTTTAAACCTCAGCTGAATGTTTTCTTTCACTTAGAGCTATGTTACATCTCATGGAAGGTAATTTTCAAAAACTCATAATAGGGGTTCTTAAAAAGATGTCTAATTGACATCCATACATAAACAACTTGGCTAAATCAAGGCCAAAGTTATACTAGTCATCTAATAGACAGCACTGAGGACTACACATGTGCAGTCGGACTAATTGTTGACCAGTTTTGGATTGTTGTTAGACATTGTTAGATATTGTTCGACTATACGATTTTCACTGACAACCCAAATTTAGCCTTGTTTTAGTCAAAATGTCTATATTTTTTGTCTGTGGGATGTTTTTAAACACAAAAAAGCTTGCTGGGGAATATAAATGGTAGCGGTGGTTCCTAATGGTACATTGAGATCTTACAAAGCAAAATTATACGGTCCGTGCAAAAAACTGAACCTTCTTTACAACATTGTTACCTGTAATTTATAACCTCAGGCGTATGGTTCAGATTGATGTCCAGCGCGGAATCGTTATTTTAAACCGTTTCTTTTAGAGAACTGGATGAACCAGTTCAGCAAATTCACTGAAACAATTTGCAGCTCAAGCCAGCAAAGATCTAAAAGTTACTCAATCAAAACTCACTCTCAAACATGCCTGAAGGTCACTCTTATTCAAAATAAGCCAATATATGAACTTTTTAAGCCTAGTTTGACCACTAATTTGCCATAAATCACAAAAATGTTTGGTTTAAAGGCAACTCAAAAATGAATGAAGACTTCATATGGGTCAACTGGCCTTATTAGTTGTAGAAAATTATGTTGTTGACTACTCACCCTCATGTAATTTCAAACCCCTGAGACCTAAGATGTTCAGAAAAGGAATGAAAATGGGAATGAAAATGTTTCTTCAGTGGTTCAGTTGTAATCAGCCAGTGTATAAAAGGCTGAGATGCATGCAAGGTCAAAAAAACCATTTATTGTCCTATAATATGCATTTATTTTTACCTAATTTTCCCATAGACTTTAGTGAACAGAGAGAGCTCAACGCGCTACAATTTATTTTAAAAAAAAACCCATGTACTTACATAAAACACCAGCAAATTAAGTATTCGCTTTGACAGCAAATGCGTTGCAAATCCTCACAATGCAAACACATTAAGAAAACGCTCTGCAAATTCTCACATGTGGGATTTGCATGAGGATCTGCAACATGTGTGTTGTCAAACCGATGAAAATCTTTTCTTAATTTGCTGGTGTTTTTAGTAATTGCATGTGTTTTCTTAAATTGCAGCCAGATAAGCTGTCTTGGCCACCATTCTTTTATTGGGGACCACCAAAACCAAACTACAGGGTTTGACCTTTTCTAATGCATAATAGGGGCTCTTTAGACACAAGATAGCTTTATGGGGCATCACTAAGGACCACAGTTTCTTCCAAAAATCTTTACGAATGTATTACTGGAGAAAAAAAAAGATATTTTGTATGGCCATAGGTTTTTAAAAACAGAAAATTTGTTTGTTTTTTCCATAAAACTTCAGTGTATTAAAACATTTCCAAAAATGTGTTTTTGTACTGCCTCCATTTCCTAAAATCACAAATATGTAAATATTCTCATCAACTACCAGAGCAGGACTTTCACATCATTATCTCCACTGACTCTCTGTAACGTTGAAAGCATTTCTGCCCAAGAATGTTGATTTTTGAAGGTCATCCCCTTACAAAACATTACTGCAGTTTTTTTTTTTTTTAAAGAATACTGCAGTTTTAGTTACTTCAGAAAAGTGCATTTTTTTGGACACGAAAAACTGCATTATTTAAGTATATTGCAGTATTACTGCAGTACAACTGAAGGACTACAATACAACCAACTCCAGTACATCTACTGCAATTCAACTGGATTACTATTACCATACAACTGCAGTTCAAATACTGCAATAGTACAGAAGTGATACTACTGTTATAATGTAGTATAACTACTGCAAAAATACTGAAGTGATACTACTACTATAATGCAGTACAACTACTGCAATACATGTTAAATAATTTATTGCACTTAGTATTAAAAGTGCACTTTAGTTTTTTTATGTATTGCAGTATTGTAGATGTGTTTCTGTAGTTAGTTACACTTCTTAAAAGTGCAATACAATATATTGTGGTAGTACTTCAGCAGTACAACTGAAGTACTGAAACCTCATTTGGAAACCATTGTACAGCGAGCAGGAAAAGTAGTAGTTGTATTGCAGTTGTATTGTGGAAGTAGTAGCAGTACTGCATTATAGTAGTTGTAGTACTTCAGTACTAATGCAGTAGTTGTACTGCATTATAGTAGTAGTATCCCTTCATTACTGTTGCATTCGTTGTACTGCATTATAGTAGTAGTATCACTTCAGTACTATTGCAGTAGTTGTACTGTAGTAGAAATTCAGTTGAATTGCAGTAGATGTACTGCAGTTAGTTGTATTGTATTACTTCAGTTGTATTGCAGTAATACTGCAATATATTTAAATAACACAGTTTGTTTCGTATCCAAAAAACTGCACTTTTCAGAAGTAAATAAAACTGCAGTATTCCTTAAAAAACCTGCAGTAATTTTTGTAAGGCCGCTCTCAATTTATTTAATGTTACTTCAGTTGTACTGCAGATTTTACTGCTGTTGCATTATAGCTGCTGTTATACTGTTCATTTTTGCGAACAAACTCTTAAAATTCTAATTAGAAAATGACTTGAATCCAAAAAACATCAGTGAAAAAAGTACAAAATATTCTTGGAAGATGTTGAAGAACAAATCCCTTGTAACACAAGTGACGTACAGTTCTTACCACACCATTGTCATATTAGACTACAACAGCACAAGTGCAGTAAACACTGAGTTTACTTGTTTTTACTGCAACTTATACTGCTTTTGAACTTTATTGTACTGTATTTGAACTGTGTTTATACTTCATTTTATTGCAATTTTGCAGTTGTAGTTTATTTTATTGCAGTTATACTTCTATATACGTACTGCTGTTGTACTGCAGTTTTACTTCAGTTTACTGCATTTATTTTTTGTAAGGGTCTGTATGAGTGCCAAACGGGAACATTACGTAAAATTAGCAACACATTATTAGCTGTTTGATAACATAGTCAAGTCAATTACCAGTATGTGTCCAGTGTTGTAGAAAACCAGAAAATGTTCTCTGAAAAACACCCTTAGTTGAAGTTGTAATAATGTTATGCTGGAGAAACAGACTTAGTAAACATACAGTACATACTGTACAGTATAGAGCAGCTCAAATCTCCATTGAAACTCCCAAATCTTATTTCTAAATAGCAAAGATTTGCAATTAACACTCACAGTGGTGTATTTAAAGAGCCCCTATTATGGGTTTTTGAAAATGACCTTCCATGCAGTGTGCAACACAGCTTCAAGTGAATGAAAACATCCAGCTGTGATTGAAATCTGAAATTGCACATTGTTTAAAAATACAGATTTTTTAAATAAAAGATTCGACTTAGAGTTGTTTAAATAATTTGTCGTTCGTCCGTATCTTTTGCTTTTTGTTGTATATTGCACTGTCTGTATTTTGCACTGTCTGTATTTTGCACTGTCTGTGTCCTGCACTGTCTGTATTTTTGCACTGTCTGTATTCTGCACTGTCTGTATTTTGCACTGTCTGTATTTTGCACTGTCTGTATTCTGCACTGTCTGTATTTTGCACTGTCTGTATTTTGCACTGTCTGTATTTTTGCACTGTCTGTATTTTGCACTATCTGTATTTTGCACTGTCTGTATTTTGCACTGTCTGTATCCTGCACTGTCTGTATTTTGCACTGTCTGTATCCTGCACTGTCTGTATTTTTGCACTGTCTGTGTCCTGCACTGTCTGTATTTTGCACTGTCTGTATTTCCCACTGTCTGTGTCCTGCACTGTCTGTATTTTTGCACTGTCTGTATTCTGCACTGTCTGTATTTTGCACTGTCTGTATTCTGCACTGTCTGTATTTTGCACTGTCTGTATTTTGCACTGTCTGTATTCTGCACTGTCTGTATTTTGCACTGTCTGTATTTTGCACTGTCTGTATTTTGCACTGTCTGTATTTTGCACTGTCTGTATTTTGCACTGTCTGTATCCTGCACTGTCTGTATTTTTGCACTGTCTGTGTCCTGCACTGTCTGTATTTTTGCACTGTCTGTGTCCTGCACTGTCTGTATTTTGCACTGTCTGTATTTCCCACTGTCTGTGTCCTGCACTGTCTGTATTTTGCACTGTCTGTATCCTGCACTGTCTGTATTTTTGCACTGTCTGTATTTCGCACTATCGTTGTATTTACACTGTCTGTATTTTGCACTGTCTGGAGCCAGCACCTAAGCTTTTTTACTCATCACAGCACACGTGCTGCTGATGATGTGACAATAAAAGTGATCTGATTTGATTTTGATTTGCCTGTTCATAAATATCGACAACTGTACTGTAACTGTACTGTGTATTTACACTGTGACCATATTCATCTATGTAAACACAAAAACAGCATTAACATTACAGCAGACACTGTAAAAAGGTCATTCCCAACCGCTAGACTTTTCTGACAGGGTATTTGAGTGTCATCGAGTGTCAGAATGATGTGGGACTGCTATACAAGAGTTATTATTATGGATTATTCATTTATTCACTTATTTTCATTCATTCATTTTCTTTTCGGCTTAATCCCTTTATTAATCTGAGGTCGCCACAGCGGAATGAACCGTCAACTTATCCAGCACATGTTTTATGCAACAGATGCCCTTCCAGCCGCAACCCATGACTGGGAAACACAGACACACACTCATTCACACTCATACACTACGGACAATTTAGCTTACCCAATTCACCTGTACCGCATGTCTTTTGGACTGGGGGGAAAACCGGAGCACCCGGAGGAAACCCACACGAACGCAGGCAGAACATGCATGTTGTGGCTGGTGTATTCTGGGAAATTTTCTTACCCCTTGGTTTCGAGTGTGGTCCTGAAAAATCTCCATTCTAAGGGGTATCTACCCCTTCCCCTTAGCCCTACGCCTTCTAGCTAAACAGAACTGGGACACCCCTACCCCTTGTTTTGTGCGTTCACGTAATGTAAGGGGAAGGGCTAAGGGGTAGAATTGGGATTGAGCCTAAGTGCGATTAAAATGGCTGCTGCCTCGTTTTCTTTAGCTTGCAAAATATGTATTTAATTGTGTTTTGTCACTTGTAATTGCTCCACGCAGCTTGTACTGCATCTGGTTAACTCTTCATATTTACATATCGCGTATAAAACCACGTTGAAGCCACGTTGAAGTGTGCTGCTTTGTTTACAGATTTAAATGCATTTGTGAGCTCGCAATCCTCTGCCGTTTCTCATTGCTTTGGCCACCGTCAGCTGTTCCTACACACGTCTTCCTACACACATGCAGTCAAGTTTCAAAATAGTTCAGGTTTTGCCACTGTGCGGATTAATATTGAATGTGTGTCATGGTTAAGAATAGAGCAATATGCTGGTGTTTAACTGCATTGCTTTACTGCACTCCTGCATTGGGCTCACACATACACTCTGGACTCTGACTACTTCAACGATGTTGATAAGCGGTGGCGGGCATTTTTCTGTCTCTCGCTGAACGCAGTCGACCAGTTGCAACAGACTGGGTCATCGGACCAATCAGCGCAGATTAGCATCGCGCTAAGGAGGGAGAACAAATGAATCGCTAAACAAATCATATGAGAGTCGTTGGGATAATTAGGTAAAAAATAATGCATATTATAAGACAAAGAAAGTGTTTTTTGACATTGCATGGATATCAGCCTGTTGTTGGAGACCCCCAAATCCAAAATATGACTTTTCATGCATAATAAGGGCTCTTTAAACTGAAAAGCACAGTAAACATAATCCAAATCCACTGCTCAAAACACTTGAGTTTTAGATATAATGAGATGTGGGTGCAGTTGTATAGGGAGTTAGGAGACATTTAAAGACATGAAAAAGTTATTTGCTCTGATATATGTATCCAATATGTCATTGATTATGAAAGATGAGCTTGGGATGAGCGAGGAATAAAATTAATGGCTGCATTTTAAAATGAGATATATACAACATCTGCTACACATAACTCAAATTTGGTTTCAAGTACCTTTCATTGCAACTTCGCTATGCAGGACCACTGTAATAAGATCTAAAGCAATGTATAGAAAAGCTCTTGCATGTCCTCTAATACCACTATTATCTTAATGTTCATCTTTCCTGTTGCTTTTTTTAACAGGCATTTTATTTTAGTGAAATATAGACAACATCAAAAACCGTATATTTTACTAAATAAGCACTTCTCCGATGTTCTCTAATTTTGTTCTTTGTACTGTAGATCATGTTTCCACTGCTTTGGACAAAATCAAAGAAACCAGGCTAATATTTCCTAAATGTGTTTTGCTTGGAACGCTCTGTACTG